>NW_021028261.1:1117015-1169116 GCF_004153795.1 Camellia sinensis | reverse complement strand
TCTGCCATCATGCAAGAGGGTCTGAATAAGTGTCTGAGGGTTTCAACCCTAATGCATGAGAAATGGCAAGTAAACACCATAATCACATATCTGCCATCATGCAACAGGGTCTGAATAAGTGTCCGACTGTTTAAACACTAATATATGAGAAA
The DNA here is from genome assembly GCF_004153795.1 of Camellia sinensis. NCBI lineage: Eukaryota > Viridiplantae > Streptophyta > Magnoliopsida > Ericales > Theaceae > Camellia > Camellia sinensis. The sequence continues at coordinate 1,168,964 of NW_021028261.1, read as the reverse complement.
TGGCAACTGAACCCCATAATTACATAACTGCCATCATGCAAGAGGGTTTGAATAAGTGTCCAACTATTTAAACCCTAATGCATGAGAAATGGAAAGTAAACACCATAATTACATATCTGCCATCACGGAAGAGGATCCAAATAAGTGTACGAGTATTCGAATCCTAATGCAAAAGAAATGGAAAGTCGACACTGTAATTAAATATCTGCCATCATGCAAGAGGGTCCCAATAAGGGTCCGGGTGTTCGTATCCTAATGCTCGAGAAATGGGAAGTAAACACCAAAATGCCTAATGCGTGAAAAATGGCAAGTAAACACCATAATTACATATCTTCCATCATGCGAGAGGGTCCGAATAAGTGTTCGAGTCTTTAAACCCTAATGCCTGTGAAATATTAATTAAACACCATAATTACATATCTGCCATCATGCAAGACGGTCTGAATAAGTGTCCGACTGTTTAAACCCTAATGCATGAGAAATAGCAAGTAAACACCATAATTACGTATCTGCCATCATGCAAGGGGGTCCGAATAAGTGTCCAAGTGTTTAAACCCTATTGCATGTGAAATGGCAAATAAAAACCATAATTACATATCTGCCATCCCGCAAGAGCGTCTGAATAAGCGTCCGACTGTTTAAACCCTAATGCATGAGAAATGGAAAGTGGACACCGAAATTACATATCCGCTCTCACGCAAGAGGGTCCGAATAAGTGTCCGAGTGTTCGAATCCTAATGCTCGAGAAATGGCAGGTAAACACTATAACTACATATCTGCCATCATGCAAGAGAGTCAAAATAAGTGACCGAGTGCTTAAACCCTAATGCATGAGAAATGGCAAATAAACACCATAATTACGTAACTGCCATCATGCAAGAGGGTCCGAGTAAGTGTCCGAGTGTTCGAATCCAAATTCTCGAGAAATGGCAAGTAAACACCATAATTACATATCTGCCATCATGCAAGCGGGTCCGAATAAGTGTCCGAGTGTTTAAACCCTAATGCATGAGAAATGACAAGTGAACAACATAATTACATATCTGCCATCATGCAAGCGGTAAGAGTAAGTGTCCGACTGTTTAAACCCTAATGCAAGAGAAATGACAACTAAACCCCATAATTACATATTTGCCATCATGCAAGGCGGTCTGACTGAGTGTCCGACTATTTAAACCCTAATGCATGAGAAATGGCAAGTAAACACCATAATTACATATTTGCCATCATACTAGAGGGTCTGAATAGGTGTCTGACTGTTTAAACCCTAATGCATGAGAAATGGCAACTGAACCCCATAATTAAATATCTGCCATCATGCGAGAGGGTCAGAATAAGTGTCTAACTATTTAAACCCTGATTCTTGAGAAATGGCAAGTAAACACCATAATTACATATCTGCCATCATGCAAGAGGATCCGAATAAGTGTCCGACTATTTAAACCCTAATGCATGAGAAATGGCAAGTAAACACCATAATTACATATCTGCCATCACGAAAAAAGGATCCAAATAAGTGTCCGAATGTTCGAATCCTAATGCTCGAGAAATGGCAAGTAAACACTATAATGACATGTCTGCCATCATGCAAAAGGGTCTGAATAAGTGTCCGTGTGTTAAACCCTAATGCATGAGAAATGGCAAGTAAACACCATAATTACGTATCTGCGATCATGCAAGAGGGTCCGAATAAGTGTCTGAGTGTTCGAATCCTAACGCTCGAGAAAGGGCAAGTAAACCCGATAATTACATATCTGCCATCATGCATGAGGGTCCGAATAAGTGTCAGAGTGTTTAAACCCTAATGCATGAGAAATGGTAAGTAAACAACATAATTATATGTCTGCCATCATGCAAGAGGGTCCCAATAAGTGTCCGAGTGTTTAAACCCTAATGAATGAGAAATGGCAAATAAGCACCATAATTACATATCTGTCATTATGCAAGAGGGTCTGAATAAGTGTCTGAGTGTTCTAATCCTAATGCTCGAGAAATGGCAAGTAAACACCATAATTACATATCTGCCATCATGCAAGAGGGTCCGAATAAGTGTCCGAGTGTTTCAACCCTATTGCATGAGAAATGGAAAATAAAAACCATAATTACATATCTGCCATCATGCAAGAGCGTCTGAATAAGTGTCCGACTGTTTAAACCCTAATGCATGAGAAATGGCAAGTAAACACCATAATTACATATCTGTTCTCACGCAAGAGGGTCCGAATAAGTGTCCGAGTGTTCGAATCCTAATGCTCGAGTAATGGTAGGTAAACACTATAATTACATATCTGCCATCATGCTAGAGCGTCTGAATAAGTGTCCGACTGTTTAAACCCTAATGCATGAGAAATGGCAACAAACACCATAATTACATATCTGCAATCATACATGAGAAATGGCTAGTAAACACCATACCATCATGCAAGCGGATCCGAATAAGTGTCCGAATTTTCAAATCCTAATGCGCAAGCAATGGCAAGAGGGTCCGAATAAGTGTCCGAGTGTTTCAACCCTATTGCATGAGAAATGGCAAATAAAAACCATAATTACATATCTGCCATCATGCAAGAGTGTCTGAATAAGTGTCCGACTGTTTAAACCCTATTGCATGAGAAATGGCAAGTAAACACCATAATTACATATCCGTTCTCACGCAAGAGGGTCCGAATAAGTGTCCGAGTGTTCGAATCCTAATGCTCGAGTAATGGTAGGCAAACACTATAATTACATATCTGCCATCATGCTAGAGCGTCTGAATAAGTGTCCGACTGTTTAAACCCTATTGCATAAGAAATGGAAAGTAAACACCATAATTACGTATCTGCCATCATGCAAGAGGATCCGAATAAGTGTCCGACTGTTTAAACCCTAATGCATGAGAAATGGCAACTGAATCCCATAATTACATATCTACCATCATGCAACAGGGTCTGAATAAGTGACCGAGTGCTTAAACACTACTGCATGAGAAACGGCAAGTAAACACCACAATTACGTATATGCCATCATGCAAGAGGGTCCGAATAAGAGTCCGAGTGTTCGAATCCTAATTCTCGAGATATGGCAAGTAAACACCATAATTACATATGTGCCATCATGCAAGAGGGTCTGAATAAGTGTCTGAGGGTTTCAACCCTAATGCATGAGAAATGGCAAGTAAACACCATAATCACATATCTGCCATCATGCAACAGGGTCTGAATAAGTGTCCGACTGTTTAAACACTAATATATGAGAAATGGCAACTGAACCCCATAATTACATAACTGCCATCATGCAAGAGGGTTTGAATAAGTGTCCAACTATTTAAACCCTAATGCATGAGAAATGGAAAGTAAACACCATAATTACATATCTGCCATCACGGAAGAGGATCCAAATAAGTGTACGAGTATTCGAATCCTAATGCAAAAGAAATGGAAAGTCAACACTGTAATTAAATATCTGCCATCATGCAAGAGGGTCCCAATAAGGATCCGGGTGTTCGTATCCTAATGCTCGAGAAATGGGAAGTAAACACCAAAATGCCTAATGCTTGAAAAATGGCAAGTAAACACCATAATTACATATCTTCCATCATGCGAGAGGGTCCGAATAAGTGTTCGAGTCTTCAAACCCTAATGCCTGTGAAATGGTAATTAAACACCATAATTACATATCTGCCATCATGCAAGACGGTCTGAATAAGTGTCCGACTATTTAAACCCTAATGCATGAGAAATGGCAAGTAAACACCATAATTACATATCTGCTCTCACGCAAGAGGGACCGAATAAGTGTCCGAGTGTTCGAATCCTAATGCTCGAAAAATGGCAAGTAAACACTGTAATTTAATATCTGCCATCATGCAAGAGGGGCTGAATAAGTGTCCGAGTGTTTAAACCCTAATGCATGAGAAATGGCAAGTAAACACAATAATTACATAACTGCCATCATGCAAGAGGGTCCGAATAAGTGTCCGAGTGTTCAAATCCTATTGCTCGAGAAATGGCAAGTAAACCCCAAAATTAAACATCTGCCATCATGCAAGAGTGTCCGAATAAGTGTCAGACTGTTTAAACCCTAATGCATGAGAAATGGTAAGTAAACAACTCAATTACATATCTGTCATCATGCAGGAGGGTCCAAATAAGTGCCTGAGTGTTTAAACCCTAATGAATGAGAAATGGCAAATAACCACCATAATTACATATCTGCCATTATGCAAGACGGTCTGAATAAGTGTCTGAGTGTTCGAATCCTAATGCTCGAGAAATGGCAAGTAAACACCATAATTACAATATCTGCCATCATGCAAGAGGGTCCGAATAAGTGTCCGAGTGTTTAAACCCTATTGCATGAGAAATGGCAAATAAAAACCATAATTACATATCTGCCATCATGCAAGAGCGTCTGAATAAGTGTCCGACTGTTTAAACCCTAATGCATGAGAAATGGCAAGTGAACACCATAATTACATATCCGTTCTCAAGCAAGAGGGTCCGAATAAGTGTCCGAGTGTTCGAATCCTAATGCTCGAGAAATGGCAGGTAAACACTATATTTACATATCTGCCATCATGCAAGAGGGTCTGAATAAGTGACCGAGTGCTTAAACCCTAATGCATGAGAAATGACAAATAAACACCATAATTACGCAACTGCCATCACGCAAGAGGGTCCGGATAAGTGTCCGAGTGTTCGAATTCAAATTCTCGGGAAATGGCAAGTAAACACCGTAATTACATATCTGCCATCGTGCAAGAGGGTCCGAATAAGTGTCCGAGTGTTTAAACCCTAATGCATGAGAAATGTCAAGTGAACAACATAATTACATATCTGCCATCACGCAAGAGGGCCCAAATAAGTGTCCGAGTGTTTAAACCCAAGTGAAAGTGAAATGGCAAATAAATAGCATAATTACATATCTGCCATAACGCAAGAGGTTCCGAATAAGTGTCCGAGTATTCAAATCCTAATACTCGAGAAATGGCTAGTAAACACCATAATTACATATCTGCCATCATGCAAGAGTGTCTGAAAAAGTGTTCGACTGTTTAAACCCTAATGCATGACAAATGGCAAGTAAACGCCTTAATTACATATCTGCTTTCACGCAAGAGTGTCCGAATAAGTGTCCGAGTGTTCGAATCCTAATGCCTGAGAAATGGCAGGTAGATATTATAATTACATATCTGCCATCATGCAAGAGGGTCTGAATAAGTGACCGAGTACTTAAACCCTAATGCATGAGAAATCGCAAGTAAACACCATAATTACGTATCTGGCATCATGCAAGAGGGTTCGAATAAGTGTCCAAGTGTTCGAATCCCAATTGTCGAGAAATGGCAAGTAAACACCATATTTAGAAGTCTGCCATCATGCAAGAGGGTCGGGATAAGTGTCCGAGGGTGTCAACCGTAATGCATGAGAAATGGCAAGTAAACACCGTAATCACATATCTGCCATCATGCAAGAGGGTCTGAATAAGTGTCCGATTGTTTAAACCCTAATGCATGAGAAATGGCAACTGAACCCCATAATTACGTATCTGCCATCATGCAAGAGGGTCTGAATAAGTGTCCGACTATTTAAACCCTAATGCATGAGAAATGGCAAGTAAACACCATAATTACATCTCTGCCATCACGCAAGAGGATCCGAATAAGTGTATGAGTTTTCGAATCCTAATGCAAAAGAAATGGAAAGTCGACACCGTAATTACATATCTGCCATCATACGTGATGGTCCGAATAAGTGTCCGAGTGTTCGAATCCTAATACTCGAGAAATGGCTAGTAAACATCATAATTACATATCTGCCATCATGCAAGAGGCTCCAAATAATTGTCCGAGCGGTTAAACCCTAATGCGTGGGAAATGGCAAATAAACACCGTAATTACTTATCTGCCACCATGCAAGAGGGTCCGAATATGTGTCCGAATGTTTAAACCCTAATGCATACGGAATGGCAAGTAAACACCATAGTCACATATCTGCCATCATGCAAGAGGACTGAGTAAGTGTCTGACTGTTTAAACGCTAATGCAAGAGAAATGGCAACTAAACCCCATAATGACATATCTGCCATCATGCAAGACGGTTTGAATAAGTGTCCGACTAGTTAAACCCTAATGCATGAGAAATGGCAAGTAAACACCATAATTACATATCTGCCGTCATGCAAGAGGATCCGAATAAGTGTATGAGTTTTCGAATCCTAATGCAAAAGAAATGGAAAGTCGACACCATAATTACATATCTGCCATCATACGTGATGGTCCGGATAAGTGTCCGAGTGTTCGAATCCTAGTGCCCGAGAAATGGCAAGTAAACACCAGAATTACATGTCTACCATCATGCAAGAGGGTCCGAATAAGTGTCTGAGTGTTTAATCCCTAATGCATGAGAAATAGCAAGTAAACACCATAATTACGTATCTGCCATCACGCAAGAGGGTCCGAATAAGTGTCTGAGTGTTCGAATCCTAATGCTTGAGAAATGGCACATAAACCCAATAGTTACATATCTGCCATCATTGAAGAGGGTCTGAACAAGTGTCAGAGTGTTTAAACCCTAATGCATGAGAACTGGTAAGTGAACAACATAATTACATATCTGCCATCATGCAAGAGGGTCCCAATAAGTGTCTGAGTGTTTAAACCCTAATGAATGAGAAATGGCAAATAAACACCGTAATTACATATCTGCCATCATACAAGAGGGACCGAATAAGTGTCCGAGTTTTTAAACCCTAATGCATGAGAAATGGCAAATAAAAACCATAATTACATATCTGCCATCATGCAAGAGTGTCTGAAAAAGTGTTCGACTGTTTAAACCCTAATGCATGACAAATGGCAAGTAAACGCCTTAATTACATATCTGCTTTCACGCAAGAGGGTCCGAATAAGTGTCCGAGTGTTCGAATCCTAATGCCTGAGAAATGGCAGGTAGACACTATAATTACATATCTGCCATCATGCAAGAGGGTCTGATTAAGTGACCGAGTACTTAAACCCTAATGCATGAGAAATCGCAAGTAAACACCATAATTACGTATCTGGCATCATGCAAGAGGGTTCGAATAAGTGTCCAAGTGTTCGAATCCCAATTGTCGAGAAATGGCAAGTAAACACCATATTTACAAGTCTGCCATCTTGCAAGAGGGTCGGGATAAGTGTCCGAGGGTGTCAACCCTAATGCATGAGAAATGGCAAGTAAACACCGTAATCACATATCTGCCATCATGCAAGAGGGTCTGAATAAGTGTCCGATTGTTTATACCCTAATGCATGAGAAATGGCAACTGAACCCCATAATTACATATCTGCCATCATGCAAGAGGGTCTGAATAAGTGTCCGACTATTTAAACCCTAATGCATGAGAAATTACAAGTAACCACCATAATTACATATCTGTCATCACGTGAGAGGATCCGAATAAGTGTCCGAGTGTTCGAATCCTAATGCTCGAGAAATGGCAAGTAAACACTATAATTACATATCTGCCATCATGCAAGAGGGTCTGAATAGGTGTCCGAGTGTTTAAACCCTAATGCTTGAGAAATGGCATGTAAAAACCACAATTACGTATCTGCCATCATGCAAGAGGGTCTGAATAAGTGTCCGAGTGTTCGAATCCTAATGCTCGAGAAATGGCAGGTAAACCCCATAATTACATATCTTCCATCATGCAAGAGGGTCCGAATAAGTGTCAGAGTGTTTAACCCCTAATGCATGAGAAATGGTAAGTAAACAACATAATTACATATCTATCGTCATGCAAGAGGGTCCAAATAAGTGTCCGAGTGTTTAAACCCTAATGAATGAGAAATGGCAAATAAACACCATAATTACATATCTGCCATTATGCAAGAGGGTCTGAATAAGTGTCTAAGTGTTCGAATCCTAATGCTCGAGAAATGACAAGTAAACACCATAATTACATATCTGCCATCATGGAAGAGGGTCCGAATAAGTGTCCGAGTGTTTAAACCGTAATCCATGAGAAATGGCAAATAAAAACCATAATTACATATCTGCCATCATGCAAGAGCGTCTGAATAAGTGTCCGACTGTTTAAACCCTAATGCATGAGAAATGGCAAGTAAACGCCATAGTTACGTATCCGAGTGTTCGAATAAGTGTCCGAGCGTTCGAATCGTAATGCTCGAGAAATGGCAGGTAAACACTATAATTACGTATCTGCCATCATGCAAGAGGGTCAGAACAAGTGACCGAGTGCTTAAACCCTAATGCCTGAGAAATGGCAAGTAAACACCATAATTACGTATCTGCCATCATGCAAGAGAGTCCGAATAAGTGTCCGAGTGTTCGAATCCTAATTCTCGAGAAATGGCAAGTAAACACCATAATTACATATATGCCATCATGCAAGAGGGTTTGAATAAGTGTCCGACTGTTGAAACACTAATGCATGAGAAATGGCAACTGAACCCCAAAATTACATATCTGCCATCATGCAAGAGGGTTTGAATAAGTGTCTGATTATTTAAACCCTAATGCATGAAAAATGGCAAGTAAACACCATAGTTACATATCTGCCATAACGCAAGAGCATCCGATTAAGTGTATGAGTTTTCGAATCCTAATGCAAAAGAAATGGAAAGTCGACACTGTAATTACATATCTGCCAACATGCATGAGAGTCTCAATAAGTGTCCGGGTGTTCGAATCCTAATGCCCGAGAAATAGTAAGTAAACACCATAATTACATGTCTGCCATCATGCAATACGGTCCGAATAAGTGTCTGAGTGTTTAATCCCTAATGTATGAGAAATGGCAAGTAAACACCATAATTACATAACTTCCATCATGCAAGAGGGTCCGAATAAGTGTCCGAGTGCCTAAACCCTAATGCCTTTGAAATGGAAATTAAACACCATGATTACATATCTGCCATCATCCAAGACGGTCTGAATAAGTGTCCGACTATTTAAACCCTAATGCCTGAGAAATGGCAAGTAAACACCATAATTACATATCTGCTCTCACGCAAGAGGGTCCGAATAAGTGTCCGGGTGTTCGAATCCTAAAGCTCGAGGAATGGCAAGTGAACACTACAATTACATATCTGCCTTCATGCAAGAGGGGCTGAATAAGTGTCCAAGTGTTTAAAACCTAATGCATTAGAAATGGCAAGTAAACACCATAATTACGTATCTGCCATCATGCAAGAGGGTCCGAATAAGTGTCCGAGTGTTTGAGTCCTAATGCTCGAGAAATGGCAAGTAAACCCCATAATTACATATCTGCCATCATCCAAGAGTGTCCGAATAAGTGTCAGAGTGTTTAAACCCTAATGCAAGAGAAATGGTAAGTAAACAACATAATTACATATCTGCCATCATGCAAGAGGGTCCAAATAAGTGGCCGACTGTTTAAACCCTAATGAGTGAGAAATGGCAAATAAACACCACAATTACATATCTGCCATCATGCAAGAGGGTCTGAATAAGTGTCTGAGTGTTCGAATCCTAATGCTTGAGAAATGGCAAGTAAACACCATAATTGCATATCTGCCATCATGCAAGAGGGTCCGAATAAGTGTCCGACTGTTCAAACCCTAATGCATGAGAAATGGCAAGTAAACACCATAATTACATGTCTGCTCTCCCGCAAGAGGGTCCGAATAAGTGTCCGAGTGTTCGAATCCTAATGCTCGAGAAATAGCAGGTAAACACTATAATTACATATCTGCCATCAATCAAGGGGGTCTGAATAAGTGACCGAGTGCTTAAACCCTAATGCATGAGAAATGGCTAGTATACACCATAATTACGTATCTGCCATCATGCAAGAGGGTCCGAATAAGTGTCCGAGTGTTCGAATCCAAATTCAAGAGAAATGGCTAGTTAACAGCATAATTACATATCTACCATCATGCAAGAGGGTCTGAATAAGTGTCCGTGTGTTTAAACCCTAATGCCTGAGAAATGGCAAGTGAACAACATAATTACATATCTGCCATCATGCAAGAGGGTCCTAATAAGTGTCCGAGTGTTTAAACCCTAATGCATGAGAAATGACAAATAAAAACCATAAGTACATATCTGCCATCATGCAAAAACGTCTGAATAAGTGTCCGACTGTTTAAAGCCTAATGCATGAGAAATGGCAAATAAACACCATAATCACATTTCTGCCATCATGCAAGAGGTCTGAATAAGTGCCCGACTGTTTAAACCCGAATGCAAGAGAAATGGCAACTAAACCCCATAATTACATATCTGCCATCATGCAAGACGGTCTGAATAAGTGTCCGACTATTTAAACCCTAATGCATGAGAACTGTCAAGTAAACACCATAATTACATATCTGCCCTCACGCAAGAGGATCCGAATATGTGTATGAGTTTTCGAATCCTAATGCAAAAGAAATGGAAAGTCGACACCGTATTTACATATCTGTCATCATGCAAGATGGTCCGAAAAATTGTCCGAGTGTTCGAATCCTAGTGCCTGAGAAATGGCAAGTAAACACCAGAATTACATGTCTGCCATCATGCAAGAGGGTCCGAATAAGTGTCTGAGTGTTTAATCCTTAATGCATGAGAAATGGCAAGTAAACACCATAATTACGTATCTGCCATCATGCAAGGGGGTCCGAATAAGTGTCCGAGTGTTTAAATGCTAATGCATGTGACATGGCAATTAAACACCATAATTACATATCTGCCATCATGCAAGAGGGTCTGAATAAGTGTCCGACTGTTTAAACCGTAAATGGCAAGTAAACACCATAATTACATATCTGCTCTCAGAAAAGAGGGTCTGAATAAGTGTCCAAGTGTTTAAACCCTAATGCTTGAGAAATGGGAAGCAAACACCACAATTACGTATCTGCCATCATGCAAGAGGTTCCGAATAACTGTCCGAGTGTTCGAATCCTAATGCTCGAGAATGGCAAGTAACCTCCACAATTACATATCTGCCATCATCCAAGAGTGTCCGAATTAGTGTCAGAGTGTTTAAACCCTAATGCATGAGAAACGGTAAGTAAACAACATAATTACATTTCTGCCATCATGCAAGAGGGTCCAAATAAGTGTCCGACTGTTTAAACCCTAATGAGTGAGAAATGGCAAATAAACACCATAATTACATATCTGCCATCATGCAAGAGGGTTTGAATAAGTGTCTGAGTGTTCGAATCCTAATGCTCGAGAAATGGCAAGTAAACACCATAATTGCATATCTGTCATCATGCAAGAGGGTCTGAATAAGTGTCCGAGTGTTTAAACCCTATTGCATGAGAAATGGCAAAAAAAACCAAAATTACATATCTGCCACCATGCGAGAGCGTCTGAATAAGTGTCTGACTGTTCAAACCCTAATGCATGCGAAATGGCAAGTAAAGACCATAATTACATATCTGCTCTCATGCAGGAGGGTTCGAATAAGTGTCCGAGTGTTCGAATCCAATTGCTCGAGAAATGGCAAGTAAAGACTATAATTACATATTTGCCATCAATCAAGGGGGTCTGAATAAGTGACCGAGTGCTTAAACCCTAATGCATGAGAAATGGCAAGTAAACACCATAATTACGTATCTGCCATCATGCAAGAGGTTCCGAATAACTGTCCGAGTGTTCGAATCCTAATGCTCGCTGCTCTCATGCAGGAGGGTTCGAATCCTATTGCTCGAGAAATGGCAAGTAAACACTATAATTACATATTTGCCATCAATCAAGGGGGTCTGAATAAGTGACCGAGTGCTTAAACCCTAATGCATGAGAAATGGCAAGTAAACACCATAATTACGTATCTGCCATCATGCAAGAGGGTCCGAATAAGTATCCGAGTGTTCGAATCCAAATTCTCAAGAAATGGCAAGTTAACACCATAATTACATATCTGCCATCATGCAAGAGGGTCCGAATAAGTGTCTGGGTGTTTAAACCCTAATGCATGAGAAATGGCAAGTGAACAACGTAATTACATATCTGCCATCACGCAAGAGGGTCCAAATAAGTGTCCGAGTGTTTAAACCCCAATGAATGAGAAATGGCAAATAAACACCATAATTACATATCTGCCATCATGCAAGAGGGTCTGAGTAAGTGTCTGAGTGTTCGAATCCTAATGCTCGAGAAATGGCAAGTAAACACCATAATTACATATCTGCCATCTTGCAAGAGGGTGCAAATAAGCGTCCGAGTGTTTAAATCCTAATGCACGAGAAATGGAAAATAAAAACCGTAATTATATATCTGCCATCATGCAAGAGCGTCTGAATAAGTGTGCGACTGTTTAAACCCTAATGCCTGAGAAATGGCAAGTAAACACCATAATCACATATCTGCCATCATGCAAGAGGTCTGAATAAGTGTCCGACTATTTAAACCCGAATGCATGAGAAATGGCAACTAAACCCCATAATTACATATCTGCCATCATGCAAGACGGTCTGAATAAGTGTCCGACTATTTAAACACTAATGCATGAGAAATGGCAAGTAAACACCACAATTACATATCTGCCCTCACGTAAGAGGATCCGAATAAGTGTTTGAGTTTTTGAATCCTAATGCAAAAGAAATGGAAAGTCGACACTGTAATTACATATCTGCCATCATGCAAGATGGTCCGAAAAATTGTCCGAGTGTTCGAATCCAAGTGCTCGAGAAATGGCAGGTAAACACCATAATTACATGTCTGCCATCATGCAAGAGGGTCCGAATAAGTGTCTGAGTGTTTAATCCCTAATGCATGAGAAATGGCAAGTAAACAACATAATTCCATATCTGCCATCTTGCAAGAGGGTCCAAATAAGTGTCCGAGTGTCTAAACCCTAATGAATGAGAAATGGAAAATAAACACCATAATTACATATCTTCCATCATGCAAGATGGTCTGAATAAGTGTCTGAGTGTTCGAATACTAATGCTCGAGAAATGGCAAGTAAACACGATAATTACATATCTGTGCAAGAGGGTCCGAATAAGTGTTAGAGTGTTTAAACCCTAACGCATGAGAAATGGAAAATAAAAACCATAATTACATATCTGCCATCGTGCAAAACCGTCTGAATAAGTGTCCGACTGTTTAAACCCTAATACATGGGAAATGGCAAATAAACACCATAATCACATATCTGCCATCATGCAAGAGGTCTGAATAAGTGTCCGACAGTTTATACCCGAATGCAAGAGAAATGGCAACTAAACCCCATAATTACATATCTGCCATCATGCAAGATGGTCTGAATAAGTGTCCGACTATTTAAACCCTAATGCATGAGAACTGGCAAGTAAACACCATAATTACATATCTACCCTCACGCAAGAGGATCCGAATAAGTGTATGAGCTTTCGAATCCTAATGCAAAAGAAATGGAAAGTCGACACCGTAATTACATATCTGTCATCATGCAAGAGGGTCCGTAAAATTGTCCGAGTGTTCGAATCCTAGTGCTCGAGAAATGGCAGGTAAACACCATAATTACATGTTTGCCATCGTGCAAGAGGGTCCGAATAAGTGTCTGAGTGTTTAATCCGTCATGCATGAGAAATGGCAATTAAACACCATAATTACATATCTGCCATCATGCAAGAGGGTCCGAATAAGTGTCCGAGTGTTTAAATGCTAATGCATGTGAAATGGCGATTAAACACCATAATTACATATCTGCCATCATGCAAGAGGGTCTGAATAAGTGCCGACTGTTTAAAGCGTAATGTGTGAGAAATGGCAAGTAAACACCATAATTACATATCTGCTCTCAGACAAGAGGGTTTGAATAAGTGTCCGAGTGTTTAAACCCTAATGCATGAGAAATGGCAAGTAAACAACATAATTGCGTATCTGCCATCATGCAAGAGGGTCCGAATAAGTGTCCGAGTGTTCGAATCCTAATGCTCGAGAAATGGCAGGTAAACACCAAAATTACATATATTTAAACCCTAATGCATGAGAAATGGCTAGTAAACACCATAATTACGTATCTGCCATCATGCAAGAGGGTCCGAATAAGTGTCCGAGTGTTTAAACCCTAATGCATGAGAAATGGCAAGTAAACAACATAATTGCGTGTCTGCCATCATGCAAGAGGGTCCGAATAAGTGTTTGAGTGTTCGAATCCTAATGCTCGAGAAATGGCAAGTAAACTCCATAATTACATATGTGCCATCATCCAAGAGTGTTCGAATAAGTGTTAGAGTGTTTAAACCCTAATGCATGAGAAATGGTAAGTAAACAACATAACTACATATTTGCCATCATGCAAGAGGGTCCAAATAAGTGTCCGAGTGTTTAAACCCTAATGAATGAGAAATGGCAAATAAACACCATAATTACATATCTGCCATCATGCAAGCGGGTCTGAATAAGTGTCTGAGTCTTCGAATCGTAATGCTCGAGAAATGGCTTGTAAACACCTAAACACGATAATTACATACCAGCCATCATGCAAGAGGGTCCGAATAAGTGTCCAAGTGTTTAAACCCTAATGCATGAGAAATAGCAAATAAAAACCATAATTACATATCTGCCATCATGCAAAAGCGTCTGAATAAGTGTCCGACTGTTTAAACCCTAATGCATGAGAAATGGTAAATAAACACCATAATCACATATCTGCCATCATGCAAGAGGTCTAAATAAGTGTCCGACTGTTTAAACCCGAATGCAAGAGAAATGGCAACTAAACCCCATAATTACATATCTGCCATCATGCAAGACGGTCTGAATAAGTGTCCGACTATTTAAACCCTAATGCACGAGAACTGGCAAGTAAACACCATAATTACATATCTGTCCTCACGCAAGAGGATCCGAATGAGTGTATGAGTTTTCGAATCCTAATGCAAAAGAAATGGAAAGTCGACACCGTAATTACATATCTGTCATCTTGCACGAGGGTCTGAATCCTAGTGCTCGAGAAATGGCTGGTAAACACCATAATTACATGTCTGCCATCATGCAAGAGGGTCTGAATAAGTGTCTGAGTGTTTAATCCCTAATACATGAGAAATGGCAAGTAAACACCATAATTACATATCTGCCATCATGCAAGAGGGTCCGAATAAGTGTCCGAGTGTTTAAATGCTACTGCATGTGAAATGCCAATTAAACACCATAATTACATATCTGCCATCATGCAAGAGGGTCTGAATAAGTGTCCGACTGTTTAAACCGTAACGCATGAGAAATGGCAAGTAAACACCATAATTACATATCTGCTCTCAAACAAGGGGGTCTGAATAAGTGTCCGACTATTTAAACCCTAATGCACGAGAACTGGCAAGAAAACACCATAATTACATATCTGCCCTCACGCAAGAGGATCCGAATGAGTGTATGAGTTTTCGAATCCTAATGCAAAAGAAATGGAAAGTCGACACCGTAATTACATATCTGTCATCTTGCACGAGGGTCTGAATCCTAGTGCTCGAGAAATGGCTGGTAAACACCATAATTACATGTCTGCCATCATGCAAGAGGGTCTGAATAAGTGTCTGAGTGTTTAATCCCTAATACATGAGAAATGGCAAGTAAATACCATAATTACATATCTGCCATCATGCAAGAGGGTCCGAATAAGTGTCCGAGTGTTTAAATGCTACTGCATGTGAAATGGCAATTAAACACCATAATTACATATCTGCCATCATGCAAGAGGGTCTGAATAAGTGTCCGACTGTTTAAACCGTAATGCATGAGAAATGGCAAGTAAACACCATAATTACATATCTGCTCTCAGACAAGGGGGTCTGAATAAGTGTCCGAGTGTTTAAACCCTAATGCAAGAGGGTCCGAATAAGTGTCCGAGTGTTCGAATCCTAAGGCTCGAGAAATGGCGAGTGAAATCCATAATTACATATCTGCCATCATCCAAGAGTGTCCGAATAAGTGTCAGGGTGTTTAAACCCTAATGCATGAGAAATGGTAAGTAAACAACATAATTACATATCTGCCATCATGCAAGAGGGTCCAAATAAGTGTCCGACTGTTTAAACACTAATGAGTGAGAAATGGAAAATAAACACCATAATTACATTTCTGCCATCATGCAAGAGGGTTTGAATAAGTGTCTGAGTGTTCGAATCCTAATGCTCGAGAAATGGCAAGTAAACACCGTAATTGCATATCTGCCATCATGCAAGAGGGTCCGAATAAGTGTCCGACTGTTTAAAGCCTATTGCATGAGAAATGGCAAAAAAAAACCATAATTATATGTCTGCCATCATGCAAGAGCATCTGAATATGTGTCCGACTGTTCAAACCCTAATGCATGAGAAATGGCAAGTAAACACCATAATTACATGTCTGCTCTCACGCAAGGGGGTCCGAATAAGTGTCCGAGTGTTCGAATCCAAATGCTCGACAAATGGAAGGTAAACACTGTAATTGCATATCTGCCATCATTCAAGGGGGTCTGAATAAGTGACCGAGTGGTTAAACCCTAATGCATGAGAAATGGCAAGTAAACACCATAATTACGTATCTGCCATCATGCAAGAGGGTCCGAATAAGTGTCCGAGTGTTCAAATCCAAATTCTCGGGAAATGGCAAGTTAACACCATAATTATATATCCGCCATCATCCAAGAGGGTCTGAATAAGTGTCCGAGTGTTTAAATCCTAATGCATGAGAAATGGTAAATAAAAACCATAATTACATATCAGCCATCATGCAAGAGCGTCTGAATAAGTGTCCGACTGTTTAAACCCTAATGCATGAGAAATGGCAAGTAAACACCATAATCGCATATCTGCCATCATGCAAGAGGTCTGAATAAGTGTCCGACTGTTTAAACCCGAATGCAAGAGAAATGGCAACGAAACACCATAATTACATATCTGTCGTCATCCAAGACGGTTTGAATAAGTGTCCGACTGTTTAAACCCGAATGCAAGAGAAATGGCAACTAAACCCCATAATTACATATCTGCCGTCATGCAAGACGGTCTGAATAAGTGTCCGAGTGTTCGAATCCTAGTGCTCGAGAAATGGCAGGTAAACACCGTAATTACATGTCTGCCATCATGCAAGAGGGTCCGAATAAGTGTCTAAGTGTTTAATCCCTAATGCATGAGAAATGGCAAGTAAACACCATAATTACATATCTGACATCATGCAAGACTGTCCAAATAAGTGTCCGAGTGTTTAAATGCTAATGCATGTCAAATGGCAATTAAACACCATAATTACATATCTGCCATCATGCAAGCGGGTCTGAATAATTGTCCGACTGTTTAAACCGTAGTGCATGAGAAATGGCAAGTAAACACCATAATTACATATCTGCTCTCAGACAAGAGGGTCTGAATAAGTGTCCGAGTTTTCGAATCCTAATGCTCGAGAAATGGCAAGTAAACCCCATAATTACATATCTGCCATCATCCACGAGTGTCCGAATAAGTGTCTGAATGTATAAACCCAAATGCATAAGCAATGGTAGGTAAACAACACAATTACATATCTGCTATCATGCAAGAGGGTCCAAATAAGTGTCCGACTGTTTAAACCTTAATGACTGAGAAATGGCAAATAAACACCATAAGTACATATCTGCCATCATGCAAGAGGGTCTGAATAAGTGTCTGAGTGTTCGAATCCGAATGCTCGAGAAATGGCAAGTAAACACCATAATTGCATATCTTCCATCATGCAAGAGGGTCCGAATAAGTGTCCGACTGTTTAAACCCTATTGCATGAGAAATGGCAAAAAAAAACCATAATTACATATCTGGCATCACGCAAGAGCGTCTGAATAAGTGTCCGACTGTTCAAACCCTAATGCATGAGAAATGGCAAGTAAACACCATAATTACATGTCTGCTCTCACGCAAGAGGGTCCGAATAAGTGTCCGAGTGTTCGAATCCTTATGCTCGAGAAATGGCAGGTAAACACTGTAATTACATATCTGCCATCATTCAAGGGGGTCTGAATAAGTGACCGAGTGCTTAAACCCTAATGCATGAGAAAGGGCAAGTAAACACCATAATTACGTATCTGCCATCATGCAAGAGGGTCCGAATAAGTGTCCGAGTGTTCGAATGCAAATTCTCGAGAAATGGCAAGTTAACACCATAATTACATATCTGCCATCGTGCAAGAGGGTCCGAATAAGTGTCCGAGTGTTTAAACCCTAATGCATGAGAAATGGCAAATAAAAACCATAGTTACATATCTGCCATCATGCAAGAGCGTCTGAATAAGTGTCCGACTGTTTAAACCCCTATGCATGAGAAATGGCAAGTAATCACCATAATCACTTATCTGCCATCATGCAAGAGGTCTGAATAAGTGTCCGACTGTTTAAACCCGAATGCAAGAGAAATGGCAACTAAACCCCTTAATTACATATCTGCCGTCATACTAGACGGTCTGAATAAGTGTCCGACTATTTAAACCACAATGCATGAGAAATGGCAAGTAAACACCATAATTACATATCTGCCCCCACGCAAGAGGATCCGAATAAGTGTATGAGTTTCCGAATCCTAATGCAAAAGAAATGAAAAGTCGACACCGTAATTACATATCTGCCATCATGCAAGAGGGTCCGAAAAATTGTCCGAGTGTTCGAATCCTAGTGCTCGAGAAATGGCATGTAAACACCGTAATTACATGTCTGCCATCATGCAAGAGGGTCCGAATAAGTGTCTGAGTGTTTAATCCCTAATGCATGAGAAATGGCAAGTAACACCATAATTACATATCTGCCATCATGCAACAGGGTCCGAATAAGTGTCCGAGTGTTTAAATGCTAATACATGTGAAATGGCAATTAAACACCATAATTGCATATCTGCCATCATGCAAGAGGGTCCGAATAAGTGTCCGACTGTTTAAACGCTATTGCATAAGAAATGGCAAAAAAAAACCATAATTACATATCTGCCATCATGCAAGAGCGTCTGAATAAGTGTCCGACTGTTTAAACCCTAATGCATGAGAAATGGCAAGTAAACACCATAATTACATGTCTGCTCTCACGCAAGAGGGTCCGAATAAGTGTCAGAGTGTTCGAATCCTAATGCTCGAAAAATGGCATGTAAACACTGTAATTACATATCTGCCATCATTCAAGGGGGTCTGAATAAGTGACCGAGTGCTTAAACCCTAATGCATGGGAAATGGCAAGTAAACACCATAATTACGTATCTGCCATCATGCAAGAGGGTCTGAATAAGTGTCCGAGTGTTCGAATCCAAATTCTAGAGAAATGACAAGTTAACACCATAATTACATATCTGCCATCATGCAAGAGGGTCCGAATAAGTGTCCGAGTGTTTAAACCCTAATGCGTTAGAAATGGCAAATAAAAACCACAATTACATATCTGCCATCATGCAAGAGTGTCTGAATAAGTGTTCGACTGTTTAAACCCTTATGCATGAGAAATGGCAAGTAAACACTATAATCACATATCTGCCACCATGCAAGAGGTCTGAATAAGTGTCCGACTGTTTAAACCCGAATGCAAGAGAAATGGCAACTAAACCCCATAATTACATATCTGCCGTCATGGAAGACGGTCTGAATAAGTGTCCGACTATTTAAACCATAATGGATGAGAAATGGCAAGTAAACACCATAATTACATATCTGCCCTCACGCACGAGGATCCGAATAAGTGTATGATTTTCCGAATCCTAATGCAAAAGAAATGGAAAGTCGACACCGTAATTACATATCTGCCATCATGCAAGTGGGTCCGAAAAATTGTCCGAGTGTTCGAATCCTAGTGCTCGAGAAATGGCAGTTAAACACCATAATTACATGTCTGCCATCATGCAAGAGGGTTCGAATAAGTGTCTGAGTGTTTAATCCCTAATGCATGAGCAATGGCCAGTAAACACCATAATTACATATCTGCCATCATGCAAGAGGATCCGAATAAGTGTCCGAGTGTTTAAATGCTAATGCATGTGAAATGGCAATTAAACACCATAATTACATATCTGCCATCATGCAAGAGGGTCTGAATAAGTGCCCGACTGTTTAAACCGTAGTGCATGAGAAATGGCAAGTAAACACCATAATTACATATCTGCTCTCAGACAAGAGGGTCTGAATAAGTGTCCGAGTGTTTGAATCCTAATGCTCGAGAAATGGGAAGTAAACCCCATAATTACATATCTGCCATCATCCAAGAGTGTCCGAATAAGTGTCAGAGTGTTTAAACCCTAATGCATGAGAAATGGTTGGTAAACACCGTAATTACATATCTGCCATCATGCAAGGGGGTCCGAATAACTGTCCGAGTGTTTAAACGCTAATGAGTGAGTAATGGCAAATAAACACCATAATTACATATCTGCCATCATGCAAGAGGGTCTGAATAAGTGTCTGAGTGTTCGAATCCTAATGCTCAAGAAATGGAAAGTAAACACCATAATTGCATATCTGCCATCATGCAAGAGGGTCCGAATAAGTGTTCGACTGTTTAAACCCTGTTGCATGAGAAATGGCAAAAAAAACCATAATTACATATCTGCCATCATGCAAGAGCGTCTGAATAAGTGTCCGACTGTTTAAACCCTAATGCATGAGAAATGGCAAGTAAACACCATAATTACATGTCTGCTGTCACGCAAGAGGGTTCGAATAAGTGTCCGAGTGTTCGAATCCTAATGCTCGAGAAATGGCAGGTGAACACTGTAATTACATATCTGCCATCGTTCAAGGAGGTCTGAATAAGTGACCGAGTGCTTAAACCCTAATGCATGAGAAATGGCAAGTAAACACCATAATTACGTATCCGCCATCATGCAAGAGGGTCCGAAGAAGTGTCCGAGTGTTCGAATCCAAATTCTCGAGAAATGGCAAGTTGACTCCATAATTACATATCTGTCATCATGCAAGAGGGTCCGAATAAGTGTCCGAGTGTTTAAACCCTAATGCGCGAGAAATGGCAAATAAAAACCATAATTACATATCTGCCATCATGCAAGAGCGTCTGAATTAGTGTCCGACTGTTTAAACCCTTATGCATGAGAAATGGCAAGTAAACACCATAATCACATATCTGCCACCATGCAAGAGGTCTAAATAAGTGTCCGACTGTTTAAACCCGAATGCAAGAGAAATGGCAACTAAACCCCATAATTACATATCTGCCGTCATGGAAGACGGTCTGAATAAGTGTCCGACTATTTAAACCATAATGCATGAGAAATGGCAAGTAAACCCATAATTACATATCTGCCCTCACGCAAGAGGATCCGAATAAGTGTATGATTTCCGAATCCTAATGCAAAAGAAATGGAAAGTCGACACCGTAATTACATATCTGCCATCATGCAGAGGTCCGAAAAATTGTCCGAGTGTTCGAATCCTAGTGCTCGAGAAATGGCAGTAAACACCATAATTACATGTCTGCCATCATGCAAGAGGGTCGAATAAGTGTCTGAGTGTTTAATCCCTAATGCATGAGAATGGCCAGTAAACACCATAATTACATATTCTGCCGATCATTGCAAGAGGGTCCGAATAAGTGTCCGAGTGTTTAAATGCTAATGCATGTGAAATGGCAATTAAACACCATAATTACATATCTGCAATCGTGCAAGAGGGTCTGAATAAGTGTCCGACTGTTTAAACCGTAGTGCATGAGAAATGTCAAGTAAACACCATAATTACATATCTGCTCTCAGACAAGAGGGTCTGAATAAGTGTCCGAGTGTTTAAACCCTAATGCATGAGAAATGGCAAGTAAACACCATAATTACATGTCTTCTCTCACGCAAGAGGGTCCGAATAAGTGTCCGAGTGTTCGAATCCTAATGCTCGAGAAATGGCAGGTAAACACTGTAATTACATATCTGCAATCATTCAAGGAGGTCTGAATAACTGACCGAGTACTTAAACCCTAATGCATGAGAAATGGCAAGTAAACGCCATAATTACGTATCCGCCATCATGCAAGAGGGTCCGAATAAGTGTCCGAGTGTTCGAATCCAAATTCTCGAGAAATGGCAAGTTAACTCCATAATTACATATCTGCCATCATGCAAGAGGGTCCGAATAAGTGTCCGAGTGTTTAAACCCTAATGCGTGAGAAATGGCAAATAAAAACCATAATTACATATCTGCCATCTTGCAAGAGCGTCTAAGTAAGTGTCCGACTGTTTAAACCCTTATGCATGAGAAATGGCAAGTAAACACCATAATCACATATCTGCCACCATGCAAGAGGTCTAAATAAGTGTCCGACTGTTTAAACCCGAATGCAAGAGAAATGGCAACTAAACCCCATAATTACATATCTGCCGTCATGCAAGACGGTCTGAATAAGTGTCCGACTATTTAAACCATAATGCATGAGAAATGGCAAGTAAACACCATAATTACATTTCTGCCCTCACGCAAGAGGATCCGAATAAGTGTATGAGTTTCCGAATCCTAATGCAAAAGAAATGGAAAGTCAACACCGTAATTACATATCTTCCATCATGCAAGAGGGTCCGAAAAATTGTCCGAGTGTTCGAATCCTAGTGCTCGAGAAATGACAGGTAAACGCCATAATTACATGTCTGCCATCATGCAAGAGGGTCCGAATAAGTGTCTGAGTGTTTAATCCCTAATGCATGAGAAATGGCCAGTAAACACCATAATTACATATCTGCCATCATGCAAGAGGGTGCGAATAAGTGTCCGATTGTTTAAATGCTAATGCATGTGAAATGTCAATTAAACACCATAATTACATATCTGCAATCATGCAAGAGGGTCTGACTAAGTGTCTGACTGTTTAAACCGTAGTGCATGAGAAATGTCAAGTAAACACCATAATTACATATCTGCTCTCAGACAAGAGGGTCTGAATAAGTGTCCGAGTGTTCGAATCCTAATGCTCGAGAAATGGCAAGTAAACCCCATAATTACATATCTGCCATCATCCAAGAGTGTCCGAATAAGTGTCAGAGTGTTTAAACCCTAATGCATGAGAAATTGTTGGTAAACAACACAATTACATATCTACCATCATGCAAGAGGGTCCAAATAAGTGTCCGACTGTTTAAACCCTAATGAGTGAGTAATGGCAAATAAACACCATAATTACATATCTGCCATCATGCAAGAGTGTCTGAATAAGTGTCTGAGTGTTCGAATCCTAATGCCCGGGAAATGGCAAGTAAACACCATAATTGTATATCTGCCATCATGTAAGAGGGTCCGAATAAGTGTCCGACTGTTTACACCCTATTGCATGAGAAATGACAAAAAAAAAACCGTAATTACATATCTGCCATCATGCAAGAGCGTCTGAATAAGTGTCCGACTGTTTAAACCGTAATTCATGAGAAATGGCAAGTAAACACCATAGTTACATGTCTGCTCTCACGCAAGGGGGTCCGAATAAGTGTCCGAGTGTTCGAATCCTAATGCTCGAGAAATGGCAGGTAAACACTGTAATTACATATTTGCCATCATTCAAGGAGGTCTGAATAAGTGACCGAGTGCTTAAACCCTAATGCATGAGAAATGGCAAGTAAACACCATAATTACGTACCTGCCATCTTGCAAGAGGGTCCGAGTAAGTGACCGAGTGCTCAAATCCAAATTCTCGAGAAATGGCAAGTTAACACCATAATTACATATCTGCCATCATGCAAGAGGGTCCGAATAAGTGTCCGAGTGTTTAAACCCTAATGAATGAGAAATGGCAAATAAAAACCATAATTACATATCTGCCATCATGCAAGAGCATCTGAATAAGTGTCCGACTGTTTAAACCCTTATGCATGAGAAATGGCAAGTAAACACCATAATCACATATCTGCCATCATGCAAGAGGTCTGAATAAGTGTCCGACTATTTAAACCCGAATGCAAGACAAATGGCAACAAAACCCCTTAATTACATATCTGCCGTCATGCAAGACGGTTGTATAAGTGTCCGACTATTTAAACCATAATGCATGAGAAATGGCAAGTAAACACCATAATTACATATCTGCCCTGACGCAAGAGGATCCGAATAAGTGTATGAGTTTCCGAATCCTAATGCAAAAGAAATGGAAAGTCGACACCGTAATTACATATCTGCCATCATGCAAGAGGGTCCGAAAAATTGTCCTAGTGTTCGAATCCTAGTGCTCGAGAAATGGCATGTAAACACCATAATTACATGTTTGCCATCATGCAAGAGGGTCCGAATAAGTGTCTGAGTGTTTAATCCCTAATGCATGAGAAATGGCAAGTAAACACCATAATTACCTATCTGCCATCATGCAAGAGGGTCCGAATAAGTGTCCGAGTGTTTAAATGCTAATGCATGTGAAATGGCAATTAAACACCATAATTGCATATCTGCCATCATGCAAGAGGGTCCGAATAAGTGTCCAACTGTTTAAACCCTATTGCATAAGAAATGGCAAAAAAAACCATAATTACATATTTGCATCATGCAAGAGCGTCTGAATAAGTGTCCGACTGTTTAAACCCAAATGCATGAGAAATGGCAAGTAAACACCATAATTACATGTCTGCTCTCACGCAAGAGGTTCCGAATAAGTGTCCGAGTGTTCGAATCCTAATGCTCGAGAAATGGCAGGTAAACACTGTAATTACATATCTGCCATCATTCAAGGAGGTCTGAATAAGTGACCGAGTGCTTAAATCCTAATGCATGAGATATGGCAAGTAAACACCATAATTACGTATCCGCCATCATGCAAGAGGGTCCGAATAAGTGTCCGAGTGTTCGAATCCAAATTCTCGAGAAATGGCAAGTTAACTCCATAATTACATATCTGCCATCATGCAAGAGGGTCCGAATAAGTGTCCGAGTGTTTAAACCCTACTGCGTGAGAAATGGCAAATAAAAACCATAATTACATCTCTGCCATCATGCAAGAGCGTCTGAATAAGTGTCCGACTGTTTAAACCCTTATGCTTGAGAAATGGCAAGTAAACACCATAATCACATATCTGCCACCATGCAAGAGGTCTAAATAAGAGTCCGACTGTTTAAACCCGAATGCAAGAGAAATGGCAACTAAACCCCATAATTACATATCTGCAGTCATGCAAGACGGTCTGAATAAGTGTCCGACTATTTAAACCATAATGCATGAGAAATGCCAAGTAAACACCATAATTACATATCTGCCCTCACGCAAGAGGATCCGAATAAGTGTATGAGTATCCGCATCCTAATGCAACAGCAATGCAAAGTCAACACCGTAATTACATATCTGCCCTCATGCAAGAGGGTCCGAAAAATTTTCCGAGTGTTCGAATCGTAGTCCTCGAGAAATGGCAGGAAAACACCATAATTACATGTCTGCTATCATGCAAGAGGGTCCGAATAAGTGTCCGAGTGTTTAAACCCTAATGCATGAGAAATGGCAAATAAAAACCATAATTACATATCTACCATCATGCAAGAGGGTCCGAATAAGTGTCCGAGTGTTTAAATGCTAATGCATGTGAAATGGCAATTAAACACCATAATTACATATCTGCCATCATGCAAGAGGGTCTGAATAAGTGTCCGACTGTTTAAATTGTAGTGCATGAGAAATGGCAAGTACACACCATAATTACATATCTGCTCTCAGACAAGAGGGTCTGAATAAGAGTCCGAGTGTTCGAATCCTAATGCTCGAGAAATGGCAAGTAAACCCCATAATTACATATCTGCCATCATCCAAGAGTGTCCGAATAAGTGTCAGAGTGTGTAAACGCTAATGCATGAGAAATGGTAGGTAAACAACACAATTACATATCTGCCATCATGCAAGAGGGTCCAAATAAGTGTCCGACTGTTTAAACCCTATTGCATGAGAAATGGCAAAAAAAAACCATAATTACATATCTGCCATCATGCAAGAGCGTCTGAATAAGCGTCTGACTGTTCAAACCCTAATGCATGAGAAATGGCAAGTAAACACCATAATTACATGTCTGCTGTCACGTAAGAGGGTCCGAATAAGTGTCCGAGTGTTCGAATCCTAATGCTCGAGAAATGGCCGGTAAACACTGTAATTACATATCTGCCATCATTCAAGGAGGTCTGAATAAGTGACCGAGTGCTTAAATCCTAATGCATGAGATATGGCAAGTAAACACCATAATTACGTATCCGCCATCATGCAAGAGGGTCCGAAGAAGTGTCCGAGTGTTCGAATCCAAATTCTCGAGAAATGGCAAGTTAACACCATAATTACATATCTGCCATCATGCAAGAGCGTCTGAATAAGTGTCCGACTGTTTAAACCCTTATGCATGAGAAATGGCAAGTAAACACCATAATCACATATCTGCCATCATGCAAGAGGTCTGAATATGTATCCGACTGTTTAAACCCGAATGCAAGAGAAATGGCAACTAAACCCCATAATTACATATCTGCCGTCATGCAAGACGGTCTGAATAAGTGTCCGACTACTTAAACCCTAATGCATGAGAAATGGCAAGTAAACACCATAATTACATATCTGCCCCCACGCAAGAGGATCCGAATAAGTGTATGAGTATCCGAATCCTAATGGAAAAGAAATGGAAAGTCGACACCGTAATTACATATCTGCCATCATGCAAGAGGGTCTGAAAAATTGTCCGAGTGTTCGAATCCTAGTCCTCGAGAAATGGCAGGAAAACACCATAATTACATGTCTGCCATCATGCAAGAGGGTCCGAATAAGTGTCTGAGTGTTTAATCCCCAATGCATTAGAAATGGCAAGTAAACACCATAATTACATATCTACCATCATGCAAGAGGGTCTGAATAAGTGTCTGAGTGTTTAAAGGCTAATGCATGTGAAATGGCAATTAAACACCATAATTACATATCTGCCATCATGCAAGCGGGTCTGAATAAGTGTCCGACTATTTAAACCGTAGTGCATGAGAAATGGCAAGTAAACACCATAATTACATATTTGCTCTCAGACAAGAGGGTCTGAATAAGTGTCCGAGTGTTCGAATCCTAATGCTCGAGAAATGGCAAGTAAACCCCATAATTACATATCTGCCATCATCCAAGAGTGCCCGAATAAGTGTCAGAGTGTTTAAACCCTAATGCATGAGAAATGGTAGGTAAACAACACAATTACATATCTGCCATCATGCAAGAGGGTCCAAATAAGTGTCCGTCTGTCTAAACCCTAATGAGTGAGTAATGGCAAATAAACACCATAATTATATATCTGCCATCATGCAAGAGGGTCTGAATAAGTGTCTGAGTGTTCGAATCCTAATGCTCGAGAAATGGCAAGTAAACACCATAATTGCATATCTGCCATCATGCAAGAGGGTCCGAATAAGTGTCCGACTGTTTAAACCCTATTGCATCAGAAATGGCAAAAAAAAACCACTATTACATATCTGCCATCATGCAAGAGCGTCTGAATAAGTGTCCGACTGTTCAAACCCTAATGCATGAGAAATGGCAAGCAAACACCATAATTACATGTCTGCTCTCACGCAAGAGGGTCCGAATAAATGTCCGAGTGTTCGAATCCTAATGCTCGAGAAATGGCAGGTAAACACTGTAATTACATATCTGCCATCATTCAAGGGGGTCTGAATAAGTGACCGAGTGCTTAAACCCTAATGCATGAGAAATGGCAAGTAAACACCATAATTACGTATTTGCCATCATGCAAGAGGGTCCGAATAAGTGTCCGAGTGTTCGAATCCAAATTCTCGAGAAATGGCAAGTTAACACCATAATTACATGTCTTCCATCATGCAAGAGGGTCCGAATAAGTGTCCGAGTGTTTAAACCCTAATGCATGAGAAATGGCAAGTGAACAACATAATTACATATCTGCCATCATGCAAGTGGGTCCAAATAAGTGTCCGAGTGTTTAAACCCTAATGAATGAGAAATGGCAAATAAACACCATAATTTCTTATCTGCCATCATGCAAGAGGGTCTGAATAAGTGTCTGAGTGTTCGAATCCTAATGCTCGAGAAATGGCAAGTAAACACCAAAATTACATATCTGCCATCATGCAAGACGGTCCGAATAAGTGTCCGAGTGTTTATACCCTAATGCTTGAGAAATGGAAAATAAAAACCGTAATTACATATCTGCCATCATGCAAGAGCGTCTGAATAAGTGTCCGACTGTTTAAACCCTTATGCATGAGAAATGGCAAGTAAACACCATAATCACATATCTGCCATCATGCAATAGGTCTGAATAAGTGTCCGACTGTTTAAACCCGAATGCAAGAGAAACGGAAACTAAACCCCAAAATTACATATCTGCCATCATGCAAGACGGTCTGAATAAGTGTCCGACTATTTAAACCCTAATCTATGAGAAATGACAAGTAAACACCATAATTACATATCTGCCCTCACGCAAGAGGATCCGAATAAGTGTACGAGTTTTCGAATCCTAACGCAAAAGAAATGGAAAGTCGACACCGCAACTACATATCTGCCATCATGCGAGAGGGTCCGAAAAAGTGTCCGAGTGTTCGAATCCGAGTGCATGAGAAATCGCAAGTAAACACCATAATTACATGTCTGTCATCATGCAAGAGGCTCCGAATAAGTGTCTGAGTGTTTAATCCCTAATGCATGAGAAATGGCAAGTAAACACCATAATTACATATCTGCCATCATGCAAGAGGGTCTGAATAAGTGTCCGAGTGTTTAAATGCTAATGCACGTAAAATGGCAATTAAACACCATAATTACATATCTGCCATCATGCAAGACGGTCTGAATAAGTGTCTGTCTGTTTAAACCGTAATGCATGAGAAATGGCAAGTAAACAACATAATTATATATCTGCTCTCAGACAAGAGGGTCTGAATAAGTGTCCGAGTGTTCGAATCCTAATGCTCGAGAAATGGCAAGTAAACACTATAATTACATATCTGGCATCATGCAAGAGGGTCTGAAGAAGTGTCCGAGTGTTTAAACCCTAATGCATGAGAAATGGCAAGTAAACTCCATAATTACGTATCTGCCATCATGCAAGAGGGTCCAAATAAGTGTCCTATTGTTCGAATCCAAATACTCGAGAAATGGCAAGTAGGCCCGATAATTACATATCTGCCAGCAAGCAAGAGGGTCCGAATAAGTGTCAGAGCGTGTAAACCCTAATGCATGAGAAATGGTAAGTAGGCGACATAATTACATATCTGCCATCATGCAAGAGGGTCCCAATAAGTGTCCGAGTGTTTAAACCCTAATGAATGAGAAATGGCAAATAAACACCATAATTACATATCTGCCATTATGCAAGAGGGTCTGAATAAGTGTCTGAGTGTTCGAATCCTAATGCTCGAGAAATGGCAAGTAAACACCATAATTACATATCTGCCATCTTGCAAGAGGGTCCGAATAAGTGTCCGAGAGTTTAAACCCAAATGCATGAGAAACGGCAAATAAAAACCATAATTACATATCTGCCATCGTGCAAGAGCGTCTGAATAAGTGTCCGACTGTTAAAACACTAATGCATGAGAAATGGCAAGTAAACGCCACAATTACATATCTACTCTCACGCAAGACGGTCCGAATAAGTGTCCGAGTGTTCGAATTCTAATGCTCGAGAAATGGCAGGTAAACACTATAATTATGTATCTGCCATCATACATGAGGGACTGAATAAGTGACCGAGTTCTTAAACCCTAATGAACGAGAAATGGCAAGTAAACACCATAATTACGTATCTGCCATCATGCAAGAAGGTCCGAATAAGTGTCCGAGTGTTCGAATCCTAATTCTCGAGAAATGGCAAGTAAACACCATAATTACATATCTGCTATCATGCAAGAGGGTCCGAATAATTGTCCGAGGGTTTCAACCCTAATGCATGAGAAATGGCAAGTAAACACCATAATCACATATCTGCCATCATGCAAGAGAGTCTGAATAAGTGTCCTACTATTTCAACCCTAATGCATGAGAAATGGCAACTGAACCCCATAATTACATATCTGCCATCATGCAAGAGGTTCCAAATAAGTGTCCGAGTGTTCGAATCGGAATGCTCGAGAAATGGTAAGTAAACACTATAATTACATATCTACTAACATGCAAGAGGGTCCGAATAAGTGTGATAGTGTTTAAACCCTAATGCATGAGAAGTGGCAAGTAAACACCATAATTACGTATCAACCATCATGCAAGAGGGTCCGAATAAGTGTCCGAGTGTTCGAATCCTAATGCTCGAGAAATGGCAAGTAAACCCGATAATTACATATCTGCCATCACGCAAGAGGGTCCGAATAAGTGTCAGACTGTTTAAACCCTAACGGATGAGAAATGGTAAGTAAACAACATAATTACATATCTGCCATCATGCAAGAGGGTCCTAATAAGTGTCCGAGTGTTTAAACCCTAATGGATGAGAAATGGTAAGTAAACAACATAATTACATATCTGTCATCATGCAAGAGGGTCCGAATAAGTGTCCGAGTGTTCGAATCCTAATGCTCGAGAAATGGCAAGTAAACACCACAATTACATATCTGTAATCAAGCAAGAGCGTCCGAAAAAGTGTTCGAGTGTTTAAACCCTAATGCATGAGAAATGGTAAATAATCACCGAAATTACATATCTGTCATCATGCAAGAGGGTCTAAATAAGTGTCGAGTGTTTTAACCCAAATGGACGAGAAATGGCAAGTAAACACCATAATTACATATCTGCCATCATGCAAGATGGTCTGAACAAGTGTCCGACTCTTTAAACCCTAATGCACGAGAAATGGCAAGTAAACACCATAATTACATATCTGCCAACCTGCAAGAGGGTCGAAATAAGTGTCTGCGTGTTTAAAACCTAATGCATGAGAAATGGCAAGTAAACACCATAATTACATATCTGCCATCTTGCAAGAGGGTCTGAATAAGTGTCCGAGTGTTTAAACCCTAATGCATGTGAAATGGCAATTAAACACCATAATTACATATCTGTCATCACGCAAGGATGTCCGAATAAGTGTCTGAGTGTTCGAATCCTAATGCTCGAGAAATGGCCAGTAAACACCATAATTACATATCTGCCATCGTGCAAGAGGGTCCGAATAAGTGTCCGAGTGTTTACACCCTAAAGCATGAGAAATGGAAAATAAACACCGTAATTACATATCTGCCATCATGTAAGGGGGTCTGAATAAGTGTCTAGTGTTTAAACCCAAGTGGACGAGAAATGGCAAGTAAACACCATAATTACATATCTGCCATCATGCAAGGGGGTCTGAATAAGTGTCAGAGTGTCTAAACCCTAAGGCGTGAGAATTCGCAAGTAAACAATATAATTACATATCTGCCATCATGCAAGAGGGTGCAAATAAGTGTTCGAGTGTTTAAACCCTAATGCTTGAGAAATGGCTAATAAACACCATAATTACATATCTGTCATCATGCAACTAGGTCCGAATAAGTGTCCGAGTGTTCGAATCCTATTGCTCGAGAAATGGCAAGTAAACACCATAATTACATATCTGCCAACATGCAAGAGGGTCCAAATAAGTGTATGCGTGTTTAAACTCTAATGCATGAGAAATGGCAAGTAAACACCATAGTTACATAACTGCCATCTTGCAAGAGGGTCCGAATAATTGTCCGAGTGTTTAAACCCTAATGCATGTGAAATGGCAATTAAACACCATAATTACATATCTGTCATCATGCAAGAGTGTCCGAATAAGTGTCTGAGTGTTCAAATCCTAATGCTCGAGAAGTGGCTAGTAAACACCATAATTACATATCTACCATCGTGCAAGAGGGTCCGAATAAGTGTCCGAGTGTTTACACCCTAAAGCATGAGAAATGGAAAATAATCACGGTAATTACATATCTGCCGTCATGCATGGGGGTCTGAATAAGTGTCTAGTGTTTAAACCCTAATGGACGAGAAATGGCAAGTAAACATCATAATTACAAATCTGCCATCATGCAAGGGGGTCTGAATAAGTGTCCGAGTGTCTAAACCCTAATGCACGTGAAATGGCAAGTAAACACTGTAATTACATATCTGCCGTCATGCAAGAGGGTCTGAATAAGTGCCCGAGTGTTTAAACCCTAATGCAAGAGAAATGGCAAGTAAACACCATAATTATGTATCTGCCATCATGCAAGAGGGTCCGAATAAGTGTCTGACTGTTTGAATCCTAATGCTCGAGAAATGGCAAGTAAACACCATAATTACATATTTACCATCATGCAAGAGGGTTCAAATAAGTGTCGGAGTGCTTAAACCCTAAGGCGTGAGAATTCGCAAGTAAACAATATAATTACATATCTGCCATCATGCAAGAGGGTGCAAATAAGTGTTCAACTGTTTAAACCCTATTGCTTGAGAAATGGCTAATGAACACCATAATTACATATCTGTCATCATGCAAGTGGGTCCGAATAAGTGTCCGAGTGTTCGAATCCTATTGCTCGAGAAATGGCAAGTAAACACCATAATTACATATCTGCCAACATGCAAGAGGGTCCGAATAAGTGTCAGAGTGTTTAAACCCTAATGCATGAGAAATGGCAAGTAAACACCATAATTACATATCTGCCATCTTGCAAGAGGGTCCGAATAAGTGTCCGAGTGTTTAAACCCTAATGCATGAGAAATAGCAATTAAACAGCATAATTACATATCTGTCATCATGCAAGAGGGTCCAAATAAGTGTCTGAGTGTTCGAATCCTAATACCCGAGAAATGGCTAGTAAACACTATAATTACATATCTGCCATCTTGCAAGAGGGTCCGAACAAGTGTCCGAGTGTTTACACCCTAAAGCATGAGAAATGGAAAATAAACACCGTAATTACATATCTGCCATCATGCAAGGGGGTCTGAATAAGTGTCTAGTGTTTAAACCCTAATGGACGAGAAATGGCAAGTAAACACCATAATTACATATCTGCCATCATGCAAGGGGGTCTGAATAAGTGTCCGAGTGCCTAAACCCTAATGCACGTGAAATTGCAAGTAAACACTATAATTACATATCTGCCGTCATGCAAGAGGGTCTGAATAAGTGTCCGAGTGTTTAAACCCTAATGCAAGAGAAATGGCAAGTAAACACCATAATTATGTATTTGCCATCATGCAAGAGGGTCCGAATAAGTGTCCTAGTGTTCGAATCCTAATGCTCGAGAAATGGCAAGTAAACACCATAATTACATATTTTCCATCATGCAAGAGGGTTCGAATAAGTGTCCGAGTGCTTAAACCCTAAGGCGTGAGAATTCGCAAGTAAACAATATAGTTACATATCTGCCATCATGCAAGAGGGTGCAAATAAGTGTTCGAGTGTTTAAACCCTAATGTTTGAGAAATGGCTAATATACACCATAATTACATATCTGTCATCATGCAAGTGGGTCCGTATAAGTGTCCGAGTGTTCAAATCCTATTGCTCGTGAAATGGCAAGTAAACACCATAATTATATATCTGCCAACATGCAAGAGGGTCCAAATAAGTGTCTGAGTGTTTAAACCCTAATGCATGAGAAATGGAAAGCAAACACCATAGTTAAACGTATGCCATCATGCCAGAGTGTCCGAATAAGTGTCCGAGTGTTTAAACCCTAATGTTTGAGAAATGGCTAATATACACCATAATTACATATCTGTCATCATGCAAGAGGGTCCAAATAAGTGTCTGAGTGTTCGAATCCTAATACCCGAGAAATGGCTAGTAAACACTATAATTACATATCTGCCGTCATGCAAGAGGGTCTGAATAAGTGCCCGAGTGTTTAAACCCTAATGTTTGAGAAATGGCTAATATACACCATAATTACATATCTGTCATCATGCAAGAGGGTCCAAATAAGTGTCTGAGTGTTCGAATCCTAATACCCGAGAAATGGCTAGTAAACACTATAATCCTTATGCATGAGAAATGGCAAGTAAACACCATAATTACATATCTGCCATCATGCAAGGGGGTCTGAATAAGTGTCCGAGTGTCTAAACCCTAATGCACGTGAAATGGCAAGTAAACACTATAATTACATATCTGCCGTCATGCAAGAGGGTCTGAATAAGTGTCCGAGTGTTTAAACCCTAATGCAAGAGAAATGGCAAGTAAACACCATAATTATGTATCTGCCATCATGCAAGAGGGTCCGAATAAGTGTCCGAGTGTTCGAATCCTAATGCTCGAGAAATGGCAAGTAAACACCATAATTACATATTTGCCATCATGCAAGAGGGTTCGAATAAGTGTCTGAGTGCTTAAACCCTAAGGCGTGAGAATTCGCAAGTAAACAATATAATTACATATCTGACATCATTCAAGAGGGTGCAAATAAGTGTTCGAGTGTTTAAACCCTAATGCTTGAGAAATGGCTAATAAACACCATAATTACATATCTGCCATCATGCAACTGGGTCCGAATAAGTGTCCGAGTGTTCGAATCCTATTACTCGAGAAATGGCAAGTAAACACCATAATTACATATCTGCCAACATGCAAGAGGGTCCGAATAAGTGTCAGAGCGTTTAAACCCTAATGCATGAGAAATGGCAAGTAAACACCATAATTACGTATCTGCCATCTTGCAAGAGGGTCCGAATAAGTGTCCTAGTGTTTAAACCCTAATGAATGAGAAATAGCAATTAAACAGCATAATTACATATCTGTCATCATGCAAGAGGGTCCGAATAAGTGTCTGAGTGTTCGAATCCTAATACCCGAGAAATGGCTAGTAAACACCATAATTACATATCTGCCATCGTGCAAAATGGTCCGAATAAGTGTCCGAGTGTTTAAACCCTAATGCATGAAAACTGGAAAATAAACACCATAATTACATATCTGCCATCATGCAAGAGGGTCTGAATAAGTGTCGAGTGTTTAAACCCTCATGAACGAGAAATGGCAAGTAAACACCATAATTACATATCTGCCATCATGCAAGATGGTCTGAATAAGTGTCCGACTGTTTAAACTCTCATGCACGAGAAATGGCAAGTGAACACCATAATTACATATCTGCCATCACGCAATAGGATCCGAATAAGTGTCCGAGTTTTCGAATCCTAATGCAAAAGAAATGGAAAATCGACACCATATTACATATCTGCCATCAGGCAAGAGGGTCCGAATAACTGTCCGAGTGTTCGAATTCTAATGCTCGAGAAATGGCAAGTAAACACCATAATTACATATCTGTCATCATGCAAGGGGTCCGATTAATTGTCTGAGTGTTTAAACCCTAATGCATGAGAAATGGAAAGTAAACACCATAGTTACACGTATGCCATCATGCCAGAGTGTCCGAACAAGTGTCCGAGTGTTCGAATCCTAATGCTCGAGAAATGGCAAGTAAATACCACAATTACATATCTGCCATCATGCAAGAAGGCCCGAATAAGTGTTTGAGTGTTTAAACACTAATGCATGAGAAATGGCAAGTAAACACCATAATTACATATCTGCCATCTTGCAAGAGGGTCCGAATAAGTGTCAAAGTGTTCGAATCCAATTGCTCGAGAAATGGCTAGTAAACACCATAATTACATATCTGCCATCATGCAAGAGGGTCCGAATAATTGTCTGAGTGTTTAAACCCTAATGCGTGAGAAATGGCAAGTAAACACCATAATTACAGATACGCCATCATGCAAGAGGGTCCGAATAAGTGTCCGAGTGTTCGAATCCTATTTCTCGCGAAATGGCAAGTAAACACCATAATTACATATCTGTCATCATGCAAGAGGGTCCGAATAGGTGTCTGAGTGTTTAAACCCTAGTGCTTCAGAAGTGGCAAGTAAACACCATAATTACATATCTACCATCATGCAAGAGGGTCCGAATAAGTGTTCGAGTGTTTAAACCCTCATCCATGAGAAATGGTAAATAAACACCTTAATTACATGTCTGTCATCATGCAAGAGGGTCTAAATAAATGTCGAGTGTTTAAACCCTGATGGACGAGAAATGGCAAGTAAACAACATAATTACATATCTGCCATCATGCAAGATGGTCTGAATAAGTGTCCGACTGTTTAAACCCTAATGCACGAGAAATGGCAAGTAAACACCATAATTACGTATCTGCAATCACGCAATAGGATCCAAATAAGTGTCCGAGTTTTCAAATCCTAATGCAAAAGAAATGGAAAATCGACACCATATTACATATCTGCCATCATGCAAGTGGGTCCGAATAACTGTCCGAGTGTTCGAATCCTAATGCTCGAGAAATGGCCAGTAAACACCATAATTACATATCTGTCATCATGCAAGGGGTCCGATTAATTGTCTGAGTGTTTAAACCTTAATGCA
The DNA here is from genome assembly GCF_004153795.1 of Camellia sinensis. Taxonomy (NCBI): domain Eukaryota; kingdom Viridiplantae; phylum Streptophyta; class Magnoliopsida; order Ericales; family Theaceae; genus Camellia; species Camellia sinensis. The sequence goes on along the minus strand of NW_021028261.1, from coordinate 1,132,782 downwards.
TGAGAAATGGCAAGTAAACACCATAATTACACATATGCCATCATGCCAGAGTGTCCGAATAAGTGTCCGAGTGTTCGAATCCTAATGCTCGAGAAATGGCAAGTAAATACCACAATTACATATCTGCCATCATGCAAGAGGGTCCGAATAAGTGTCTGAGTGTTTAAACACTAATGCATGAGAAATGGCAAGTAAACACCATAATTACATATCTGCCATCTTCCAAGAGGGTCCGAATAATTGTCCGAGTGTTCGAATCCTAATGCTCGAGAAATGGCTAGTAAACACCATAATTACATATCTGCCATCACGCAAGAGGGTCCGAATAATTGTCTGAGTGTTTAAACCCTAATGCGTGAGAAATGACAAGTAAACACCATAATTACATATATGCCATCATGCAAGACGGTCCGAATAAGTGTCCGAGTGTTCGAATCCTATTGCTCGCAAAATGACAAGTAAACACCATAATTACATATCTGTCATCATGCAAGAGGGTCCGAATAGGTGTCTGAGTGTTTAAACCCTAGTGCTTCAGAAATGGCAAGTAAACTCCATAATTACATATCTTCTATCTTGCAAGAGGGTCCGAATAAGTGTCCGAGTGTTTAAACTCTAATGCATGAGAAATGGCAATTAAACACCATAATTACATATCTTCCATCATGGAAGACGGTCTGAATAAGCGTCTGACTGTTTAAACCATAATGCATGAGAAATTGCAAGTAAACACCATAATTACATATATGCTCTCACGCAAGAGGGTCTGAATAGTGTGTCCGAGTGTTCGATTCCCAATGCTCGAAAATGGAAAATAAACAGTATAATTACATATCTGCCATAATGCAAGAGGGACTGAATAAGTGTCCGAGTGTTTAAACCCTAAAGCAAAGAAAAATGGCAAGTAAACACCATAATTATGTATCAGCCATCATGCAAGAGGGTCCGAATAATTGTCCAAGTGTTCGAATCCTAATGCTCAAGAAATGGCAAGTAAACACCATAATTACATATTTGCCTTCATGCAAGAGGCTTCAAATAAGTGTCCGAGTGTTTAAACCCTAATGCGTGAGAAATGGCAAGTAAACAACATAATTACATATCTGCCATCATGCAAGAGGGTCCAAATAAGTGTCCGAGTGTTTAAACCCTAATGCATGAGAAATGGCAAATCAACACCACAATTACATATCTGTCATCATGCAAGAGGGTCCGAATAAGTGTCTGAGTCTTCGAATCCTAATGCTCGAGAAATGGCTTGTAAACACCATAATTACATATCTGACATCGTGCAATAGGGTCCGAATAAGTGTCCGAGTGTTTACACCCTAAAGCATGAGAAATGGAAAATAGACACCGTAATTACATATCTGCCATCATGCAAGGGGGTCTGAATAAGTGTCTAGTGTTTAAACCCAAATGGATGACAAATGGCAAGTAAACACCATAATTACATATCTGCCATCATGCAAGCGGTCTGAATAAGTGTCCGAGTGTTTAAACCCTAACGCAATAGAAATGGCAAGTAACCACCATAATTTTGTATCTGCCATCATGCAAGAGAGTCCTAATAAGTGTCCGAGTGTTCGAATCCTAATGCTCGAGAAATGGCTAGTAAACACCATAATTACATATTTGCCATCATGCAAGTGGGTTCGAATAAGTGTCTGAGTGCTTAAACCCTAAGGCGTGAGAATTCGCAAGTAAACAATATAATTACATATCTGCCATCATGCAAGAGGATGCAAATAAGTGTTCGAGTGTTTAAACCCTAATGCTTGAGAAATGGCTAATAAACACCATAATTACATATTTGTCATCAAGCAAGTGGGTCCGAATAAGTGTCCGAGTGTTCGAATCCTATTGCTCGAGAAATGGCAAGTAAAGACCATAATTACATATCTGCCATCATGCAAGAGGGTCCGAATAGGTGTCTGAGTGTTTAAACCCTAATGCATGAGAAATGACAAGTAAACACCATAATTACATATCTTCCATCTTGCAAGAGGGTCCGAATAAGTGTCCGAGTGCTTAAACTCTAATGCATGAGAAATGGCAATTAAACACCATAATTACATATCTGTCATCATGCAAGACGGTCTGAATAAGTGTCTGACTGTTTAAACCATAATGCATGGGAAATGGCAAGTAAACACCGTAATTACATATTTGCTCTCACGCAAGAGGGTCTGATTAGTGTGTCCGAGTGTTCGAATCCTAGTGCTCGAAAATGGAAAATAAACAGTATAATTACATATCTGCCATAATGCAAGAGGGACTGAATAAGTGTCCGAGTGCTTAAACCCTAATGCAAGAAAAATGGCAAGTAAACACCATAATTATGTATCAGCCATCATGCAAGAGGGTCCGAATAAGTGTTCAAGTGTTTGAATCGTAATGCTCAAGAAATGGCAAGTAAACACCATAATTACATATTTGCCATCATGCAAGAGGGCCCGAATAAGTGTCCGATTGTTTAAACCCTAATACGTGAGAAATGGAAAGTAAACAACATAATTACATATCTGCCATCATGGAAAAGGGTCCAAACAAGTGTTTAAAGGCTAGTGCATGAGAAATGGCAAATAAACGCCATAATTACATATCTGTCATCAGGCAAGAGGGTCTGAATAAGTGTCTGAGTGTTCGAATCCTAATGCTCGAGAAATGGCTAGTAAACACCATAATTATATATCTGCCATCGTGCAAGAGGGTCTGAATAACTGTCCGAGTGTTTACACCCTAAAGCACGAGAAATGGAAAATAAACACCGTAATTACATATCTGCCATCATGCAAGGGGGTCTGAATAAGTGTCTAGTGCTTAAACCCTAATGCATGCGGAATGGCTAGTAAACACCATAATTACATATCTGCCATCATCCAAGGGGGTCTGAGTAAGTGTCCGAGTGTCTAAACCCTAATGCACGTGAAATGGCAAGTAAACACTATAATTACATATCTGCCGTCATGCAAGAGAGTCTGAATAAGTGTCCGAGTGTTTAAACCCAAATGCAAGAGAAATGGAAAGTAAATACCATAATTATGTATCTGCCATCATGTACGATGGTCCGAATAAGTGTCCGAGTGTTCGAATCATAATGCTCGAGAAATGGCAAGTAAACACCATAATTACATATTTGCCATCATGCAAGAGGGTTCGAATAAGTGTCCGAGTGCTTAAACCCTAAGGCGTGAGAATTCGCAAGTAAACAATATAATTACATATCTGCCATCATGCAAGAGGGTGCAAATAAGAGTTCGAGTGTTTAAACCCTAATCCTTGGGAAATGGGTAATAAACACCATAATTACATATTTGTCATCATGCAAGTGGGTCCGAATAAGTGTCCTAGTGTTCGAATCCTATTGCTCGAGAAATGGCAAGTAAACACCATAATTACATATCTGCCATCATGCAAGAGGGTCCAAATAAGTGTCTGCGTGTGTTAAACCCTAATGCATGAGAAATGGCAAGTAAACACCATAATTACATATCTGCCATCTCGCAAGTGGGTGCGAGTAAATGTCCGAGTGTTTGAACCGTAATGCATGGGAAATGGCAATTAAACACCATAATTACATATCTGTCATCATGGAAGAGGGTCCGAATAAGTGTCTGAGTGTTCGAATCCTAATGCCCGAGAAATGCCTAGTAAACACCATAATTACATATCTGCCATCGTGCAAAATGGTCCGAATATGTGTCCGAGTGTTTAAACCCTAATGCATGAAAAATGGAAAATAAAGACCATAATTACATATCTGCCATCATGACAGAGTTTCTGAATAAGTGTCGAGTGTTTAAACCCTAATGGACGAGAAATGGCAAGTAAACACCATATTTACATATCTGCCATCATGCAAGATGGTCTGAATAAGTGTCCGACTGTTTAAACCCTAATGCACGAGAAATGGCAAGTAAACGCCATAATTAGATATCTGCCATCACGCAAGAGGATCCGAATAAGTGTCTGAGTTTTCGAATCCAAATGCAAAAGAAATGGAAAGTCGACACCATAATTACATATCTGCCATCATGCAAGAGGGTCCGAATAAGTGTCCGAGTATTCGAATCCTAATGCTCGAGAAATGGCTAGTAAACACCATAATTACATATTTGCCATCATGCAAGGGATTTAGAATAAGTTTCGAGTGTATAAACCCTAATGGACGAGAAACGGCAAGTAAACACCGTAATTACATATCTGCCATCATGCAAGAGGGTCTGAATAAGTGTCCGATTGTCTAAACCCTAATGAACTTGAATTGGAAAGTAAACACTATAATTACATATCTGCCATCACGCAAGAGGGTCTGACTAAGTGTCCGAGTGTTTAAACCCTAATGCACGAGAAATGGCAAGTAATCACCATAATTATGTATCTGCCATCATGCAAGAGGGTCCGAATAAGTGTCCGAGTGTTCGAATCCTAATGCTCGAGAAATGGCAAGTAAACACCATAATTACATATTTGCCATCATGCAAGAGGGTTCGAATAAGTGTCCGAGTGCTTATACCCTAATGCGTGAGAATTGGCAAGAAAACAATATAACTACATATCTGCCACCATGCAAGAGGGTGCAAATAAGTGTCCGAATGTTTAAACCCTAATGCATGAGAAATGGAAAATAAACACCATAATTAGATATCTGTCATCATGCAAGAGGGTCCGAATAAGTGTCCGAGTGTTCGAATGCTAATGCTCGACAAATGGCAAGTAAAGACCATAATTACATATCTGCCATCATGCAAGAGGGTCCGAATAAGTGTTCGAGTTTTTAAACCCTAATGCATGAGAAATTGAAAATAAACACCGTAATTACATATCTGTTATCATGCAAGAGGGTCTGAATAAGTGTCGAGTGTTTAAAGCCTAATGGACGAGAAGTGACAAGTAAATACTATAGTTACATATCTGCCATTATGCAAGATGGTTTGAATAAGTGTCCAACTGTTTAAACCCTAATGCACGAGAAATGGCAAGTAAACACCATAATTACATATTTGCCATCACGCAAGAGGATCTGAATAAGTGTCCGGGTTTTCGAATCCTAATGCAAAAGAAATGGAAAATCGACACCATATTACACATCTGCTATCATGCAAGACGGTCCGAATAAGTGTCGGAGTGTTCGAATCCTAATGCTCGAGAAATGGCTAGTAAACACCATAATTACATATCTGCCATCATAGAAGGGGTCCGAATAATTGTCTGAGTGTTTAAACCCTAATGCATGAGAAATGGCAAGTAAACACCATAATTACACATATGCCATCATGCAATAGTGTCCGAATAAGTGTCCGAGTGTTCGAATCTTAATGCTCGAGAAATGGCAAGTAAACACCATAATTACATATCTGTCATCATGCAAGAGGGTCCGAATAAGTGTCTGAGTGTTTGAACCGTAATGCATGAGAAAAGGCAAGTAAACACTATAATTACATATCTGCCATCTTGCAAGAGGGTCTGAATAAGTATCCGAATGTTCGAGTCCTAATGCTCGAGAAATGGCTAGTAAACACGATAATTACATATCTGCCACGTACAAGGGGTCCGAATAATTGTTTGAGTGTTTAAACCCTAATGCATGAGAAATGGCAAGTAAACACCATAATTACATATATGCCATCATGCAAGAGGGTCCGAATAAGTGTCCGAGTGTTCGAATCCTATTGCTCGAGAAATGGCAACTAAACACCATAATTACATATCTACCATCATGCAAGAGGGTCCGAATAGGTGTCTGAGTGTTTAAACCCTAATGCTGGAGAAATGGCTAGTAAACTCCATAATTACATATCTGCCATCTTGCTAGAGGGTCCGAATAAGTGTCTGAGTGTTTAAACCCTAGTGCATGAGAAATGGAAAATAAACACCGTAATTACGTATCTGCCATCATGCAAGGGGGTCTGAATAAGTGTCCGAGTGTTTAAACCCTAATGCACGTGAAATGGCAAGTAACACTATAATTACATATCTGCCGTCATGCAAGAGGGTATGAATAAGTGTCCGAGTGTTTAAACCCAAATGCAAGAGAAATGGCAAGTAAACAGCATAATTATGTATCTGCCATCATGCAAGAGGGTTCGAATAAGTGTCCGAGTGTTCGAATCCTAATGCTCGAGAAATGGCAAGTAAACACCATAATTACATATTGGCCATCATGCAAGAGGGTTCGAATAAGTGTCCGAGTGCTTAAACCCTAAGGCATGATAATTCGCAAGTAAACAATATAATTACATATCTGCCATCATGTAAGAGAGTGCAAAGAAATGTTCGACTGTTTAAACCCTAATGCTTGAGAAATGGGTAGTAAACAACATAATTACATATCTATCATCATGCAAGTGGGTTCGAATAAGTGTCCAAGTGTTCGAATTCTATCGCTCGAGAAATGGCAAGTAAACACCATAATTACATATCTGCCATCATGCAAGAGGGTCCAAATAAGTGTCTGCGTGTTTAAACCCTAATGCATGAGAAATGGCAAGTAAACACCATAATTACATATCTGCCATCTTGCAGGTTGGTCCGAATAAGTGTCCGATTGTTTAAACCCTAATGCATGAGAAATGGCAATTAAACACCATAATTACATATTTGCCATCATGCAACACGGTCTGAATAAGTGTCTGATTGTTTAAACCCTAATGCATGAAAAATGGCAAGTAAATACCATAATTACATATATGCTCACGCAAGGGGGTCTGAATAAGTGTCCGAGTGTTCGAATCTTGTTGCTCGAAAATGGAAAATAAACATTATAATTACATATCTGCCATCATGCAAGAGGGTCTGAATAAGTGTCCGAGTGTTTAAACCCTAATGCAAGAAAAAGGGCAAGTAAACACCATAATTATGTACCAGCCATCATGCAAGAGGGTCCGAATAAGTGTCCGAGTGTTTGTAGACACCCCATTTTTGACCGTCCTCAAGACTTGGACGTCACCATTGGAACACTTGGTGATTATCCTTGTTTGTGTCCGTTTGGAGTTCCCGGAGGTCTCGGCTACGCGTCCCGCCTCAGGATCTCCGAACTTGACTGTTTAGTGTCTGATTTCACACCAAACACTTGTGTTTTTCCTTGGAGGGGCAGGGAATGCCTTGTGAGGCATCCCCACACACCACCGGTAGTGGCAAGAGGCCACCGGCTGGTTTTTACTTCCATCGGCAATATTTTCTGCCGGTCGGCAGCTTTTGTTGCCGGTCGGCACTCTTTTTTGTCAAAATAACATTTTTGGGCAGACGACCACTGTTCATCTACTTTATGTAGATATTTTATGCCACCTGTGATAGCTGGCACCAACTCTGCTTCCCTCCATACACGTGCATGGAGGGATCTCCCTCTAAGCAAGCTTGTCGTATAAGCTTTGCAAGAGGGAGTTCTATAAGAGGAGAGGCCTTCTCTTTGCTCTAGGTTAGAGATTTTGAAGGCAAAACCAGAGCTTCCACATATAGATACACCCTATCTCTATATGTCCCTCTCTCTCCTCCTTTGTGTGTGTTTCTTGGCCGAAAAGTGTGATTTTACCTTACTTTTGCACCAATACACACACTATTACACCTTGCTCCGAGATTGAGGACTTTGAGGGTTGATTCTTGAGGTTTTGGGCTGTTTTTGATCAAAAGAAGGAGGCTGCCTTGGCTGTTCTTGAAGTGTGCTTCAAGGGTGAGCATTTTACTTTAGTTTCCCCAAACTTGCACTAGCTTTTTACCTATCTTACTTGCTGATTTAGTTTTTGTGCATAAGATAAAAAAGGCTTGTATTTTCATGCTTAAGAACTTTCATTAAGAGTCTTTCATGGTTTGAGTTCAAACTCACCCTCTTAGGCCTTATTTGGCCTTTTTGTTGCCTCTTTGGTAAGGCTTTGTTTGCTTAAGTGTTTTGGTCTTCTCGCCACTAAAAACCAGTGGATTTTCAGTGGTGAGGAAGGAGGTTTGAAGTCTTGCATAGGGGAGGGACACCCCTCTGCCTTCATTGTCTTGTTTCCTTGTATTTTGGCTTAAAAGGGTAACATGCTGTAGACGCGCACGCGGAGGGGGCCCTATGCTACTACAGTTCGGACTCTCAATTTTGTGTCAAGGTTCTTAATCTGAACCAAAGAGTCCAAATCCGGCAAATCATTTTGAGAAACAGATTTTTGAAAAAGTAGTGCCAAACATGGACTGCTTTGCCAGATACAGAGTCGCCACATAAATATTTTTTTAATGGGGAAATTTAGGAAACCCTGACTCGGTGCCGAAGGCCACATCTCCGTCATCACCAGAGTTGTCTCGGCTCGGGAGCTTGGGTACGATCGGGGAAGGTCAACTATGAGCACCCCCTTTCGCCCGGTCTGAAGACCGGCCTCTACTAACCATGATATCCGATTTTAAAAACGTTATGTGTTCTTATTCCAATTATTAGCCTAGAATTACTATGTTATGCGCCTAGCAAACAAGTATAGACTAGATTGCCTAATTTGGAAATAAGCATTGCATATCCGTTTGTTTTGGAAAATGTTTTGAAATTTGCTACTCTCATGTAGGCTAAAATACGGATTTCAATGAGTTTTTCCAACCCAAACAATCCAACCTTCACCCACAGGCATTCAAACAGTTTATCACATAAGCATCTAGCCACATGGTAAACATGCTGTCATGGCAACACTCACACGCATGCGGGATGTTAAAGCATGAATACTTACATCGTACTCCGTGCCAAAACAATAAACTAGTTAGCAAACATGCATGTCCTAGTTCATGTTAAGAATGGCTAATGTATCACATGCAAAAATGTAATCTAGACAGGCTCGGCTAACCAAAACATGGCATGTGAAATGCGATCAACTATCACATATTCAGTTTTGAATTTGAAGTACAAATGCAGTTAGCGTGATGTACCGAGCCTAATGCATGCAATACAAATGCATGACGCACGCATGCATAGCATAAGGTATGCTAAATTAAACGTGCCCTAATACTAACCATCAAAGCGGGTAAGTAAAAGGGAAGAAAGAAGTGGGGATTGGAAGACATACACACCACCCACACACACTTATTACAGATTTGCCCTCGCTCGGAGGGACCGAATAAATATTACAAATTAATTAACTACGCAAGCTAATTAATATTACAAATTGGCTAATCAACTAAGCAAATTAACTTAAGCTAAGAAAACAGTAAATCACCTCGGGAAATGCGCCGCCATGCATGAGCTGCCTCTGTTTTCCTTCCTTCACTCCTCTGGAGGTTGTCAAAACCTCAGGACTGCTTCCTTGGACATCGGGGAATACCATCGGCTGAATGAAATTGCCACCGGCAGTGAGATGTGGCCACCGGCCATTGGTGAAGCTATCGGCAGAGAAAGGATTGCCGGTCGGCACTTGACACTGCCGGTCGGCAAAGTGTTCCTGCAGAATCTGGGGGCAAAGTCATGACATCAAAATCATCCCCGGCACCCGAAAAACCTCCACCATGAGGAGAATTACCCGCCATTTCAGAAAATCTGCAAAAGGAGCAGAAATGAGCAAAAATGAGCCAAAATTTGAAAAAGTCAACAAAAGTCAACTCTCGGGAAATGAAGAAGTCAACAAAAGTCAACTCCCGAGAAAATCTTCCAAATATTGAGACAAACTCACCTCAAGTGGCGAAAATGAGAAAAGAAGCCCCCTCTAAAATCATGCTAAAACATGGTGCCAAACCAAGCAATAAATCAAGCCAAGCATGCAACAAATGGCCTAAGTGCTCAAAGCAAACCAATGGAGTATTGAACTACACTTAGCAAGACCAAACATGGCATGAACTTATTGACCAAAAACAGAGTTTTAGCACATTAAGACAAGGCCTAAGGATCACTTAGATGGCATCTAAGTGGCTCAAGTTTAAAGGCATGCATAATGGTCAAAACATGGAGCATACCGCACAAGCTTCCAAAGCATTAAAGATGCATTCAAGGCAAACATATAGGCATGCAAATGGGACTGAAATGACATGGTGGATGATCCCAAATCACCAAATCAAAACAAAAATGTCATGCTATACATTCATATACTTAAGGCCAACAAGCCAAAATGCAAAGGGGCTATATGATGCATGCCAAATTCGACCCAAACAACCTAGGACAGACCTAGAACATGGCAAAATATGCACAAAATCTTCACAAGACTAAGCCTAAAACATGCTCCAACAAGGGCTAACAACCTAAGGCACATTGAGGCAATAACATGGCATTACATGGTAGGTATGCTAAGCATGCATGGATGCATGGTATACCAAAACTAACAAAAAACAGAGGTATAATACAACATATTAAACATGGAAAGCAGCCAAGACATGGTCAATACACACTCTAACATGGTGCTCCCTCAAGAGGCCAAAAATGGTCCATTTCAAGGACAACAAGGAGAGGGGGTGGCCCTCTCCTTTTAGAGACTTCAAGGCACCATCTCCACCACTGAAATCCCTCAAGATTTCAGTGGTGCAGAGGCCCAAGCACCAAAGTCCCGAAACTAGCACAAAATAGCACAAAATGAGGCCTTTCAATGCCTAAGAGGGGTCAAACACCCTCAAACCACAAAACACTCTTAATAAACAATCAAGAGGACTAAAAAACAGAACTTTTTTGTATTATACACTAAGCACAAAAATAGTTCTAAGATAGGTAGAAATAAGGTGCAAAAATGGGGAATAAAGGGATTAGATTCTCACCCTTGTAGTCCTCTTCACAAATGATGCCCCAATGACCTTCCTTGGCTTGAATCCAACACCAAAACACTAAAAACAGTCCTTTAGAACCTCAGTAGCTATAGGAAGGTGAAACACTATGTGTTTGTGTGCAATAGTAAGACACAAAACACCTAGAGCACAAAGAGAGAAAAAGAGAGATAGGATATGTATGGATCCTAACCCTAAAAACCAGAGCTTCTCTCTGTGTTTTTTGTCTCTAAAATGTCTAAAGTCTCCAACCCTTGCAACAAGAGAGAGCCCCTCTCTTTATAGAACTTCTTGTCTTGTAAAGCTTACAAGACAAGCTTCATAAGAGGGAGATCCCTCCATACACGTGTATGGAGGGGAGCAAAAGCAAGACAGCTGTCTTAAAATATCTGCAAAAGCAGATGCACAGTAGTCGGCCGGCCAAAAATGCCATTTTGGCAAAAAAGAGTGCCGACCGGCAGAAAAAAGTGCCGACCGGCAACAAATAGCGCCAGTGGCAGCAAAAACCAGCTCGGTGGCCTCTAGCCACTGCCGGTGGTGAGGTGGGGATGCCTCACAAGGCATTTCCCTGCCCCTTCCAAGGCAAAACATAAGTGTTTGGTGTAAAACCAGACACTAAACAGTCAAGTTCGAAGATCCTGAGGCAAGGCGCGCGAGCCGAGACCTCAGGGAACTCCAAACGAACACAAACATGGATAGATCACCGAGTGTTCAAGCGGTGACGTCCGATGTCTTGAGGCGGTCAAAAATGGGTGTCTACACATGCATGCTTGATCATTTTTGGCCTCATTTCAGAAGTTTTTTGGGTGTTTTAGGTCATATGTGATTCTCCTGTTTTGGTCGGGATTTGTACCCATTTGCATGCTTAATATGCTCGCTTTACATTCCTCCATTTGGCCTAGAATTGTATCTTGTGTTTGAGCCATGATTCTTGCATGTGTTGGCTTGATTCCATGAAGATGTTGGCATTATTTCACCATGTTTAAGGTCTGTTGCCATTCATTTCAGTCATACTTTGCCTTGTTTGGTGTCGTCTCTTTATGTTTTTGGACTTGTAAGCTTGAGCATATTGACCTCTAAGCATGCATATAACTATGATCATCCTCATGATTTTGACATCATTTAGGACCACATTTCAGCTATAAATTCATGTTTATATGTGTGCATGTGTGACCTCCTTTATGCCTTGAGGGTGTGCCCTTTTATGCCTAGATATGAGCCTTGGTGCACCGCACCTCTTTGGAGTCACTTTTAGCTGCAATATTAATGGGTTTTGGAGTCCATTCTTGCAATATTAAAATTCTGTTTTGGCTTGTCCAAGTCATGCCATAAGTGGTCTTTGTTGGTGGGAGTGAAGTGCCTCCTTTTTGTGCCTTAACTAGGCCATTGGTTTGCTTGTTAGCATGAGTATTGGTCGACGCTTTCTTAGGCATTTTTGGCCACTGTTTTGGGGTGGATCAGGTCTGCCCCTTTACGGTTTAAGGCCTCTTGCATGCATGTCTCTAATGTCCATTGCATGATTGCTTCATTAAGTGTTGTAATATGTGATCCCATTCCTTAATGGTTCATGTTTGATTGCCATTTGCATCTTGCATGCCATAGCATTACATTCTTGCCACATTAGTTGCATGACATTAAAGTAAGCTTGTATATTAGTACCATGTTGCATTTTGAGCCATGTGAGTATAACATGCATTGCATTACTTGGTTTGGGGTGCAACCAAGTGTGAGAGTCAAGGAACATTCATACTATGAGTGATGTAAATGTGCCTTGATTCTCGTCCACCGGGACCCTTGACTTCGGCATGATAGGGTCTTGGTCGCTCATTTGTGTGGTTGCATGCATCTTTACATCAAGGGGACAAACTTGAATCCCTTGGGCTATCATGCACCATTGATGGCTCGAGGATCGAGGCCATGCTTCCCTGAGTTCAATAGCATGAGAGAAGCATGACATGGCTCAGCGCTGAAATCCCATGCATATACTGTCTGTTCTCTGTTGCTTCAAAATTCGTTTCTGGCGGAAGCCACTGCCAGACGCGGCCCATCTGATTCAGGCGACGTGTATTGATGGAATGGCCGTAAACCAAAAAGCCGATGAAAATTCTGGCACTGCGCGGTGGAATTCCCCTAGCCCGGTCTCTGCAGCATTGCAAGGAAGTGTCCTAGGCTTTGGGAGTTTACAGAGAGACAGGGCAGTATAGCAGAGGTGGCATGGGGTTGGTAGCGGGTTTTCTAGGCGAGCTGGGTTTCGAGCATAGCACACAGCCCATCCGAGGCAGGGGGCTGTGCCACCTTTCTTGCTTTTGCTTCATCCTATTAAGTAAATTAGAAGTTCTGTAATAATTTATTGCTGATTATTCGGATGTAAATATTCATTTTGTCTCCCGAGTGAGGGCAATTAAGTGTATAAGTGTGCGTGAGTGTGTGTATGTCTTTCCAACCCTCACGTCTTTCTTCACTTTTATTTACCTGCTTATGATGGTAGATTAGGGCACTTTTAAATTAGCATACCTTATGCTATGCATGCGTGCATTCATGCATTTGCATTGCATGCATTAGGCTCGGTACATCAGCTACTGCATTTGTACCAATTCCAAATTGAATACGTGCATCAAAATTGATCGCTTTCACATGCCATGATAGTGTTAGCCGAGCTCTCTAATTCATTCTGCATGCGTGCATTAGCACTTAAATGAACTAGGACTGTATGTTTGCTAACTAGTTTCTTGTTTTTGGCACGGTAGTACGATGTAAGTATTCGCTTTAGCATTTGTCATGCTGTGATGTTGCCATGAACGTGCTTAATATGCGGCTAAATGCTTATTGTTATAAACTGTTTGAATGCCTGTGGGTGAAGGTTGTGATTGTTTGGTTGGAAAACTGTTTGAAATCCGTATTTAGCATACTTGGAGTAGCAATTTCAAAGCGCTTTTCAAAACAACGGATATGCAATGCTGTGTTTCCAAATTAGGCCAATTCTAGTCTATATTTGTTTGTTTGGGCGCATACATAGAAATTCTAGGCTAATAATGGAATAAGAACAATAAGTTTTAAAAACTGATATCAGGTTAGTAGAGGCCGATCTTCGGATCGGGCGAAGGGGGTGCTCATGGTGACCTTCCCAATCGTACCCAGCTTCCCGAGCCGAGACAACTCCGGTGATGAAGATGTGGCCTTCGCACCGAGTCAGGGTTTCCTAAAATTCCCCAATAAAAAATATTTTAAGTGGCGACTCTGCTATCTGGCAAAGCAGTCCATGTTTGGCACTTCTTTCCTAAAAATCTGTTTCTCAAAACGATTTGCCGATTTGGACTCTTTTGGTTAGATTAAGAACCGTGACACGAATCGAGTCCGAACTGTAGAGCAGGGGCCCCCCGCGGCCGTCTACAGTGTTCTGGGCGACTCCGCTGGGGAAGATTAGAGAGCTTGACATCGATACTCGTGATATCCTTTTTGATTTCATTTATGTTGTCTTTTGCATTTGATTTGGCCATGGTGCGCCTAGGACACGTGTTTGCCATTGGCAATTCCCTGAACGGTTTGCTGGCAATCGCTTGTCTTGTCAGGCAGACATAAGGTGACCGTTATGGGCTCTGCAGTATGGGAAAACAACGGGGTTTTACGGGGCCAACCTTTTCGACAATTCGACCATAGTGCATATTTGAATCATAGTGACGCATTCCAAGCTAGGACAGGTTGCTTAACTCCACTTTATAGGTTGTTGATAACCTGCTGTGTGCGTGTAGAACCCTAAGCCTCCTGACAGCAATAGGACAGGGGAAAGCCCTACCCAACATAGGGTGTTTGGCTCATCTTTACTTGCTTGGTGCTTTTAGAGTGTTTGTCTACAGGACGTGATATAGTTTGGCAAAATTGAGTATCATGGCCTGAGGGTAATCAGTATCATTTATGAAATCAGTTATCTGCGGGTAATCAGGTACAGTGTGTGAGAACAGAGATTTGTGGGAACAGGATCAAGTATCGCAGAAGTAGTGGTGTTCGGGCTTACCAACTTGTGTATTTGGATACCAAACTGCTACATTGTGTGTTGTTTATTTTGATGCCGTTGCGCGCGTGTTGTTAGTTTTATTTACTGCTTTTATTTATCCTTTTTGCTAGGTAGTTATATGCATCATTGCTTCAACCGGTAGATATTGCCCAGAGCTACTTGGATCGAGTGTCGTCGGCTCCATCTGATCGTGAGGACTGATAGATCGGACACCAGTGCACCACTCCCTACCACCCGGTTACTAACAGAGACAACTAGGTCAGATGGGCCACTAACATTCAGTACAGAGGGACTTTGTCTACCCACTATATTAAGTAGGGATTAGGATCTTGTTTTCACCCCGTAGAAAGGGTAACATATACCCGACAATATTTCAGTGCAGGAACAGAGCAGCATGGCTAGTTTAGAAGAGATGGTGCGCAACTCCAAGAGAAGCTTGAAAGTGATGCACAAGATGCTGTCCGATAAGGCAGAATTCGTCCAAAGACGAAGGCACAAGTTATGAAATGAGGCAATGCGGAAGTTAATTGTGAGATTGCAATAGGCAAACTGGGGCGTCAGTTCACAGCAGTCTCCCCACTAAGGGGTTTGCTACCCGAAGAGACCGCAAAACGCCCGGAGTCGCAAGAAGATACAGACATCAGCGGGCCGGTCCACCCCCGTTCTGCCTCAACACCCAGACCCACATCATATAGATCAGATTCTCTCCTTGAGTCCTGAGGTTAGATCTGCCGTGACCTTAAAAGGGCAGCTTGAAAGATTTGTTCAAGAAATCTCAAGGTGTGAAGTTATCCTGATGCGATTGGAGGACGGATACACTGACGCAGCCAGTGACCGCTGCCAGATCTGGTTAAGATTGCCCAGTAATTGTATCGTTTTGGACGGATCTGAGGAATGCCCAATCGGTACACACTGCGGTATTTTCAGAACGTCCTAAGGCCAAATGGGCCTTTACTAGATTATGAGACGCTGCTTTATTTGGCCAGGACTCTGTCGGGTGTAACGGCCGCATGGTACATTGAAAGGATGACGTCAAGAAGAAGTTGGGACGAGATGG
>NW_021028261.1:1052111-1065339 GCF_004153795.1 Camellia sinensis | reverse complement strand
ATAAAGACTCCGGATCGGAGCGGCCTTCATTGATGTCACGGTTGGCCAAGACAAAAAAGCCTCCGAATTCGGAGACAAATCTGTGCAGGTCACATTTGGGCCGAATAAAGATTCTGGATTCGGAGCGCCCTTCGTAGATCTCATGATTGGCCAAGACAATAGAGCCTCTGAATTTAGAGCCCCATCCATGCAGGTCACGTTTGGGCCGAAGAAAGAGTCCAGATTCGAAGCGCCCTTCATGGATCTCATGATTTGCTAAGACAAAAAAGCCTCCGAATTTGGAACCCCATCCGTGAAGGTCACGTTTAGGCCGAATAAAAACTCTGTATTCAGAGCGCCCTTCGTGTATCACGATTGGCCAAGATTAGTCTCCGAATTCGGAGCACCATCATTGCATGACACTTTTGGACCAATAAAGACTCCGTATTTGGAGCGCCCTTCGTGGATCTCACAATCGGCCAAGACAAAAAAGCCTTTGAATTTAGAGCCTAGTCAACTTGGCATGAACTAGGGTCACGCATGTTTGCTAACCAGTTTATTGTTTTGGCACGGAGTACATTGTAAATATTTATGCTTTAGCATCTCGCATGCGTGTGAATGTTAACATGATAGCATGCTTACCATGTGGCTAGATGCTTATGTGTTATAAACTGCTTGAATGCCTGTGGGTGAAGGTTGGATTGTTTAAATTGGAAAAACTCGTTGAAATCCGTATTTTAGCCTGCTTGTGAGTAGCAAATTCCAAAACGTTTTTCCAAAACAAACGGATATGCAATGCTTATTTCCAAATTAGGCAATCTAGTCTATACTTGTTTGCTGTGCGCATAACATAGTAACGATAGGCTAATAATTGGTTTAAGAACACATAACGTTTTCAAAATCGGATATCAAGGTTAGTAGAGGCTGGTCTTCGGACCGGGCGAAAGGGGGTGCTCGTAGCTGACCTTCTCCAATCGTACCCTAGCTCCCGAGCCGAGACAACTCCGGTGATGACGGACATGTGGCCTTCGGCAAAGAGTCAGGGTTTCCTAAATTCTCCCATAAAAAATATTTAGGTGGCGACTCTGTATCTGGCAAAGCAGTCCATGTTTGGCACTTCTTTTCAAAAATCTATTTCTCAAAACGATTTGCCAGGTTTGGACTCTTTGGTTCAAGATTAACAACCGTGACACAAAATCGAGTCCGAACTGTAGTAGCGTGGTCCCTCGCGGGCGCGTGCAACAGTGTCCAATTGTTCGAATTCTAATGATCGAGAAATGGCAAGTAAACACCATAATTACATATCTGCCATCATGCAAGAGGGTCCGAATAAGTGTCCATGTGTTTCAACCCTAATGCATGAGAAAACGCAACTAAATACCATAATTAAATATCTGCCATCATGCAAGAGGGTCCGAATAAGTGTCTGAGTGTTTAAACCCTAATGCATGAGAAATGGCAAGTAAACACCATGATTACATATCTGCCATCATGCAAGAGGGTCTGAATAAGTGTCCAAGTGTTCAAACCCTAATGCATGAGAAATCGCAACTAAATACCATAATTACATATCTGCCATCATGCAAGAGGGTCCGAATAAGTGTCTGAGTGTTTAAACCCTAATGCATGGGAAATGGCATGTAAACACTATAATTACATATCTGCCGTCATGCAAGAGGGTCTGAATAAGTGTCCGACTATTTAAACCCTAATGCGTAAGAAATGGCAAGTAAACACCATAATTACATATCTGCTCTCACGCAAGAGGGTCCGAATAAGTGTCCTAGTGTTCGAATTATAATGCTCGTCAAATGGTAAGTAAACACCATAATTCCTTATCTGCCATCATGCAAGAGGGTCTGAATAAATGTCTGAGTGTTTAAACTCTAATGCATGAGAAATGGCAAGCAAACACCATAATTACATATCTGTATCATGCAAGAGGGTCCGAATAAGTGTCCGAGTGTTCGAATCCTAATGCTCGAGAAAAGGCAAGTAAACACCATAATGACATATCTACCATCACGCAAGAGGGTCTGAATAAGTGTGCGAGTGTTTAAACCCTATTGCCAGAGAAATTGCAAGTAAACGCCATAATTACAAATCTGCCATCACGCAAGAGGATCCGAACTAGTCTCCGAGTTTGCGAATCGTAATGCAAAAGAAAAGGAAAGTCAACACCGTAATTAAATATCTGCCATCATGCAAGAGGGTACAAATAAGTGTCCTAGTGTTAGAATCCTAATACTCGAGAAATGGCAAGTGAACACCATAATTACATATCTTCCATCTTGCAAGAGTGTCCGAATAAGTGTCCGAGTGTTTAAAACCTAATGCATGAGAAATGGCAAATAAACACCATAATTACATGTCTGCCATCATGCAAGAGGCTCCGAATAGGTGTCCGGGGGTTTAAACCTTAATGCATAAGAAATGGCAAGTAAACACCATGATTACATCTCTGCCATCATGCAAGGGGGTCTGAATAAGTGTCCAATTGTTTAAACCCTAATGCATAAGAAATGGCAAGTGAATACCATGATTACCTATCTGCTCTCACGCAAAAGGGTCCGAATAAGTGTCGTAGTGTTCGAATTATAATGCTCGACAAATGGAAAGTAAACACTATAATTCCATATCTGCCATCATGCAAGAGGGTCTGAATATGTGGCCGAGTGTTTAAACCCAAATACATGAGAAATGGCAAGTAAACACCAAAATTACTTATCTGCCATCATGCAAGACGGTCCGAATAAGTGTCCGATTGTTGGAATTCTAATGATTGAGAAATGGCAAGTATACACCATAATTACATATCTACCATC
Organism: Camellia sinensis; assembly: GCF_004153795.1. NCBI lineage: Eukaryota > Viridiplantae > Streptophyta > Magnoliopsida > Ericales > Theaceae > Camellia > Camellia sinensis. The sequence goes on along the minus strand of NW_021028261.1, from coordinate 1,062,535 downwards.
GTGCAAGAGGGTCCGAATAAGTGTCCGAGTGTTTCAACCCTAATGCATGAGAAATGGTAAGTAAACACCACAATTACATATCTGCCATCATGGAAGAGGGTCTGAATAAGTGCCCGCGTGTTTAAACCCTAATGCATGAGAAAAGGAAAGTAAACACCATAATTACAAGTCTGCTATCATGCAAGAGGGTCCGAATAAGTGTCTAATTTTTTAAACCCTAATGCGTAAGAAATGGCAAGTAAACACCATGATTACATATCTTCTCTCACGCAAGAGGGTCCGAATAAGTGTCCTAGTGTTCGAATTATAATGCTCGACAAATGGAAAGTAAGCCCTATAATTCCATATCTGCCATCATGTAAGAGGGTCTGAATATGTGGCCGAGTGTTTAAACCCAAATGCATGAGAAATGGCAAGTAAACACCAAAATTACTTATCTGCCATCATGCAAGACGGTCCGAATAAGTGTCCGATTGTTGGAATTCTAATGATTGAGAAATGGCAAGTATACACCATAATTACATATCTACCATCGTGCAAGAGGGTCCGAATAAGTGTCCGAGTGTTTCAACCCTAATGCATGAGAAATGGTAAGTAAACACCACAATTACATATCTGCCATCATGGAAGAGGGTCTGAATAAGTGCCCGCGTGTTTAAACCCTAATGCATGAGAAAAGGCAAGTAAACACCATAATTACATGTCTGCCATCATGCAAGAGGGTCCGAATAAGTGTCCAATTTTTTAAACCCTAATGCGTAAGAAATGGCAAGTAAACACCATGAATACATATCTTCTCTCACGCAAGAGGGTCCGAATAAGTGTCCTAGTGTTCAAATTATAATGCTCGACAAATGGAAAGTAAGCCCTATAATTCCATATCTGCCATCATGTAAGAGGGTCTGAATATGTGGCCGAGTGTTTAAACCCAAATGCAAGAGAAATGGCAAGTAAACACGAAAATTACATATTTGCCATCTTATAAGAGGGTCTGAATAAGTGTCTGATTGTTCGAATTCTAATGATCGAGAAATGGCAAGTAAACACCATAGTTACATATCTGCCATCATGCAAGAGGGTCCGAATAAGTGTCCATGTGTTTAAACCCTAATGCATGACAAATGGCAAATAAACACCATAATTACATATCTGCCATCATGCAAGAGGGTCTGAATAAGTGTCCGAGTGTTCGAACCCTAATGCATGACAAATGGCAAATAAACACCATAATTATATATCTGCCGTCATGCAAGAGAGTCTGAATAAGTGTCCGGGTGTTTAAACCCTAATGCATGAGAAATGGCAAGTAAACACCATGATTACATATCTGCCATCATGCAAGAGCGTCTGAATAAGTGTCCAAATTTTTAAACCCTAATGCGTAAGAAATGGAAAATAAACACCCTGATTACATATCTTCTCTCACGCAAGAGGGTCCGAATAAGTGTCCTATTGTTCAAATTATAATGCTCGACAAATGGAAAGTAATCACTATAATTCCATATCTGCCATCATGTAAGAGGGTCTGAATATGTGGCCGACTGTTTAAACCCAAATGCATGAGAAATGGCAAGTAAACAAGAAAATTACATATTTGCCATCTTGTAAGAGGGTCTGAATAAGTGTCCGATTGTTCAAATTCTAATGATCGAGAAATGGCAAGTAAACACCACAATTGCATATCTGCCATCATGCAAGAGGGTCCGAATAAGTGTCCATGTGTTTAAACCCTAATGCATGACAAATGGCAAATAAACACCATAATTGCATATCTGCCATCATGCAAGAGGGTCCGAATAAGTGTCCGAGTGTTCGAACCCTAATGCATAACAAATGGCAAATAAACACAATCATTACATATCTGCCATCATGCAAGAGGCTCTGAATAAGTGTCCGAGTTTTCGAATCCTATTGCAAAAGAAATGGAAAGTCGACACCCTAATTACACATTTGGCACCATGCAAGGGGGTCCGAATAAGTGTCTGAGTGCTCGAATCCTAATACTCAAGAAATGGCAAGTAAACAACATAATTACATATCTACCATCATGCAAGAGGGTCCGAATAAGTGTCCGAGTGTTTAAGCCCTATTGCATGAGAAATGGCAAATAAACACCATAATTACATATCTACCATCATGCAAGAGGGTCCGAATAAGTGCCCGAGTGTTTAAACCCTAATGCTTGAGAAATGGCATGTAAACACCATAATTACATATCTGCCATCATGCAAGAGGGTCCGAATAACTGTCCGATTGATCGAATCCTAATGCTCGAGAAATGGAAAGTAAACACCATAATTACATATCTGCCATCATGCAAGAGGGTCTGAATAAGTGTCCGTGTGTTTGTAGACGCGCCCGCGGAGGGGCCCCTCGCTACAGTTCGGACTCGATTTGTGTCACGGTTCTTAATCTGAACCAAAGAGTTCAAATCCGGCAAATCGTTTTGAGAAAATAGATTTTTAGAAAAAGAAGTGCCAAACATGGACTGCTTTGCCAGATACAGAGTCGCCACCTAAATATTTTAAAATGGGAAGAACCCTGACTGAAGTGCCGAAGGCCACATGTCTGTCATCACCGGAGTTGTCTCGGCTCGGGAGCTTGGGTACGGAAGGTCAGCTATGAGCACCCCCTCTCGCCCGATCCGAAGATCGGCCTCTACTAACCGTGATATCCATTTTTGAAAACTTTATGTGTTCTTATTCCAATTATTAGCCTCGAATTACTATGTTATGCGCACAGCAAACAAGTATGGACTAGATTGCCTAATTTGGAAATAAGCATTGCATATCCGTTTATCTTGGAAAAAAAATGTTTTGGAATTTGCTACTCGCAAGTAGGCTAAAACACGGATTTCAACGAGTTATTCCAACTCAAGCAATCCAACCTTCACCCACTGGCAATCAAACAGTTTACCAGATAAGCATCTAGCCACATGGTAAACATACTGTCATGGTGGCACTCACACGCATGCGGGATGCTAAAGCATAACTACTTACATCGTACTCCGAGCCAAAACGAAGAACTCGTTAGCAAACATGCATGATCGAAGTCCATGTTAAGTGCCTAATGTATCACATACAAAATGTTGCTAGAATAGGCTCGGCTAACCTAAACATGGCATGTGAAATGCGATCAATTGATGCATGTATTCAATTTGGAATTGAAGTACAAATGCAGTTAGCATGATGTACCGAGCCCGGTGCATGCAGGACAAATCAATGAATGCACGCATGCATTGCATGAGGTATGCTAATTTAAACGTGCCCTAATACTAACCATCAAAGCAGGTAAATAAAAGGGAAGAAAGAAGTGGGGATTGGAAGACATACACACCACTCACACACACTTATTACAGATTTGCCCTCGCCCGGAGGGACCAAATAAATAATACAAATGGATTAACTACGCAAGCTAATTAAATATTACAAATTGCCTAATCAGCTAAGCAAATTAATTTAAGCTAAGAAAACAGATAAACTGCCTCGGGAGGAGAGCCTGATGCAATGTACGCTCGGTCTTGCTCGGAAATACACCGCCATGCATAGGCTGCCTCTGTTTTCTTTCCTTTACTCCTCTGGAGGCTGCCAAAACCTCAGGACTACTTCCTTGGATGCTGGGAGACACCACCGGCTGAATGGAATTGCCACCGGCAGTGGGATGTGGCCACCGGCCATGGATGAAGCTATCGGCAGAGAAGAGGTTGCCGGTCGGCACTTAGAACTGTCGGTCGGCAGAGTGTTCCTGCAGAATCTGCAATTGACAGCAACAGAGGGCAAGGCAAAGCATGGCAGCACAATTCAAAGCATATATGCACCATTCATGTCCCTTATCATGTTTGTGACTCAAAAGGGCATATGTCTCGATTCTCGGACCGCCAATCACACATTTCCATGCATGATGGCCCAAAGAACCAAGTATGCAACTTTCATGTCAAATGAAAATGCAACCAAACAACACATCAAGGCCCAAATTCTATCATCAAGTCAAGGAACAAGGCATGCATGCAAGATGCAATGCAACCTAGGCATGCAGCTAAGGATGCAACATGCATGGCAAGGCACTTATGCAAGATTACAAGCAAGCATGAGGCAATGCAAATGGATGAAAAGATGGACTTAAACATGATTTGGGCAGCTCTAAATAGGCCCAAAACAGCGGCCAAAGTGCTATAAAATGAGGGCTACATGGCATGCAAACATGCATGCACACAAGACCAACGCTTAAGCATAAAAAGGCAACTCTCAAACACACTTGGAAGAGGCATAACGTGTGCTAATGGCATGCAAAGTAAACATTGAATATGCATGAATTAGAGTTCCAAACCAACCAATTAACACAAGCAATGCATGCTAGCATGATCAAAGCTCAAAGCAAGCTAAAGGGAGTATTGGACCACACTTAACGGACCGAAATGGCATGAAAGGAAGGACCAAAATCAGAGGTTTAGCATGTTAAACAAAGCTAAGAACACATGACATGACATCCAGGGGCTAAACATGTGGCATGCATGAAGGCACGAACATGGAGCATGAGATGACACCTTACAAGGCATTAAAGGGACATCAAATGCAAGCTTATAGGCATGCAAGGGGACTGAAATTACATGTGGATAGTTCCAAACCACTAAATCAATGCAAGAACTGGCATACTACACACTCACACACTTAAGGCAACAAGCCAAAATGCAAAGGGGGCTATGATTGACATGCATGCCAAATCTGACCCAAACAACCATGGACAGACCTAAACATGGAAAAATATACCAAAAGCCTTCACAAGACTAAGCCTAAAACATGCTTTGAACAAAGGCTAACCAACCTAAGGCACATTGAGGCAATAAATGGCATTATATGGTAGGTATGCTAAGCATGCATGGTGACAAACAAAAAACAGAGGTATAATATGACATATTAAGCACAAAAAACAGCCAAGGCATGGTCAATACACAATCTAACATGGTGCTCCCTCAAGAGGCCAAAATTGGTCATTTCAAGGACAACAAGGAGAGGGGGTGGCCCTCTCCTCTTTAGAGACTTCAAGGCACCATCTTCACCACTGAAATCCTCAAGATTTCAGTGGTGAAGAGGCCCAAACACCAAAGTCTCGAAACTAGCACAAAATAGCACAAAAATAAGGCCTTTCAAGGCCTAAGAGGGGTCAAACACCCTCAAACCACAAAACACCTTAATAAACAATCAAAGGGTCTAAAAAAAGAACTTTTTGTATTATACACTAAGCTCAAAAACGATTTTAAGATAGGTAGAAATAAGGTGCAAAAATGGGGAATAAAGGTAAGATTCTTACCCTTGAAGCATCTTCAACAATGATGCTCCAATGGCTTCCTTGCTTGAATCCACACACAAAACACCACAAATCAGCCCCTTAGAACCTCAGGAGCCAAAAAAGGTGAAACACTAGGTGTTTTGTGTGCAACAGTAAGACACAAAACACCTAGAACACAAAGAGAGAAAAAGAGAGATAGGATATGTATGGATCTAACCTTAAAACCAGAGCTTCTCTCTGTGTTTTTTTGTCTCTAAATGTCTAAAGTCTCCAAACTGTGTAACCCTTGCAACAGAGAGAGAGCCCTCTCTTATAGAACTTCTTGTCTGGTAAGCTTACCAGACAAGCTTCATAAGAGGGAGATTCCTCCATACACGTGTATGAAGGGGAGCAAAAGAAGACAGCTGTCTTAAAATATCTGCAAAAGAAGATGCACAGTAGTCGCCCGGCCAAAAGATGCCAATTTTGGCAAAAAAGAGTGCCGACCGGCAACAAATATGCCAGACTTGACAAGTGCGGCAACAAATAGTGCCTATGTGCAGCAAACCAGCCGGTGACCTACTAGCACTGCCGTGTGGTGTGTGGGGATGCCTCACAAGGCATTCCCTGCCATCCAAGGCAAAACACAAGTGTTTGGTGTGAAACCAGACACTAAAACGGTTGAAGTTCGGAGATCCTGAGGCAAGGCGGCGAAGCCAGACCTCCGGGAACTCCACCGAACACAAACATGGATAATCACAGTGTTCAAACGTGACGTCCAAGTCTTGAGGACGGTCAAAATGGGGTGTCTACAGTTGCCCCTCTTTGACAGAACCCGAAAGTCACAACAATGACGGGAGAGATAGATGTCAAAGGCCAGAGACGACCCATTTTTGACAAGGCGAAGACTCAGACAAACATGCAAAACAGACAGATATGCGCCCGAAGGCAGGGGCAAAATGCAAGACAAATGCACAGAGCCGGACATAACTTTAGAGCATGCCAAAGAAAGCTGTAACGCACACATGTGACAGTTTTAAGCAGCATACACCAACTAACACTACAACATGCAGAAAGGATGTAAGAGAATTATGTAATTCTCAATACGTCTCACTCGGAGGATACAATACCTGTGCGGCTCGTCTGGTTGACACCACCTCAAATGAACGTACATACAATATCGTGCTGCTGAAAGAAAACAAATTAACAGCTACAATATTGTCAGCAACATGCATGACAATGCAAGAATGGATGCAAAATGATATGCAACATATACAAAACAATGTATAACACTGCATGAGGATGCAATGTAATTGAACAATGCAAATTATATGCAAGCAATTGAATCACGATCCAATCACGAGTGGTTCGAAACCACCCTATGTCAAATAGATTGATGAAGGTAACAACTCTTGTCTACCATAGAACGGTCAACTGAACTATGAGCATTGTAGACAGACACAAGAACAAGTATGGGGGGGATTGACATAAGTTGGGAAACAACCCGCTGGAGAAAGGACAATGATCCTAATTCTGGATGCAAAAATTACATCTACAATGTAAATATATATATAGTGATATGCTGGGCGGATGAAAATGGAGATATGGCACGCAGGCCAAACCAATCTGTCGCTATGGTAGGGCATGTACGCATACAACACGCTCTAACATAGACGGTCCACTGACTATGCTTCGACACGAGAAGTATGGGCACATACCAAACCAAAGCTCAAACATGGAAAGGCGCAAGCCATAGGTGGAAGGTTGATGCAATGAATGCATGCGATCTACGATGCAATGGCATATGGCACGCGGCCAAACCAATCTTGCCTAGGAAAGGCATGTACGCATACGAGCCATGTCTAACACAGAAAGGTGCCGCATCCTCAAACAACATACCAGCGTGGAATAGGCGCGTACACATGCAGAACTGTGCTTTAACGTGAAAAGTAAGGGCACATACCAGACCAAGCTCAATCATTGGAAGGCCGCGAGCCTGGCGGATGGTGATGCAATGAATGCATGCTAATCTACAATGCAATATCTACAAATATGCAATGGAAGGATATTTACAAAATGCATGACATGCAGTATGATGCAATCTACTAGGGAAAATGCAATGAATGCATGCAGCTGCAATGGAAATGCATGACAATGCACTATGATGCAATGACTATGACTGCAACTTTCCCTATCTTACCAACAGGGCGATCCTACTAGGTTGGTTCATATCAAACTTGTATGGCACAGAAACATGAGGCGCAGACTGCTGCCTCAATCTATGCGGCTTCCATACAGATTTCAAGCCGAGGGTACACCTCTGGGTATTTAAACCAGACTTAGTCTCGAACTCCCGAACCTTTACGTTCTAGGCATTAGCCGTTCGAACTCTAGTTTCCATCGTCCCAGTTGGTCTTCTAGGAACTCACCGCAAACATAGGCAGGTGGCTTACCAGATCACCGAAAGTCGTTCGGGCACGACAAACACCCAAGGAATTGCACCTTCAGAGGATTTAAGGTCTCCTAGACTGGGGAGATTGCAAAATGTATGCACGACAATGCATGTGTTTTTGAAATACGCAACACGTGCGGCTTGAGACATGCATGGCAATGCAAGTGAACTATGCACACCAATGCGCGAAGGTTTCACCTTCCAAAGGATTTAAGGTCCTCTAGACGTGCGTGTTTAAGGTCTCGCCAGACCAACGTGTGTATTTAACGTCTCGCCAGACCGGCGCGCGTGTTTTAAGGTCTCACCAGACCGGCGCGCGTGTTTAAGCTCTCGCCAGACCGCCTAAACATGCACAACAATGCAAGAATGAGGCACGCATGCTAATGCTAGTGACGACACACATACCAGCGAAAAATGTGACACGCATGCCTTTGCAAATGAAAGCATGGTGCAAGATGATACAAATGAGACATGCGTGCCTCATAAGATGCAAAATGAATACAAGTGTGACACGTATGCCACACGGAATGCAAAATGAAACAAATGAGACACGCGTGCCTATAGATGCAAAACGATACAAGTGTGACACGCATGCCACACGGAATGCAAAATTTTGAAATTGGACTTATACGCACGCGAAGCCGGTTTATATTCAAAACAATGCAATGTACTAACAAGTACAAGTAAGGTGCGCAAGATAGCGCGATAGGATACATGCAAGATGCAAGTAAGGTGCACAATACAGTGCGATGCGGTGCGAAAATAGCGCGAGTGATTTTGAAATGCACAGAACAGTGCGATTGAAATGCAATGCACAAAACAGTGCGATGCACTAAACGGCGCGAGTGAAAACTGCAACAAAACAGTGCGATTGAGGTGCGCAAATAGCGCGAGTGTAAACTGCACAAAAGAATGCGATACGCTAAACAGCGCGATTGAATGCAATGCACAAAACAGTGCGATGCGCTAACAGCGCGAGTGATTCGAAATGCACAAAACCGTGCGATGCGCTAAACAGCGCGATTGAGATATGGAATGCACAAAACAGTGCGATCGATTTGAAGTGCACAAACAGTGCGATGCGCTAAACAGCGCGATTGATTTTGAAATGCACAAACATGCGATGCGCTAAACAGCGCGATTGAATGAAATGCACAAAACAGTGCGATGCGCTAAACAGCGCGATTGAAATGCAATGCACAAAACAGTGCGATGCGCTAAACAGCGCGAGTGATTTTGAAATGCACAAAACAGTGCGATGCGGTGCGCAAAATAGCGCGAGTGATTTGAAATGCACAAATAGTGCGATGCGCTAAACAGCGCTAGTGATTTGAAATGCACAAAACAGTGCGATGCGCTAACAGCGCGCATTGAATGCAATGCACAAAACAGTGCGATGCGCAAAACAGCGCGATTGAAATGCAATGACAAAAACTGTGCAATTGAGATACAAAGTGTAAATGCAAAGATAGTGCGAGTGAATGCATGTTCTATGCAAACGAGGCGCACAGCCGATGAAAATGACACAAAATGAAACACGCATGCCCCATAGGATGCCAATGATATAAATGAGACACCATGCCTCACAAGATGCAAAATGATGCTCAGTGCGACACGTATGTCACACGGAATGTAAAACGATGCTAAGTGTGACACGCATGCCACAGAAATGTAAAATGATGCCAAGTGTGACACGCGTGCCATACGAATGTAAATGGACTTAAATGTGTAACAACGACGTGTTTCGGAATGCATGACAATGCATGGAATAAAAATGCAATGACAATGCTTGAGGATGTGCATGACAATGCAAGGGGTGCGTGCTACAACGCATGTAGTATGTGCATAACAATGCAACTGGGAGGCGCAAATGGACGGCGCGTGTAATGCACCGAAAATAGTGCAATGAAACGCGTTGTAACGCACATGGGGCAACTCTGAATTTAAAAGGAACATAAAAAGGATTACATCCTTGCACGAATTCGAGCGCACGCGCAGAAGACACGACCCGAGAGGTCACAACGGAGGCCGGTTAAGCCATCGGAGATGCACTTTCTTGGCACTTTCTTGAGCTATGAAGACCAAAACTTCTCATATGGCCTAAAAAAGGTTGTGGAACACCACCGGCGGTGAGGGGGGCCACCGGCTTGTCCACCGGCTTGAAAAATAACTCCATTGCACAAATATATTGTCCGGCCGGCACAAAAACTTACGACTGGCAAAAAGTTCTGAGTCGGGGCAGATTCGACATTTCACTCGGGTGTTTAAAAATAGGGTTTCAAAACCTATTTTCTTAAAGACTTCTCCTTCGCCGAAAACTCTCACACTCCTCTCTAAGCGTTTTCCTCTCCTCGTTTCGTCCGTTTCTTCGCGGTTCTACGCCCGTTTCTCGTCGATTCGCCGATTTCCTCGCGTTCGACATTTTCGACGAACACATCTTCGTTTGGGTGCCTCGTTTGCGTTCCTCGCCTTTTTGGAGTGTTCTTCCCCTTGCTTTTTCTTGATTTTTTGATGCCCTTTCACATCCCCGCCTTTCCGCCATTTTTCGACCTTCTCTGGAGTTGACGTTTCGGTTGACTCTTCGTATTTCTAGCCCGTTTTTTCGCTTCCTCTTGGCTTATTTTCTAATCATTCTTGACAATGGCGGGACGACATTCCCGCGGCGGACTCCCCGGATCACGAGATGGATCCTGCGGGGTGAGCTTCT
>NW_021028261.1:1038739-1052086 GCF_004153795.1 Camellia sinensis | reverse complement strand
GAGGTCCGGAGGTGGGGCTCACGGCCGCGACTCTGAGACTTCTGAACGAGCACATCATGCAACATCACCAAGCGCTCAATCGGTGACGTCTGAGTCTTAAGGTCGGTCAAAAATGGGGTGTCTAAAAACACCTAGAACACAAAGAGAGAAAAAGAGAGATAGGATATGTATGGATCCTAACCCTAAAAACCAGAGCTTCTCTCTGTGTTTTTTGTCTCTAAAATGTCTAAAGTCTCCAAACTGTGTAACCCTTGCAACAAGAGAGAGCCCCTCTCTTTATAGAACTTCTTGTCTGGTAAAGCTTACAAGACAAGCTTCATAAGAGGGAGATTCCTCCATACACGTGTATGAAGGGGAGCAAAAAGCAAGACAGCTGTCTTAAAATATCTGCAAAAGAAGATGCACAGTAGTCGCCCGGCCAAAGATGCCATTTTGGCAAAAAAGAGTGCCGACCGGCAACAAATAGTGCCGACCTGCAACAAAAAGTGCCGACCGGCAACAAATAGTGCCTATGGCAGCAAAAACCAGCCGGTGACCTCTAGCCACTGCCGGTGGTGTGTGGGGATGCCTCACAAGGCATTCCCTGCCCTTCCAAGGCAAAACACAAGTGTTTGGTGTGAAACCAGACACTAAACGGTTGAGTTCAGAGATCCTGAGGCAAGGCGCGCGAGCCGAGACCTCCGGGAACTCCAAACGAACACAAACATGGATAATCACCGAGTGTTCAAACGGTGACGTCCAAGTCTTGAGGACGGTCAAAAATGGGGTGTATACAGTTGCCCCTCTTTGACAGAACCCGAAAGTCACAACAATGACAGGAGTGAATGTCAATGGCCAGAGACGACCCATTTTTGACAAGGCCGAAGACTCAGACAAACATGCAAAACAGACAAGATATACGCCCGAAGGCAGGGGCAAAATGCAAGACAATGCACAGAGCCGGACATAACTTATGAGCATGGAAAGAAAGCTGTAACGAAGCACACATGTGACAGTTTTAAGCCAGCATACACCAAACTACACTACAATGCAGAAAGGATGTAAGAGAATTATGTAATTCTCAATACGTCTCACTCGGAGTATACAATACCTGTGCGGCTCGTCTGGTTGCACCAGCCTCAAATGAACCGTACATACAATATCGTGCCTGAAAAGAAAACAAACTTAACAGCTACAATATTGTCAGCAACATGCATGACAATGCAAGAATGGATGCAAAATGATATGCAACATATACAAAACAATTTATAAACAATGCAAATGAGGATGCAATGTAATTGAAACAATGCAAATTATATGCAAAGCAATTGAATCACGATCCAATCACGAGTGGTTCGAAACCACACCTATGTCAAATAGATTGATGGAGGTAACAAGTCTGTCTACCATAGAACGGTCAACTGAACTATGAGCATTGTAGACAGACACAAGAACAAGTATTGGGGGGGATTGACATAAGTTGGGAAACAACCCGCTGGAGAAAGGACAATGATCCTAATTCTGGATGCAAAAATTACACTACAATGTAATATATATATATGGATATGCTGGGGAGATGAAATGGATATGGCACGCGGGCCAAACCAAATCTTGCCTAGGTAGGGCATGTACGCATACAACCACGTCTAACATAGAACGGTCCACTGAACTATGCTTCGACACGAGAAGTATGGGCACATACCAAACCAAGCTCAACATGGAAAGGCGCAAGCCATAGGTGGAAGGTGATGCAATGAATGCATGCGATCTACGATGCAATGGATATGGCACGCGGGCCAAACCAAATCTTGCCTAGGAAAGGCATGTACTCATACGAGCCATGTCTAACACAGAAAAGGTGCCGCAACCCTCAAACCAACATACCAGCGTGGAATAGGCGCGTACACATGCAGAACTGTGCTTTAACGTGAAAAGTAAGGGCACATACCAGACCAAGCTCAATCATGGAAAGGCGCGAGCCATGGGCGGATGGTGATGCAATGAATGCATGCAATCTACAATGCAATATCTACAAATATGCAATGGAAGGGATATTTACAAAATGCATGACAATGCAGTATGATGCAATCTACTAGGGAAAATGCAATGAATGCATGCAAGCTGCAATGGAAATGCATGACAATGCACTATGATGCAATGACTATGACTGCAACTTTCCCTATCTTACCAACAGGGCGATATACTAGGTTGGTTCAGTATCCAGAACTGAGGCGCAGACATGCTGCCTCAATCTATGCGGCTTCCATACAGATTTCAAGCCGAGGGTACACCTCTGGGTATTTAAACCAGACTTTAGTCTCGGAACTCCCGAACCTTTACGTTCTAGGCATTAGCCGTTCGAACTCTAGTTTCCATCGTCCCAGTTGGTCTTCTAGGAACTCACCGCAAACATAGGCAGGTGGCTTTACCAGATCACCGAAAGTCGTTCGGGCACGACAAACACCAAAGGAATTGCACCTTCAGAGGATTTAAGGTCTCCTAGACTGGGGAGATTGCAAAATGTATGCACGACAATGCATGTGTTTTTGAAATACGCAACACGTGCGGCTTGAGACATGCATGGCAATGCAAGTGAACTATGCACACCAATGCGCCGAAGGTTTCGCACCTTCCAAAGGATTTAAGGTCTCCTAGACCGTGCGTGTTTAAGGTCTCGCCAGACCAACGTGTGTGTTTAACGTCTCGCCAGACCGGCGCGCGTGTTTAAGCTCTCGCCAGACCGCCTAAACATGCACAACAATGCAAGAATGAGGCACGCATGCTAATGCTAGTGACGACACACATACCAGCGGAAATGTGACACGCATGCCCATGCAAATGAAGCATGGTGCAAGATGATACAAATGAGACATGCGTGCCTCATAAGATGCAAAATGATACAAGTGTGACACGTATGCCACACGGAATGCAAAATGAAACAAATGAGACACGCGTGCCTCATAAGATGCAAAACGATACAAGTGTCACACGCATGCCACACGGAATGCAAAATTTTGAAAATTGGACTTATACGCCACGCGAAGCCGGTTTATATTCAAAACAATGCAATGTACTAACAAGTACAAGTAAGGTGCGCAAGATAGCGCGATAGGATACATGCAAGATGCAAGTAAGGTGCACAATACAGTGCGATGCGGTGCGCAAAATAGCGCGAGTGATTTTGAAATGCACAGAACAGTGCGATTGAAATGCAATGCACAAAACAGTGCGATGCACTAAACGGCGCGAGTGAAAACTGCACAAAACAGTGCGATTGAGGTGCGCAAAATAGCGCGAGTGTAAACTGCACAAAAGAATGCGATACGCTAAACAGCGCGATTGAATGCAATGCACAAAACAGTGCGATGCGCTAAACAGCGCGAGTGATTCGAAATGCACAAAACCGTGCGATGCGCTAAACAGCGCGATTGATATGGAAATGCACAAAACAGTGCGATCGATTTGAAGTGCACAAAACAGTGCGATGCGCTAAACAGCGCGATTGATTTTGAAATGCACAAAACAGTGCGATGCGGTGCGCAAAATAGCGCGAGTGATTTGAAATGCACAAAATAGTGCGATGCGCTAAACAGCGCTAGTGATTTGAAATGCACAAAACAGTGCGATGCGCTAAACAGCGCGATTGAAATGCAATGCACAAAACAGTGCGATGCGCAAAACAGCGCGATTGAAATGCAATGCACAAAACTGTGCAATTGAGATACAAAGTGTAAATGCACAAGATAGTGCGAGTGAATGCATGTTCTATGCAAACGAGGCGCACAGGCCGATGAAAATGACACAAAATGAAACACGCATGCCCCATAGGATGCCAAATGATATAAATGAGACACGCATGCCTCACAAGATGCAAAATGATGCTCAGTGCGACACGTATGTCACACGGAATGTAAAACGATGCTAAGTGTGACACGCATGCCACACGAAATGTAAAATGATGCCAAGTGTGACACGCGTGCCACACGGAATGTAAATGGACTTAAATGCGTAACAACGCACGTGTTTCGGAATGCATGACAATGCATGGAATAAAAAATGCAATGACAATGCTTGAGGGATGTGCATGACAATGCAAGGGGTGCGTGCTACAACGCATGTAGTATGTGCATAACAATGCAACTGGGAGGCGCATGACGGCGCGATGTAATGCACCGAAATAGTGCAATGAACGCGTGTAACGCACATGGGGCAACTTCTGAATTTAAAAGGATACAAAAAGGATACACCTTGCACGAATTCGAGCGCCACGCGCAGAAGACACGACCCGAGGTCACAACGGAGGCCGGTTGAGCATCGGAGATGCACTTTCTTGCACTTTCTTGAGCTATGAAGACCAGAAACTTCTCATATGGCCTAAAAAAGGTTGTGGGAACACCACCGGCCGGGAGGGCAGGCCACCGGCTATCCACCGGCTGAAAAATAACTCCATTGGCACAATATATTGCCGGCCGGCACAAAACATTACCGACTGGCAAAAAGTTGCTGAGTCGGGGCAGATTCGACATTTCACTTCGGGTGTTTAAAAATAGGGTTTCAAACCCTATTTTCTGACTTTTCCTTCCGCCGAAAACTCTCACACTCTCTCTCTAGAGCGTTTTCCTCTCCTCTTTCGTTCGTTTCTTCGCGTTCTACGCCCGTTTCGTCGTCGGATTCGCGATTTCCTTCGCGTTTCGGACATTTTCGACCAAACACATCTTCGTTTTGGTGCCTCGTTTGGCGTTCTTGCCTTTTTGGAGTTTCTTCCCCTTGCTTTTTTCTTGATTTTTGTGCCCTTTCACATCCCCGCCTTTCCGGCCATTTTCGACCTTCTCTGGAGTTGACCTTTCGGTTGACTCTTCGTATTCTAGCCCGTTTTTCCTTCCTCTGGCTATTTTCTAATCATTCTTGACATGGCGGACGACATTCCACGCGGAGGGACTCCCCCGGACCACGAGATGGATCCCGAGGTCGAGCTTCTACCTTTGCGCGAGCGCCCATTCGACCCAGCGACCTACCGGCCGGTGATCCATGTTCTGCCCCCCGACGGACTCCGCCAGTTTCGGAGCATCGAGAGGCACGTGCCACCCGAGCTATTGCACCGGCCGGCGATCCATGTTCTGCCCCCCGACAGACTCCGCCAGTTTCGGAGCATCGAGAGGCACGTGCCACCCGAGCTATTGTTGCGCGAGCCTACCTCCCACCTGTCCTTCGGCGTTTCCGAGGTAACTCTCTTTCCTCTACTTTACTTTCTGCAATGTAGGGCGAAAACTGTCGTAGCTTATTTATTCTCTTTAACTGCTTTAGCTGATATGCCGTATACCGTAGTTGACTGTAAACATACACACAACTGATATCTGCTTGAAAGTGACACATGCACACACACTGCACTGGCCCTGAATCACCCAAACACACTGTATTTTACTGCATACATACTGGTACCCGATAGCTGTTCGAACCTGTCAAACTTGCACTCATGCTATATCTGTTCTGAACTACCCAAGCACGCTGACTCATCACACGTTGTAGTTCACTGTAAGCAAACCGGCACCCGGTATTTGTTTAAATCTGTTAAACTTGCACGCATGCTACATCTGTATGCTTCTTAAAACTGCATTTTGAGTGTTGTTTTGCAATTGTTATTTTCTGTTTACAGGAGGATTCCCATACCATCCGCGGGTATGGGAACACTGGTGCTCGGGAGTGGTACGACGAGCTTCCTGACGTGGTCCGTCGCATAGTGGACCAGGCGGGCTTCGGCGCCTTCTGCCGAGGACTCTCTCTAGGCTTACCACATGCAGGCCTCTCCTTGCCGCTCTGGCAGAGAGATGGTGGGACACCACCGATTCATTTCACTTATCCTCAGCAGGGGACATGGCGATGACCCCTTATGATTTCTCGATGCTCACAGGCATCGGGGTAGGAGGTGATCCGATCCCCTTTGATATCGACATGGATGAGTGGACTGCTGCTCAGGTCCATCTACTGGGTGAGGCGCCACCTCTTGCTCGTCCAGGCTTTGTCCGGTATTCCTGGTTTGAGGTGCAGTTTAGGGTCGAGCCCACTCTCGGTGATGCAGATCCGATGACCCCGGAGGTCGTGGAGAGGTACCCTCGCGGCTTCCTCATGTTCTTATTCGGGACGACCATCTTCGCCGACCGGGCGAACACCGTGCCTCTCTGCCTTCTCAGCGCACTGGTGGACGTCCGAGACATTTTGCACTACGACTGGGGTAGCACCGCTCTGGCCACCCTCTATGGATACATGAGCTCAGCTTCTCGTGGCAGCGGCCAGTTGCTCGGAGGCTATTGGCGAGCTTGGGAGGTACATTTCTTCTCCGCTTTTCATTTCTGCTTTTCTATCTTTCCTGTACTCTGTACACTGCACACACTGTAGTCTGCTTCATACTTGCTGTATACTGTACACACGGCACACACATACATTCTGCTTTACACTGACTGTATACTGTACACACGGCACACACATACACAATACACTGCACAACACACGGCTCTTCCATTTTTACTTTTACTCTATACTCTGCTTTATCTGATAGTCATACTGACATCTGTTTTGTAGTTGTGGGTTTACGCCTACTTTGCTAGGCTCGCTTCCGTACCAGTCACAGAGACTCCTCTGGTCGTCCCCTTTTCACGTCACTTTGACGGGAGATGCATCCGGAGGCCACGAGAGACATTCGGCTTTTTTCGCCGATTCTTCGACACCATCACCCCCGCGGAGGTATGTTTTACTTGCAGTTTATTTAAGCTTCGCCTTTCCACTGCATATTTCAAAGACAGTAGATAACAAACTGTATTGCATTTTCAGATCACCTGGCAGCCTTGGGCTCCTTTGCCAGCTGTGACGCGGGATCGGTTTGCCGGTGCCGATGAGACCTCACGTTTCCGGATCTTGTTGGAGGGCCCGGTCTGTCGGGCTTGGTACCTGGGGGAGCGTTTCCTACGCTAGACCCTAGGGTTACCTGAGCAGATAGTCCCGGTTCACCCTCCCGCGGACATGAGGGAGACCGAGAGGCTCACCACCGAGCAGATGGACAATTTCACTATCGGTTGGGAGGAGGCCCGCTTCAGAGGCATTGGCGACTACCGAGAGTACGTGCAGACGTACCTGATACGACCTCTGAGCGGCGGCCGTCGAGCGGAGGGGGCCAGGCCTGTGGCGCTAGCGGCTGGGGCAGGAGTAGGAGCTGGAGCGGGAGCTTCGAGGAGGGCCCGAGTCCGTGGCAGGGGCGAAGCTCAGGGAGGACGGGGGGCTGGTTGGCCCGCCCTGCCTGCTGTACTGACTTTTCGGGGACAGGGTGGGGCGACCTATCAGATCCCCTTCGCCCCTCCGCCGGCTGATCACGAGTTCGTCGGCGTCCCCGACTTGCCTCCAGTATGTATTACTGCACTTTTGTATAGTCATTTCATTTCAGTTTATTTGATATTCCACAGAATATTGATGCATCTGATACTTTTGCAGGCTTCTTCTGCGTACACCCGGCAGTCATTAGAGATAAATGCCTCCATGATGGGGATGCTTCAGCGAACTTTTGACCTCCTGGCCCTCTACAGCATCCCGGTATGTTCTTCTGACACTGGCCTCAAACCATTCATATACTGTTTCACATAATCTGATGCATGACATCACACCTGACACACTGATCTCACAGCATCTGACCCACTGCACTCATTGCATTCTGCACTGTACTCCGTACTGGTAAACTGCTCACGGCATTCATACACTGTACTCTGCATTCTGCACTGATAAACTGCTCACGACATTCTCACACTGTATTCATACACTGCATTCTACACTGATAAACTGCTCACAGTATACACACACTGTACTCATACACTGCATTCTGCACCGTTAAACTGCCCACGGCATTCTCACACTATACTCATACACTGCATTCTGCACTGTTAAACTGTCCACAGTATACTGATGCATTTCCCTTTTGTGTACCTTTTCAGCCTCCTTTCCAGATTCCTATGGCAGGAGGTACTCCAGCTGGACCTTTCGTCCCTGCCCAAGGGAGAGATGAGGAGGGCCGAGTATTCCCCCGCTGCAAAGCGGGGCGCACTCATGTCGGGAGTAGCTCGCGAGCTCCAGTCCCGGATGATGATGATGACGAGGAGTCAGAGGCGGAGGTAGAGGCGGAGTCCGAGTCATCGGAGGAGGAGACCAGAGGCGGTTCTAGCTCGGGTTCTGACGACGACGTTGATGATGCTCCTGGACCCTCGTCTAGGAAGAGGACTAGGACAGACTGATGGCCCCCCGGAGTGCTCGTCATGGATACAGATTTTTGTTATTTTTCTTTCTTTCTCGTACTTTTCCTTTTTTATAGTCAGGATACTTTGTACTGCCGCAGGCAGATTTTGTTTTCCTCAAAACTTTGTACTTGAAAAAGATTATGAAAGGAACAGATTTTTGCTTAAAAAGTGTTACATTTACATATCTCATGTATTGCATCGCATTCGATCATGTTACACCTCAATGTGAATGAAATTGATTGGTTGTCTAAAAATTGAACACTTGCACTGTAATAATCAGATAATCAAATAGCCAACAGCAAAATAACCCAAGCAACCCACTGCCTGATTCTGGACACACAGCCCTTACTCTGTTGGGGATTAATCTGCATACAGCCCGTGACATAGCATTCGGTTCATTCTGCACACAGCAAACTTTAAACAAAATAGCCCAATCTGACAAGACGGAGCTCAAAGACGGAACCGGTTGGAGTTGAAGTACGCTCAAATACAGAGAATGGCACCACATTTTGGGTATAAACAATTCTGAAATTAAATGAGGGTTTTTCAAACCGGGGTATCGAGCCTACAACTGAACACAGCGGGGAGGACTCGAACAAAGGTACACGACCTAAACACAACGAGACACGCTCGAAAAAGACCTAAAACAAAGGTTGAGATAAACAAAACAAAAGACACGACATACAGACGCGTTAACGAAGACGTGGAACCTCGGATCACGGGGAGCCAGTTTCTCTCAGTATTGCTCCCCACCCTTTCTGATTTGTGATTCTCAGACACTCGACTCTCAAACTCGGTTTTTCTCTCAAAACCGTTTTCCTCGCTTTTCTCTCAACTTACACCTCTCTATTCTTCACTCTCTCACTTTTCATCCCTCCCCGGGGTGATTGATGGATAAATAGAAAGGTGTGGGTTAATGCTCAACACCGTTAGCTCACGGCTATTTCTTCTGGCGGGCAGAGTGCTCTTCTGGCAAGTACGTCGATGACGGGGGAAAGACAGAACGCCTGGCTCAACTGTGCCCCTAGTTCATCATTTTAACCATTCTTTGTTTTTGCTTTCTACTAAAACAGTTTTGATCAAAATGAGAGTCGGATTAACGTACTTGTTCGATTTTTGATTTGAAAATCATACAAGTCAGGCTATAAGCACTGAAAATTTTCCTTTTTGGGTCCAAGACAATGGTCCAGTTTTGGAAAATGGAATAGTTTTCGAGAAAATAGTCAACCTCAGTAAAAATTTTCAAAAACTATTTTTGCAAATAGTCAATGCTCAACGGGCATGGAACTTACTCTTCGAGATGCACAACCTCGGATCGGAGGTAATGGAAAATTGCCCCTGGTTTGAAGGGGGTTGGGAGGCAACAGAAAGTTGCCCCTAGTTTGAACGGCGTCTCGTGGCAACGGAAAGTTGCCCCTTGTTTAGATGGTGCCGCAGCAATCCGCAAACAGTCTTCATTGACGGTGGCCGAACTCTTGGACACAGAGATGACGAAGACGGTTATAACAAATATATGGACACAGTCACCTTGGAAGCGTTGGCGACTAGACTTTGGGATGAAATTGAAACCATTGCATGGACTGAGACGCTATGAAAGCGTTGGGGGCTGGACTTCATGATGAAGTTGCCTACGTATCCGAAACATGGGAATCAAGCCTCACGTAGTTCCGGTTAAGGTACACTCGGGTATTTTAACCTTCACTTTTCAGGCTCTAACTTTTGCCAAGGTGCCCGTTGCGGGTTTTCGACCTTGCGAGCTCTTTTTTTTTTTCTCTTTTGTTCATTTCTTTTTCTTTCTCTTCTGCATTTTTCTTTTCTTTTCGTTTTTTCTTTTTGCTTTTTTGCATTTTTTGCTTTTTGCTTTTTTGTATTGTTCTCTTGCTCTAACTTTTGCCTGGGTCGCCCTTCCGGGTTTTTGGCCCAGCGAGCCTCTCAAAGGGAAAAAGTGTAACAAGTCCATGCCAAATGGTTTTTTGAGTTGAAGCCTCTCTGTGTCTAGGAGAACGGCTGTTGCAATGATTTGTAGGAGAATCTATCATGGCTGCTCCACGAGCTCCTTCTGGTGAGATCTAGTCCTTTGATGCAGATTCGGCTTTGGTGCCTCTTGCTCGTGGGTTGCCCCTGATCTGGCCATACAGACCTTGCATAACGTTTGACCGTTGAACTTTCTGAACGTTCTGAACGGGTTCAAAGTTTGAAAACGAACGGGTTAAATCTTGAGGCTGAGAGCGATCCTAGGCTGCGCAATCTCAAGAGCGATTCCACACAGGTCTTCATAGGGCCGCGTAAAACACTTGTTTTTGAAAGTTTTTAAGAAAGCGACAAATCGCTCACGCCGAAGATAGTGTGGAACCAATCTGGATCAAGCCAGGGTCCTTCTCAATACCAATGCCGACAAGCATGGTTTCATTCATAGAAAGGCTTAGCACGCCTCTCTTTCTCTCAAAATGATCCAAAATTTTGCAAAACCCAAGGAATTCCTTCCTCTTCATTTTCATCACCGCAGTGTTCAAAAGGGTTTTTTGAAAGGCTTAGGTTAATGCAATAAGTTTGGCGCGCAGGAGAGCAGGCGAGATGTACTGTCAGCCCAATCAAATTCTTTGGCACTTATGCTGAAAGCAAGCATGAAAGTGAGATAGCAACAGTTGTTTCATTCAGATTTGTTGGTGCAACTGGCGCCTCGGCAAAAACAGACTCAAAAACAAAAACAGGTAATTACAAGACAAAACAGTGTTCGAGGCAACAACCCCAGAATCACCTGGTATTATATACAAAGGGGACTGACTCGCTACAACAAGACAGACCCTTAAGCAAAAAGACTGACTCAAGACAAAGAGACAGACTCAAAACAAAAGACTGACTCGATACCCAAGCCAGAATTTACAAAGCTAGCATTCACAGATGCTCAAAAATGTGCGCCAGACGCCACATTCAAAATATACCAAATGCCGCCCACAGGTGGTTCACTTTCTGATTACATACTTGCAATATCCTCAAAGTCCAACAGCTCGGTGGTAACAGACTTCGCTGAGGTGGGTGGGAGGATAACCTCATTGTCAATCAAATCTTGCACCTCATGACGGAGGCGGAAACAATTGTCGGTGGCATGGCCTATCTGCTGGTGGTACGCGCAGTACTGAGCAGCATCATGCGTTGCAGGGAGATTCTTCGGGAGAGGCCGAGGTTCCAAGGGTTTAAGGTGTCCCCTCTCGGCAAGGATCTGAAGTGCCTTGGACAGAGGCATATAGAGAGCATGAAAGGTCCTGCGCCCCCGGGGCAGGTACTTTGGGGTATGACGGGGCCTATCCCGATTTTCTGACTGGCTTGAACTACCCTCAGGTGGAGTGGGGAAAGCATCCTCCACAGTTTTTATCACAACTGCGGATATCTGTTGCTTGTTCATCCCCCCGGCTTTCAAAGCCTCGACTGCCCGCAGCAGTTGTTCAATGGGATCGGCATCCGCCTTCGCTTTGTCTTTTCCTCTGGCCTCAGCCTGATCGAGGGTTTGGGTTGATGTTGATATGTCATTACCGTAGCTGGAGGCCATCTCTGGTTGGCTAAGTTAAATCACAATTCGCCCTAACAGCGGGGGCTCCTGGGGTACAAAACTTCTGGCATATGGTGCGGCTGGAGGTGAAGCTGACATTCCGTAGGCGACATCCGCCACAGTCCTCTGGAGATCACCTATCATCCCCATTAGCTCAAATGTAGTAGGCTCGCAAGCCTGGTATAGCTGGGGGGTCCAAACCGGGTGCGCAACAGGCGACCTAGGTGGATGTGACACATCGATGCTGGCCGCACCTTGCAGGGTGATCCCTTGCTCTAATGTGGCTGTCATAACCACGATCTCTTCTGAATTCTGCGTCATCACAAACCCTGCCACGGCAAGGGGGACGCTGGTTATTCTGTACCAATTCTCTGGACACTCTGAACTGAAAGGAGAAACAAACAGCATTTCAACCCAAACAGATCAAACACTGGTGTAGCTGAACAACTGTATTCCACTACTGATCACTGTTCCCAGAAATCACTGTCCCCAAAACTGAAAGTACTGATACTGGTGCCTTCGGGCCCGATACTCAAACTTGCAAACTGATATGTACTTTCCCTGTGAAATACATTCTAAAAGCACATAGCAAGTAAAGAGGACCAAAACACCCCTATGTTGGGGTAGGGTTTCCCTGTCCTATTTTGTCAGGAGCTAGGGTTCCACTATGCACGCAGCAGTTTCAAACAACCTAACATCGGGTGAGCAACCTGTCCTAGTTTGGAATGGTCACTATGGATCCGAATATGCACTAGGTCGAATGGTCGAAAAGGGTGCCCTGGTAAAACCGGGGTTTGTGTTCCCATGCTGTCAGAGCCCATAACCGGTCAGCCTTATGGTCATGCCTTGACAAGACAAGCCTCCGGCAAACCGTTCAGGAATGGCAGATGGCAAACACTGTGTTCCTAGGCGCACCAATGCACATGCAATGCAAAGAGACAGATAAATGAAATCAAAACAGGATATCACGAGTTCGAGTCAAACTCTCTAAAAGTCCCCAGCAGAGTCGCCAAAAATTGTAGACGCGCCCGCGGAGGGGCCCCTCGCTACAGTTCGAACTCGATTTGTGTCACGGTTCTTAATCTGAACCAAATCTGGCAAATTGTTTTGAGGAAACAGATTTTTAGAAAAAGAAGTCCCAAACATGGACTGCTTTGCCAGATACAGAGTCGCCACCTAAATATTTTTTAATGGGGAAATTTAGGAAACCCTGACTCGGTGCCTAAGGCCACATGTCCGTCATCACCGGAGTTGTCTCGGCTCGGGAGCTAGGGTACGATTGGGGAAGGTCAGCTATGAGCACCCCCTCTCGCCCGGTCCAGACAGACTCAAAACAAAAGACTGACCCGATACCCAAGCCAGAATTTACAAAGCTAGCGTTCACAGATGCTCAAAAAATGCGTGCCAGACGCCACATCCAAAATATACCAAATGCCGCCCGCAGGTGGTTCACTTTCTGATTACATACTTGCAGTATCTGTGTCCTCAAAATCCAATAACTGGGTGGTAACGGACTTGGCTGAGGTGGGCGGGAGGATAACCTCATTA
>NW_021028261.1:975378-1034818 GCF_004153795.1 Camellia sinensis | reverse complement strand
TGTCTGAGTGTTTAAACCGTAATGCATGAGAAATGATAAATAAACCCCATAATTACATAACTGCCATCATGCAAGAGGGTCCGAATATGTGTCCGAGAGTTAAAACCCTAATGCATGAGAAATGGCAAGTAAACACCATAATTACATGTCTGCCACCATGCAAGAGGGTCAGAATAAGTTTCCGAGTGCTTAAACCCTAATGCTTGAGAAATGGCAAGTAAACACCATAATTACATATCTGCCATCATGCAAGAGGGACCGAACAAGTGACCGAGTGTTTAAACCCTAATGCATTAGAAATGGCAAGCAAACACCATAACTACATATCTGCCATAATGCAAGAGGGTCCGAATGAGGGTCTGAGGGTTTAAAGGCTAATACATGAGAAATGGCAAGTAAACAACATAATTACATTTCTGCCATCATGCAAGAGGGTCTGAATAAGCGTCCGACTGTTTAAACCCTAATGCGTAAGTAATGGCATGTAAACACCATAAATACATATCTGCTCTCATGCAAGAGGGTACGAATAAGTGTCCTAGTGTTCGAATTATAATTCTTTTCAAATGGCAAGTAAACACTATAATTTCTTATCTGCCATCATGCAAGAGGGTCTGAATAGGTGTCCAAGTGCTTAAACCACAATGCATGAGAAATGGCAAGTAAACACATAATTACAAATCTGCCATCATGCAAAAGGGTCCGAATAAGTGTCCGAGTGTTCGAATCCTAACGCTCGAGAAATGGCAAGTAAACACCATAATTACATATCAGCCATCATGCAAGAGAGTCTGAATAAGTATCCGAGTGTTTAAAACCTAATGCATGACAAATGGGAAATAAGCACCATAATTACATATCTGCATCATGCAAGAGGGTCCAAATAAGTGTCCGAGTGCTCGAATCCTAATGCTCGAGAAATGGAAAGTAAACACCATAATGACATATCTGCCATCACGCAGCAGGGTCTGAATAAGTGTCCGAGTGTTTAAACCCTAATGCAAGAGAAATGGCAAGTAAACACCATAATTACAAATCTACCATCACGCTAGAGGATCCGAATAAGTCTCCGAGTTTGCGAATCGTAATGCAAAACAAAAGGAAAGTCGACATCATAATTACATATCTCCCATCATGCAAGAGGGTCCGAATAAGTGTCCTAGTGTTCGAATCCTAATCCTCGAGAAATGGCAAGTGAACTCCATAATCACATATCTGCCATCATGCAAGAGAGTCTGAATAAGTGTCCGAGTGTTTAAACCCTAATGCATGAAAAATGGCAAATAAACACCATAATTACATGTCTACCAGCATGCAAGAGTGTCCGAATAAGTGTCCGGGTGTTTAAACCCTAATGCATGAGAAATGGCAAGTAAACATCATTCTTACATATCTGCCATCGTGCAAGAGGGTCTGAATAAGTGTCCAACTGTTGAAACCCAAATGCGTAAGAAATGGCAAGTAAACACCATGATTACATATATACTCTCACGCAAGAGGGTTCGGATAAGTTTCCAAGTTTTCGAATTCTAATGCTCGACAAATGGAAAGTAAACACTATAATTCCATATCTGTCATCATGCAAGAGGGTCTGAATATGTGGCCGTGTGTTTAAACCCAAATGCATGAGAAATGGCAAGTAAACACCAAAATTACATATCTGCCATCATGCAAGAGAGCCCGAATAAGTGTCCGATTGTTCGAATTCTAATGCTCGAGGAATGGGAAGTAAACACCATAATTACATATCTGCCATCATGCAAGAGGGTCCGAATAAGTGTCCATGTGTTTAAACCCGAATGCATAACAAATGGCAAATAAACACCATAATTACATATCTGCCGTCATGCAAAAGGTTCTGAATAAGTGTCCGAGTGTTCGAATCCTAATGCTCGAGAAAAGGCAAGTAAACACCATAATTACACATCTGCCATCATGCAAGATGGTCTGAATAAGTGTCCGAGTCTTTAAACCCTTTTGCAAGAGAAATGGCAAGTAAACAACATAATTACAAATCAGCAATCACGCTAGAGAATCCGAATAGATCTCCGAGTTTGCGAATCGTAGTGCAAAAGAAAAGGAAAGGCGACACCATAATTACATATCTGCCATCATGCAAGAGGGTCCGAATAAGTGCCCTAGTGTTCGAATCCTAATGCTCGAGAAATGGCTAGTGAACACCATAATTACATCTCTGCCGTCATGCAAGAGGGTCCGAATAAGTGTCCGAGTGTTTAAACACTAATGCATGAAAAATGGCAAACAAACACCATAATTACATGTCTGCCAGCATGCAAGAGCGTCTGAATAAGTGTGCGCGTGTTTAAACCCTAATGCATGAGAAATGGCAAGTAAACACCATGATTACATATCTACCATCATCCAAGAGGGTCTGAATAAGTGTCTGACTGTTGAAACCCTGATGTGTAAGAAATGGCAAGTAAACACCATGATTACCTATCTGCTCTCACGCAAGAGGGTCCAAATAAGAATCCAAGTGTTCGAATTATAATGCTCAACCAATGGAAAGTAAACACTATAATTCCATATCTACCATCATGCAAAAGGGTCTGAATATGTGGCCGTGTGTTCAAACCCAAACGCATGAGAAATGGCAAGTAAACACCAAAATTACCGATCTGCCATCATGCAAGAGGGTCCAAATAAGTGTCCGATTGTTCGAATTCTAATGCTAGAGAAATGGCAAGTAAACACCATAATTACATATCTGCCATCATGCAAGAGGGTCCGAATAAGTGTCCGTGTGCTTAAACACTAATGCATGACAAATGGCCAATAAACACCAAAATTACATATCTTCCATCACGCAAGAGGGTTCGAATAAGTGTCCGAGTGTTTAAACCCTAATGCATGAGAAAACGCAAGTAAACACCATAATTACATATCTGTCATCATGCAAGAGGGTCCGAATAAGTGTCCGAGCGTTTAAACCCTAATGCAAGAGAAATGGCAAGTAAACACCATAATTACATATCTGCCATCATGCAAGTGGTTCCGAATAAGTGTCCGAGTGTTCGAATCCTAATGCTCGAGAAAAGGCAAGTTAACACCATAATTACACATCTACCATCACGCAAGGGGGTCTGAATAAGTGTCTGAGTTTTCGAATCTTGTTGCAAAAGAAATGTAAAGTTGACACCATAATTACATATTTGCCATCATGCAAGGGGGTCCGAATAAGTCTCTGAGTGTTCGAATCCTAATGCTCGAGAAAAGGCAAGTTAACACCATAATTACACATCTACCATCACGCAAGGGGGTCTGAATAAGTGTCTGAGTTTTCGAATCTTGTTGCAAAAGAAATGTAAAGTTGACACCATAATTACATATTTGCCATCATGCAAGGGGGTCCGAATAAGTCTCTGAGTGTTCGAATCCTAATGCTCGAGAAAAGGCAAGTTAACACCATAATTACACATCTACCATCACGCAAGGGGGTCTGAATAAGTGTCTGAGTTTTCGAATCTTGTTGCAAAAGAAATGTAAAGTTGACACCATAATTACATATTTGCCATCATGCAAGGGGGTCCGAATAAGTCTCTGAGTGTTCGAATCCTAATGCTCGAGAAATGGCAAGTAAACAACATAATTATATATCTACCATCATGCAAGAGGGTCCGAATAAGTGTCCGAGTGTTTAAACCCTAATGCATGAGAAAAGGCAAGTAAACACCCTATTTACATATCTGTCATCATGCAAGAGGGTCCGAATAAGTGTCCGAATGTTTAAACAATAATGCCAGAGAAATGGCAAGTAAACACCATAATTACATATCTGCCATCATGCTAGAGGGTCTGAATTAGTGCCCGAGTGTTTAAACCCTAATGCTTGAGAAATGCCAAGTAAACACCATAATTACATATCAGCCATCATGGAAGAGAGTCCGAATAAGTGTCCGCGTGTTTAAAACCTAATGCATGACAAATAGAAAATAAACACCATAATTACATATCTGCATCATGGAAGAGAGTCCGAACAAGTGTCCGAGTGTTCTAATCCTAATGCTCGAGAAAAGGCAAGTAAACACCATAATCACATATCTACCATAATGCAAAAGGGTCTGAATAAGTGTCCGACTGTTTGAACCCTAATGCGTAAGAAATGGCAAGTGAACACCATGATTACATATCTGCTCTCACGCAAGAGGGTCCGAATAAGTGTCCCAGTGTTCGAATTATGATGCTCAACAAATGGAAAGTAAACTCTATAATTCCATATCTGCCATAATTCAAGAGGGTTTGAATATATGGCCGAGTGTTTAAACGCAAATGCATGAGAAATGGCAAGTAAACACCAAAATTACAAATTTGCCATCATGCAAGAGCGTCCGAATAAGTGTCCGATTGTTCGAATTCTAATGCTCAAGGAATGGCAAGTAAACACCATAATTACATATCTGCCATCATACAAGTGGGTCGGAATAAGTGTCCATGTGTTTAAACCCTAATGCATGAAAAATGGCAAATAAACACCATAATTACATATCTGCCCTCATGCAAGAGGGTCCGAGTAAGTGTCCGAGTGTTCGAATCCTAATGCTCGAGAAATGGCAAATAAATACCATAATTACATATCTGCATCATGGAAGACAGTCCGAATAAGTGTCCGAGAGTTCGAACCTAATGCTCGAGAAAAGGCAAGTAAACACCATAATGACATATCTACCATCATGCAAGAGGGTCCGAATAAGTGTCCGAGTGTTTAAACCCTAATGCATGAGAAAAGACAAGTAAACACCAAAATTGCATATCTGCCATCATGGAAGAGGGTCTGAATAAGTGTTCGAGTGTTTAAACCCTAATCCATGAGAAATGGCATGTAAACACCATAATTACATATCTGCCATCACGCAAAGTGTCCGAGTTTTTGAATCCTATTACAAAAGAAATGGATGGTCGACACCATAATTACATATCTGCCATCATGCAAGAGGGTCTGAATAAGTGTCCGAGTGTTCGAATCCCAATGCTCGAGAAACGGCAAGTAAACACCATAATTACATATCTACGATCATGCAAGAAGGTTCGCATAAGTGTTCGAGTGTTTAAACCCTAATGCATGAGAAATGGCAAGTAAAAACCATAATTACATATCTGTCATCATGCAAGAGGGTCCGAATAAGGGTCCGAGTATTTAAACCCTAATGCTTGAGAAATGGCAAGTAAACACCATAATTACATATCTGCCATCATTAAAGAGGGTCTGAATAAGTGCCCGAGTGTTTAAACCCTAATGCATGAGAAATGGCATGGAAACACCATAATTACAAATCTGCCATGATGCAAGCGGATCCGAATAAGTGTCCGAATTTTCCAATCCTAATGCACAAGAAATGGAAAGTCGGCACCATAATTACATATCTGCCATCATGCAAGAGTGTCCGAATAAGTGTCCGACTATTCGAATCCTAATGCTCGAGAAATGGCAAGTAAACACCATAATTACATATCTGCCATCAAGCAAGCAGATCCGAATAAGTGTCTGAATTTTCAAATCCTAATGCGCAAGAAATGGAAAGTCGACACCCTAATTACATATCTGCCATCATGCAAGAGGGTCCGAATAAGTGTCCGACTGTTCGAATCCTAAGGCTCGAGAAATGGCAAGTAAACACCATAATTACATACCTACCATCATGCAAGCGGGTCAGAATAAGTGTTCGAGTGATTAAACCCTAATCCATGAAAAATGCCAAGTAAACACCATAATTACATATCTGCCATCAGGCAAGAGGGTCTGAATAAGTGTCCGACTGTTTAAACCCTTATGCGCATGAAATGGCAAGTAAACACCATAATTACATATCTGCTCTCACGCAAGAGGGTCCGAATGAGTGTCTTAGTGTTCGAATTATAATGCTCGACAAATGGCAAGCAAACGCTATAATTCCTTATCTGCCATCATGCAAGAGGGTCTGAATAAGTGTCCGAGTGTTGGAAACCTAATGCATGTGAAATGGCAAGTAAACACCATAATTACATATCTGCCATCATGCAAGGGGATCCGAATAAGTGTCCGAGTGTTCGAATCCCAATGCTCAAGAAATGGCAAGTAAACACCATAATTACATATTTGCCATCCTGCAAGAGAGTCCGAATAAGTGTCCGAGTGTTTAAAACCTAATGCATGACAAATGGAAAATAAACACCATAATTACATATCTCCATGATGCAAGAGCGTCCGAATAAGTGTCTGAGTGTTCGAATCCTAATGCTCGAGAAAAGGCAAGTAAACACCATAATGACATATCTACCATCGTACTGGAGGGTCTGAATAAATGTCCGAGTGTTCAAACCCTAATCCATGAGAAATGGCAAGTAAACACCATAATTACATATCTGCCATCACGCGAGAGGATTCGAATAAGTGTCCGAGTTTTCGAATCCTAGTGCAAAAGAAATGGAAAGTCGACACCATAATTACATATCTTCCATCATGCAAGAGGGTTCGAATAAGTGTCTGAGTTTTCGAATACTACAGCTCGAGAAATGGCAAGTAAACAACATAATTACATATCTACCATCATCCAAAATGGTCCGAATAAGTGTCAGAGTGTTTAAACCCTAATGCAAGAGAAATGGCAAGTAAACAGCACAATTACAAATCTGCCATCACGCAACAAGATCCGAATAAGCCTTCGAGTTGGCGAATCGTAATGCAAAAGAAAAGGAAAGTCGACACCATAATTACATATCTGCCATCATGCAAGAGGGTCCGAATAAGTGTCCTAGTGTTCGAATCCTAATGCTCGAGAAATGGCAAGTGAAAACCGTAATTACATATCTGTCATCATGCAAGAGGGTCCGAATAAGTGTCCGTGTGTTTAAGCCCTAATGCATGAGAAATGGCAAATAAACACCGTAATTACACGTCTGCCATCAGGTAAGAGGGTCGGAATAAGTGTTCGGGTGTTTAAACCCTAATGCCTGAGAAACGTCAAGTAAACACCATAATTACATATCTGCCATCATGCAAGAAGGTCTGAATAAGTGTCCGACAGTTTAAACCCTAATGCGTTAGAAATGGCAACTAAACACCATGATTACATATCTCCTCTCACGCAAGAGGGTCCGAATAAGTGTCCTAGTGTTCGAATTATAATTCTTGACAAATGGAAGTAAACACTATAATTCCTTATCTGCCATCATGCAAGAGTGTCCGAATATGTGGCCGAGTGTTTAGACCCAAATGCATGAGAAATGGCAAGTAAACACCAAAATTACATATCTGCCATCATGCAAGAGGGTCCGAATACGTGTCCGATTGTTCGAATTCTAATGCTAAAGAAATGGCAAGTAAACAGCATAATTACAGATCTGCCATCATGCAATAGGGTCTAAATAAGTGTCCATGTGTTTAAACCATAATGCATGACAAATGGCAAATAAACACCATAATTACATATCTGCCATCATGCAAAAATGTCCGAATAAGTGTCCGAGTGTTCGAATCCTAATGCTCGAGAAAAGGAAAGTAAACACCATAATTACATATCAGCCATCATGCAAGAGGGTCTGAATAAATGTCCGAGTGTTTAAACCCTAATCCATGAGAAATGGCAAGTTAACACCATAATTACATATCTGCTATCACGAAAGAGGATTCGAATAAGTGTCCGAGTTTTCGAATCCTATTGCAAAAGAAATGGAAAGTCGACACCATAATTACATATCTTCCATCATGGAAGAGGGTCCGAATAAGTGTCTAAGTGTTCGAATCCTAATGCTCGAGAAATGGCAAGTAAACAACATAATTACATATCTACCATCATGCAAGTGGGTCCGAATAAGTGTCTGAGTGTTTAAACCCTAATGCATGAGAAAAGGCAAGTAAACACCAAAATTGCATATCTGCCATCATGCAAGAGGGTCTGAATAAGTGTCCGAGGGTTTAAACCCTAATCCATGAGAAATGGCATGTAAACACCATAATTACATATCTGCCATCACGCTAGAGGATCCGAATAAGTGTCCGAGTTTTTGAATCTTATTGCAAAAGAAATGAAAGGTCGATACCATAATTACATATCTGCCATCATGCATTAGGATCTAAATAAGTGTCCGAGTTTTTGAATCCTATTACAAAAGAAATGGAAGGTCGACACCATAATTACATATCTGCCATCATGCAAGAGGGTCCGAAGAAGTGTCCAAGTGTTCGAATACTAATGCTCGAGAAATGGAAAGTAAACACCATAATTACATATCTACGATCATGCAAGAGGGTCCGAATAAGTGTTCGAGTGTTTACACCCTAATGCATGAGAAATGGCAAGTAAACACCATAATTACATATCTGCCATCATTCAAGAGGGTCTGAATAAGTGCCCGAGTGTTTAAACCTTATTGCATGAGAAATGGCATGTAAACACCATAATTACAAATCTGCCATCATGCAAGTGGATTCGAATAAGTGTCCGAATTTTCAAATCCAAATGCACAAGAAATGGAAAGTCGACACCATAATTACATATCTGCCACCATGCAAGAGGGTCCGAATAAGTGTCCGACTGTTCGAATCCTAATGCTCAAGAAATGGCAAGTAAACACCATAATTACATATCTGCGATCATGCAAGCGGATCCGAATAACTGTCCGGATTTTCAAATCCTAATGCGCAAGAAATTGAAAGTCCACACCATAATTACATATCTGCCACCATGCAAGACTGTCCGAATAAGTGTCCGACTGTTCGAATCCTGAGGCTCGAGAAATAGCAACTAAACACAATAATTACATATCTGCCATCATGCGAGCGGGTCCGAGTAAGTGTCCGAGTGTTTAAACCCTAATGCATGAGAAATGGCAAGTAAGCACCATAATTACATCTCTGCCATCATGCAAGAGGGTCTGAATAAGTGACCGACTGTTTAAACCCTAATGCGTAAGAAATGGCAAGTAAACACCATAATTACATATCTGCTCTCACGCAAGAGGGTCCGAATAAGGGTCCTAGTGTTCGAATTATAATGCTCGACAAATGGCAAGTAAACACTATAATTCCTTATCTGCCATCTTGCAAGTGGCTCTGAATAAGTGTCCTAGTGTTTAAAACCTAATGCATGAGAAATGTCATGTAAACACCATAATTACATATCTGCCATCACGCATGAGGATCCGAATAAGTGTCCGAGTTTTTGAATCCTATTACAAAAGAATTGGAAGGTCGACACCATAATTACATATCTTCCATCATGCAAGAGGGTCCGAATAAGTGTCCGAGTTTTTGAATCCTATTACAAAAGAAATGGAAGGTCGACACCATAATTACATATCTGCCATCATGCAAGAGGGTCCGAATAAGTGTCCGAGTGTTCGAATCCTAATACTCTAGAAATGGCAAGTAAACACCATAATTACATATCTACGATCATGTAAGAGGGTCCGAATAAGTGTTCGAGTGTTTACACCCTAATGCAAGAGAAATGGCAAGTAACCACCATAATTACATATCTGTCATCATGCAAGAGGGTCCGAATAAGTGACCGAGTGTTTAAACCCCAATGCATGAGTAATGGCAAGTAAACACCACAATTACATATTTGCCATCATTCAAGAGGGTCTGAATAAGTGCCCGAGTGTTTAAACCCTAATGCATGAGAAATGGCATGTAAACACCATAATTACAAATCTGCCATCATGCAAGAGTATCCGAATAAGCGTCCGAGTTTTTGAATCCTATTACAAAAGAAATGGAAGGTCGACACCATAATTACATATCTGCCATCATGCAAGAGGGTCCGAATAAGTGTCCGAATTTTCAAATTCTATTGCGCAAGAAATGGAAAGTCGACACCATAATTACATATCTGCCATCATGCAGGAGGGTCCGAATAAGTGTCCGACTGTTCGAATCCTAAAGCTCGAGAAATGGCATGTAAACACAATAATTACATATCTGCCATCATGCAAGAGGGTCCGAATAAGTGTCCGAGTGTTCAAACCCTAATGCATGAGAAATGGCAAGTAAACACTATAATTACATATCTGCCATCATGCAAGAGGGTCTGAATAAGTGTCTGACTGTTTAAACCATAATGCGTAAGAAATGGCAAGTAACACCATAATTACATATCTGCTCTCACGCAAGAGGGTCCGAATAAGTGTCCTTGTGTTCGAATTATAATGCTCGACAAATGGCAAGTAAACACTATAATTCCTTATCTGCCATCATGCAAGAGGGTCCGAATAAGTGTCCGAGTGTTTAAAACCTAATGCATGAGAAATGGCAAGTAATTACCATAATTACATATCTGCCATCATGCAAGAGGATCCGAATAAGTGTCCGTGTTTTCGAATCCTAAAGCTCGTGAAATGGCAAGTAAACACCATAATTGCATATCTGCCATCCTGCAAGAGAGTCCGAATAAGTGTCCGAGTGTTTAAAACCTAATGCATGACAAATGGAAAATAAAAACCGTAATTACATATCTGCATCATGCAAGAGGGTCCGAATAAGTCTCCGAGTGTTCGAATGCTAATGCTCGGGAAATGGCAAGTAAACACCATAATTACATATCCACCATCATGCAAGAGGGTCTGAATAAGTGTCCGAGTGTTTAAACCCTAATCCATGAGAAATGGCATGTAAACACCATAATTACATATCTGCCATCACCCGAGAGGATTCGAATAAGTGTCCGAGTTTTCGAATCCTATTGCAAAAGAAATGGAAATTCGACACCATAATTACATATCTTCCATCATGCAAGAGGGTCCGAATAAGTGTCTGAGTGTTCGAATCCTAATGCTCGGGAAATGGCAAGTAAACAACATAATTACATATCTACCATCATGCAAAAGGGTCCGAATAAGTGTCTGAGTGTTTAAACCCTAATGCAAGAGAAATGGCAAGTAAACAACATAATTACAAATTTGCCATCACGCAAGAGGATTCGAATAAGTCTTTGAGTTTGCGAATCGTAATGCAAAAGAAAAGGAAAGTCGACACCATAATTACATATCTGCCGTCATACAAGAGGGTTCGAATAAGTGTCCTAGTGTTCGAATCCTAATGCTCGAGAAATGGCAAGTGAACACCGTAATTACATATCTACCATCATGCAAGAGGGTCTGAATTAGTGTCGGAGTGTTTAAGCCCTAATGCATGAGAAATGGCAAATAAACACGATAATTACATGTCTGCCATCAGGCAAGAGGGTCCGAATATGTGTACGGGTGTTTAAACCCTAATGCAAGAGAAACGGCAAGTAAACACCATGATTACATATCTGCCATCATGCAAGAGGGTCTGAATAAGTGTCCGACAGTTTAAACCCTAATGCGTAACAAATGGCAAGTAAACACCATGATTACATATCTCCTCTCACGCAAGAGGGTCCGAATAAGTGTCCTAGTGTTCGAATTATAATGCTCGACAAATAGAAAGTAAACCCTATAGTGCCTTATCTACCATCATGCAAGAGAGTCTGAATATGTGGCCGAGTGTTTAAATCCAAATGCATGAGAAATGGCAAGTAAACACCAAAATTTCAAATCTGTCATCATGCAAGAGGGTCCGAATAAGTGTCCGATTGTTCGAATTCTAATGCTAAAGACATGACAAGTAAACACCATAATTACATATCTGCCATCATGCAACAAGGTCCGAATTAGTGCCCATGTGTTTAAACCCTAATGCATGACAAATGACAAATAAACACCATAATTACATATCTGCCATTTTGCAAAAATGTCCGAATAAGTGTCCGAGTGTTCGAATCCTAATGCTCGAGAAAAGGCAAGTAAACAACATAATTACATATCAGCCATCATGCAAGAGGGTCTGAATAAGTGTCCGAGTGTTTAAACCCTAACCAATGAGAAATGGCAACTAAACACCACAATTACATATCTGCCATCACGCAAGAGGATTCGAATTAGTGTCCGAGTTTTCGAATCCTATTGCAAAAGAAATGCAAAGTCGACACCATAATTACATATCTTTCATCATGCAAGAGGGTCCGAATAAGTGTCTGAGTGTTCGAATCCTAATGCTCGAGAAATGGCAAGTAAACAACATAATTACATATCTACCATCATGCAAGAGGGTCAAATAAGTGTCTGAGTGTTTAAACCCTGATGCACGAGAAAGGGCAAGTAAACACCATAATTACATATCAGCCATCATGCAAGAGGGTCTGAATAAGTGTTCGAGTGTTTAAACCCTAATGCATGAGAATTGGCAAGTAAACGACATAATTACATATTTTCTATCATGCAAGAGGGTCCGAATAAGTGTCCGATTGTTCGAATCCTAATGCATGAGAAATGGCAAGTAAACACCATAATTACATATCTTCCACCATGCAAGAGGGTTCGTATAAGTGTCCGAGTGTTTAAACCCTAATGCATGACAAATGGCAAGTAAACACCATAATTACATCTCTACCATCATGCAAGAGGGTCTGAATAAGTGACCGACTGTTCAAACCCTAATGCGTAAGAAATGGCAAGTAAACACCATAATTACATATCTGCTCTCACGCAAGAGGGTCCGAATAAGTGTCCTAGTGTTCAAATTATAAGGCTCGACAATTGGCAAGTAAACACTATAATTACTTATCTGCCATCATGCAAGAGGGTCTGAATAAGTGTCCGAGTGTTTAAAACATAATGCACGAGAAATGGCATGTAAACACCATAATTACATATCTGCCATCACGCAAGAGGATCCGAATAAGTGTCCGAGTTTTTGAATCCTATTACACAAGAAATGGAAGGTCGACACCATAATTACATATCTGCCATCATGCAAGAGGTTTCGAATATGTGTCCGAGTGTTCGAATCCTAATGCTCGAGAAATGGCAAGTAAACACCATAATTACATATCTACGATCATGCAAGAGGGTCCGAATAAGTGTTAGAGTGTTTACACCCCAATGCATGAGAAATGGCAAGTAACCACCATAATTACATATCTGTCATCATGCAAGACTGTCCGAATAAGTGTCCGAGTGTTTAAACCCTAATGCATGAGAAATGGCAAGTAAACACCATAATTACATATCTACCATCGTTTAAGAGGGATTGAATAAGTGCCTGAGTGCTTAAACCCTAATGCATGAGAAATGGCATGTAAACACCATAATTACAAATCTGCCATAATGCAAGTGGATCCGAATAAGTGTCCGAATTTTCAAATCCTAATGCACAAGAAATGGAAAGTCGACACCATAATTACATATCTGCCATCATGCAAGAGGGTCCAAATAAGTGTCAGACTGTTCGAATCCTAATGCGTGAGAAAGGGCAAGGAAACACCATAATTACATATCTGCCATCACGCAAGCGGATCCGAATAAGTGTCCGAATTTTCAAATCCTATTGCGCAAGAAATGGAAAGTCGACACCATAATTACATATCTGGCATCATGCATGAGGGTCCGAATAAGTGTCCGACTGTTCGAATCCTAGGGCCCGAGAAATGGCTAGTTAACACCACAATTACTTGTCTGCCATCATGCAAGAGGGTCCAAATAAGTGTCCGAGTGTTCAAACCCTAATGCATGAGAAATGGCAAGTAAACACCATAATTACATATCTGCCATCATGCAAGAGGGTCTGAATAAGTGTCCGACTGTTTAAACCCGAATGCGTAAGAAATGGCAAGTAAACATCATAATTACATATCTGCTCTCACGCAAGAGGGTCCGAATAAGTGTCCTAGTGTTCGAATTATAATGCTCGACAAATGGCAAGTAAACACTATAATTCCTTATATGCCATCATGCAAGAGGGTCTGAATAAGTGTCCGAGTGTTTAAAACCTAATACATGAGAAATGGCAAGTAAATTCCATAATTACATATCTGCCATCAAGCAAGAGGATCCGAATAAGTGTCCGAGTGTTCGAATCCTAAAGCTCGAGAAATGGAAAGTAAACACCATAATTGCATATCTGCCATCCTGCAAGAGAGTCCGAATAAGTGTCCGAGTGTTTGAAACCTAATGCTTGACAAATGGAAAATAAACACCATAATTACATATCTGCATCATGCCAGAGGGTCCGAATAAGTGTCTGAGTTTTCGAATCGTAATGCTCGAGAAAAGACAAGTAAAGACCATAATGACATACCTACCATCATGCAAGAGGGTCTGAATAAGTGTCCGAGTGTTTAAACCCTAATCCATGAGAAATGGCAAGTAAACACCATAATTACATATCTGCAACCACGCGAGAGGATTCGAATAAGTGTCCGAGTTTTCGAATCCTATTGCAAAAGAAATGGAAAGTCGACACCATAATTGCATATCTTCCATCATGCAAGATGGTCCGAATAAGTGTCTGAGTATTCGAATCCTAATGCTCGAGAAATGGCAAGTAAACAACATAATTACATATCTACCATCATGCAAAAGGGTCCGAATAAGTGTCTGAGTGTTTAAACCCTAATGCAAGAGAAATGGCAAGTAAACACCATAATTACAAATTGGCCATCACACAAGGCGATTCGAATTAGTCTTCGAGTTTGCGAATCGTAAAGCAAAAGAAAAGAAAAGTCGACACCATAATTACATATCTGCCATCATGCAAGAGGGTTCGAATAAGTGCCCTTGTGTTCGAATCCTAATGCTCGAGAAATGGCAAGTGAACACCGTAATTACATATCTGCCATCATGCAAGATGGTCCGAATAAGTGTCCGAATGTTTATGCCATAATGCATGAGAAATGGCAAATAAACACCATAATTACATGTCTGCCATCAGGCAAGAGGGTCCGAATAACTGTCCCGGTGTTTAAACCCTAATGCATGAGAAATGGCAAGTAAACACCATGATTACATATCTGCCATCGTGCTAGAGGGTCTGAATAAGTGTCTGACAGTTTAAACCCTAATGCGTAAGAAATGGCAAGTAAACACCACGATTACAAATCTCCTCTCACGCAAGAGGGTCCGAATAAGTGTCATAGTGTTCGAATTATAATGCTCGAAAAATGGAAAGTAAACATTATAATTCCTTATTTGCCATCATGCAAGAGAGTCTGAATATGTGGCCGAGTGTTTAAATCCAAATGCATGAGAAATGGCAAGTAAACACCAAAATTACATATCTGCCATCATTCAAGAGGGTCCGAATAAGTGTACGATTGTTCGAATTTTAATGCTAAAGAAATGGCAAGTAAACACATAATTACATATCTGACATCATGCAACAGGGTCCGAATAAGTGTCCAAGTGGTTAAACCCTAATGCATGACAAATGGCAAATAAACATCATAATTACATATCTGCCATCATGCAAAAATGTCCGAATAAGTGTCCGAGTGTTCGAATCCTAATGCTCCAGAAAAGGCAAGTAAATACCATAATTACATATCAGCCATCATGCAAGAGGGTCTGAATAAGTGTCCGAGTGTTTAAACCCTAATCCATGAGAAATGGCAAGTAAACACCACAATTACATATTTGCCATCACGCAAGAGGATTCGAATAAGTGTCCGAGATTTCGAATCCTATTGCAAAAGAAATGGAAAGTCGACACCATAATTACATATCTTCCGTCTGAGTGTTCAAATCCTAATGCTCGAGAAATGGCAAGTAAACAACATAATTACAAATCTACCATCATGCAAGAGGGTCCGAATAAGTGTCTGAGTGTTTAAACCCTAATGCACGAGAAATGGCAAGTAAACACCATGATTACATATCTGCCATCATGCAAGAGGGTCCGAATAAGTGTCAGAGTGTTTAAACCCTAATGCACGAGAAATGGCAAGCATACACCATAATTACATATCTGCCATCATGCAAGAGGGTACGAATAAGTGTCCGAGTGTTTAAACCCTAATGCACGAGAAATGGCAAGTAAACACCATAATTACATATCTGCCATCATGCAAGAGGGTCCGAATAAGTGTCCGAGTGTTTAAACCCTAATGCATGAGAATTGGCAAGTAAACGACATAATTACATATTTTCCATTATGCAAGAGGGTCCGAATAAGTGTCCGATTGTTCGAATCCTAATGCTCGAGAAATGGCAAGTAAACACCATAACAACATATCTGCCATCATGCAGGAGGGTCCGAACAAGTGTCCGTGTGTTTAGACACTAATGCATGACAAATGGAAAATAAAAACCATAATTACATATCTGCCATCACGCATGAGGGTCCGAATAAGTGTCCGAGTGTTTAAATCCTAATGCTAGAGAAAAGGAAAGTAAACACCATAATTACATATCTGCCATCATGCAAGAGGGTCTGAACAAGCGTCTGAGTGTTTAAACCCAAATCCATGAGAAATGGCACGTAAACAACATAATTACATATCTGCCATCACGGAAGAGGATCCGAATAAGTGTTCGAGTTTTTGAATCCTATTACAAAAGAAATGGAAGGTCGACACCATAATCACATTTCTGCCATCATGCAAGAGGATCCGAATAAGTGTCCGAGTTATTGAATCCTATTACAAAAGAAATGGAAGGTCGACACCATAATTACATATCTGTCATCATGTAAGAGGGTCCGAATAAGTGTCTGAGTGTTCGAATGCTAATGCTCGTGAAATGGCAAGAAAACACTATAATTACATATCTAACATCACGCAACAGGGTCCAAATATGTGTCCGAGTTTTTAGACCGTAATGCATGAGAAATAGCAAGTAAACACCATAATTACATATCTACCATCATGCTAGAGGGTCCGAATAAGTGTCTGAGTGTTTAAACCCTAATGCATGAGAAATGGCATGTAAACACCATAATTACGTTTCTGCCATCATGTAAAAGGGTCTGAATAAGTGCCCGAGTGTTTTATCCCCTAATGCATGGGAAATGGCAAGTAAACACCAAAATTACATATCTGCCATCATGCAAGAGGGTCCAAATAAGTGGCCGAGTGTTAAAACCCTATTGCACGAGAAATGGCAAATAAACCCCATAATAACATATCTGCCATCATGGAAGAGGGTCCGAATAAGTGTCCGTGTGTTTAGACAATAATGGATGTCAAATGGCAAATAAACACCCTAATTACATATCTGCCATCATGCAAGAGGGTCTGAATAAGTTCCCGAGTGTTTAAACTCTAATGCATGAGAAATGGCAAATAATCACCATAATTACATATCTGCCATCATGCAAGAGGGTCTGAATAAGTGCCCGAGTGTTTAAACCCTAATGCATGTGAATTGGCAAGTAAACACCATAATAACATATCGGCCATCATGCAAGAGGGTCCGAATAAGTGTCCGTGTGTTTAGACCCTAATTCATGACAAATGGCAAATAAACACCGTAATTACATATCTGTCTTCATGCAAGAGGGTCTGAATAAGTTCCCGAGTGTTTAAACCCTAATGCATGAGAAATGGCAAGTAATCACCATAATTACATATCTGCCATCATGCAAGAGGCTCTGAATAAGTGCCCGGGTGTTTAAACCCTAATGCATGAGAAATGGCACGTAATCACCATAATTACATATCTGCCATCATGCAAGAGGGTCTGAATAAGTGCCCGAGTGTTTAAACCCTAATGCATGAGAAATGGCAAGTTAACACCATAATTACATATCTGCCATCACGCAAGAGGGTCGAAATAAGTGTCGGAGTGTTTAGACCCTAATGCATTACAAATGGCAAATAAACACCATAATTACATATCTGCCATCGTGCAAGAGGGTCTGAATAAGTGCCCGAGTGTTTAAACCCTAATGCATGAGAAATGGCAAGTAAACACCACAATTACATATCTGCCATCAGGCAAGATGGTCTTAATAAGTGTCCGACTGTTTAAACCCTAATGCGTAAGAAATGGCAAGTAAACACCGTAATTACATATCTGCTATCATGCAAGAGGGTCCGAATAAGTGTCCTACTGTTCGAATTATAACGCTCGACAAATGGCAAGTAAACACTATAATTCCTTATCTGCCATCATGCAAGAGGGTCCGAATAACTGTCCGAGTGTTTAAACACTAATGCAAGAGAAATGGCTAATAAACACCATAATTAAATATATGCCATCATGCAACAGGGTCCGAATAAGTGTCCGACTGTTTGGAT
The DNA here is from genome assembly GCF_004153795.1 of Camellia sinensis. Classification (NCBI taxonomy): domain Eukaryota; kingdom Viridiplantae; phylum Streptophyta; class Magnoliopsida; order Ericales; family Theaceae; genus Camellia; species Camellia sinensis. Next base: position 1,016,783 of record NW_021028261.1, on the reverse strand, counting down.
CCTAATGCTCAAGAAAAAGCAAGTAAACCCCATAATGACATATCTACCATCATGCAAGAGAGTCTGAATAAGTGTCCGAGTGTTTAAACCCTAATGCAAAAGAAATGGAAAGTAAACACCACAATTTCAAATCTGCGATCACGCAAGAGGATCCGAATAAGTCTCCAAGTCTGCGAATCGTAATGTAAAAGAAATGGAAAGTCGAAACCATAATTACATATCTGCCATCATGCAAAAGGGTCCGAATAAGTGTCCTAGTGTTTGAATTCTAATGCTCGAGAAATGGCAAGTGAACACCATAATTACATATCGGCCATCATGCACGGGGGTGCGAATAAGTGTCCGAGTGTTTAAACCCTAATGCATGAGAAATGGCAGGTAAACACCATAATTACATATCTGTCATCATGCAAGAGGGTCCGAATAAGTGTCCGAGCGTTTAAACCCTAATGCATGAGAAATGGCAAGTAAACACCATAATTACATATCTGCCATCATGCAAGAGGGTCTGAATAAGTGTCCGACTGTTTAAACCCTAATGCGTAAGAAAAGGAAAATAAACACCATAATTACATATTTGCTCTCACGCAAGAGGGTCCGAATAAGTGTCCTAGTGTTCGAATTATAATGCTCGACAAATGGAAAGTAAACACTATAATTCCATATCTGCCATCATGCAAGAGGGTTTGAATATGTGGCCGAGTGTTTAATCCCAAATGCATGGGAAACGGAAAGTAAAAACACCATAATTACATATTTGCCATCATGCAAGAGGGTCCGAATAAGTGTCCGGGTGTTAAAACCCTATTGCATGAGAAATGGAAAATAAACACCATAATTACATGTCTGCCATCGTGCAAGAGGGTCCGAATAAGTGTCTGGGTGTTTAAACACTAATGCATGAGAAATGGCAAGTAAACTCGATGATTACATATCTGACGTCATGCAAGGGGGTCTGAATAAGCGTCTGACTGTTTAAACCCTAATGCGCAAGAAATGGAAAGTAAACACCATGATTACATATCTGCTCTCACGCAAGAGGGTCCGAATAAGTGTCCTACTGTTCGAATTATAATGCTCGACAAATGGAAAGTAAACACTATAATTCCATATCTGCCATCACGCAAGAGGGTCTGAATAAGTGTCCGATTATTCGAATTCTAATGCTCGAGAAATGGCAAGTAAACAACATAATTACATATCTGCCATCATACAAGAGGGTTCGAATAAGTGTCCATGTGTTTAAACCCTAATGCATGCCAAATGGCAAATAAACACCATAATTACATATCTGCCATCATGCCAGAATGTCTGAATAAGTGTCCAAGTTTTCGAATGCTAATACTCGAGAAAAAGCAAGTAAACACCATAATTACATATCTGCCATCATGCAAGAGGGACTGAATAAGTGTCCAAGTGTTTAAACCCTAATCCTCGAGAAATGGCAAGTAAACAACATAATTACATATCTGCCATCATGCAACAGGGTCCGAATAAGTGTCTGAGTGTTCGAATCCTAATGCTCGAGAAATGGCAAGCAAACAACATAATTACATATTTACCATCATGCAAGAGGGTCCGAATAAGTGTCCGAGTGTTTAAACCCTAATGCATGGGAATTGGCAAGTAAACACCATAACTACATATCTGCCATCATGCAAGAGGGTCCGAATAAGCGTCTGATTGTTCGAATCCTAATGCTCGAGAAATGGCAAGTAAACACCATAATTACAGATATGCCATCATGCAAGAGTGTTCGAATATGTGTCCAAGTGTTTAGACACTAATGTATGAGAATTGGCAAGTAAACACCATAATTACATATCTGCCATCATGCAAGAGGGTCCGAATGAGTGTCCGATTGTTCGAATCGTAATGCTCGAGAAATGGCAAGTAAACACCATAATAACATGTCTGCCATCATGCAAGAGGGTCCGAATATGTTTCCGTGTGTTTTGACCCTAATGCATGACAAATGGCAAATAAACACCATAATTACATATCTGCCATCATGTAAGAGGGTCCGAATAAGTGTCCGAGTGTTCGAATCCTAATGCTCAAGAAAAGGAAAGTAAACACCATAATTACATATCTGCCATCATGCAAAAGAGTCTGAATAAGTGTCTCATTGTTTAAACCCTAATCCATGAGAAATCGCATGCAAACACCATAATTACATATCTGCCATCACGCAAGAGGATCCGAATAAGTGTCCGAGTTTTTGAATCCTATTACAAAAGAAGTGGAAGGTCGACACCATAATTACATATCTGCCATCATGCAAGAGGGTCCGAATAAGTATCCGAGTGTTCGAATCCTAATGCTCGAGAAATGGGAAGTAAACACTATAATTCCTTCTCTGCCATTATGCAAGAGGGTCCGAAGATGTGTCCGAGTGTTTAAACCCTAATGCATGAGAAATGGCAAGTAAGCACCATAATTACAAATCTGCCATCATGCAAGACGGTCCGAATAAGTGTCTGAGTGTTTAAACCCTAATGCATGAGAAATGCCAAGTAAACACCATAATTACATATCTGCTCTCACGCAATAGGGTCCGAATAACTGTCCTAGTGTTCAAATTATAATGCTCGACAAATGGCACGTAAACACTATAATTCCTTATCTGTCATTATGTAGGACGGTCTGAATAGGTGTCCAGGTGTTTAAACCCTAATGCATGAGAAAGGGCTAGTAAAAACCGTAATTACATATCTGCCATCATGCAAGAGGGTCAGAATAAGTGTCCGAGTGTTTAAACCCTAACGCATGAGAAATGGCAAGTAAACACCATAATTGCATATCTGTCATCATGCAAGAGGGTCTGAATAAGTGTCCGAATGTTTAAACCCTAATGCGAAAGAAATGGCAGGTATACACCATAATTACATATCTGCTCTCACGCAAGAGGGTCCGAATAACTGTCCTAGTGTTCAAATTATAATGCTCGACAAATGGCAAGTAAATACTACAATTCCTTATCTGCCATTATGCAAGAGGGTCTGAATAAGTGTCCGAGTGTTTAAACCCTAATGCTTGAGAAATGGCCAGTAAACATCATAATTACATATCTGCCATCATGCAAGAGGGTCCGAATAAGTGTCCGAATGTTCGAGTCCTAATTCTCGAGAAATGGAAAGTAAACACCATAATTACATATCTGCCATCATGCAAGAGAGTCCGAATAAGTGTTCGAGTGTTGAAAACCTAATGCATGACAAATGGAAAATAAACACCATAATTACATATCTTCATCAAGCGAGAGGGTCCGAATAAGTATCCGAGTGTTCGAATCCTAATGCTCGAGAAAAGCCAAGTAAACACCATAATGACATATCTACCATCATGCAAGAGGGTCAGAATAAGTGTCCCAGTGTTTAAACACTAATACATGAGAAATGGCAAATGAACACCATAATTACATATCTGTCATCATGCAAGAGGGTCCGAATAAGTGTCCGGGTGTTTAAACCCTAATGCATGAAAAATGGCAAGTAAACACCATGATTACATATCTGCCATCAAGCAAGAGGGTTAGAATAAGTGTTCGACTGTTTAAACCCTAATGTGTAAGAAATGGCAAGTAAACACCTTGACTACATATCTGCTCTCACGCAAGAGGGGCCGAGTAAGTGTCCTAGTGTTCGAATTATAGTGCAAGACAAATGGAAAGCAAACACTACAATTCCATATCTGCCATCATGCAAGAGGGTCTGAATATGTGGCCGAGTGTTTAAACCCAAATGCATGAGAAATGGCAAGTAAACACCATAATTACATATCTGCGATCATGCAAGAGGGTCCGAATAACTGTCCGAGTGTTTAAACGCTAATGCATGTCAAATGGCAAGTAAACACCACAATTACATATCTGTCATCATGGAAGAGGCTCCGAATAAGTGTCTGAGTGTTTAAACCCTAATGCATGAGAAATGGCAAGTAAACACCATAATTACATATCTGCCATCATGCAAGTGGATCCGAATAAGTGTCCGAATTTTGAAATCCTAATGCGCATGAAATGGAAAGTCGACACCATAATTACATATCTGCCATCCTGTAAGAGGGTCCGAATAAGTGTCCGACTGTTCGAATCCTAATGCTCGAGAAATGGCAAGTAAACACCCTAATTACATATCTGCCATCATGCCAGAGGGTCAGAATAAGTGTCCGAGTGTTTAAACCCTAATGCATGAGAAATGGCAAGTAAACACCATAATTACATATCTGCCATCATGCAAGAGGGTCCCAATAAGTATCTGAGTGTTTAAACCCAAATGCCTGAGAAATGGCAAGTAAAAACCATAAGTACATATCTGCCATAATGCAAGATGGTCTGAATAAGTGTCCGAGTGTTCGAATTCCAATGCTCAAGAAATGGCAAGTAAACCCCATAATTACATATCTGCTCTCATGCAAGATGGTCTGAATAATAGTCCGAATAAGTGACCTAGTGTTTGAATTATAATGCTCGACAAATGCCAAGTATACACAATAATTCCTTATCTGTCATCAATCAAGAGGGTCTGAATAAGTGTCCGAGTGTTTAAACCCTAATGCATGAGAAACGGCAAGCAAACACCATAATTACATATCTGCCATCGTGCAATAGGGTCTGAATAAGTGTCCGAGTGTTCGAATCCTAATGCTCGAGGAATGGCAGGTAAACACCATAATTACATATCAGCCACCATGCAAGAGATTCCGAATAAGTGTTCGGGTGTTTAAAACGTAATGCATTACAAATGGAAAATAAACACCATAATTACATATTTGCATCATGCAAGAGGGTCCGAACTAGTGTCCGAGTGTTTGAATCCTAATGCTCGAGAAAATGCAAGTAAACACCACAATGACATATCTACCATCGCGCAAGAGGGTCTGAATTAGTGTCCGAGTGTTTAAACCCTAATGCAAGAGAAATGGCAAGTAAACACCATAATTACAAATCTGCCACCACGCAAGAGGATCCGAATAAGTCTCCTAGTTTGCGAATCGTAATGGAAAAGAAAAGGAAAGTCGACACCATAATTACATTTCTGCCATCAAGCAGGAGGGTCTGAATAAGTGTCCTAGTGTTCGAATCGTAATGCTTGAGAATTGGCAAGTGAACACCATAATTACATATCTGCCATCATGCGAGAGGTTCAGAATAAGTGTCCGAGTGTTTAAACCCTAATGCATGAGAAATGGCACGTAAACACCATAATTACATATTTGCCATCATGCAAGAGGGTCCGAATAAGTGTCTGAGTGTTTAAACCCAAATGCCTGAGAAATGGCAAGTAAACATTATAATTACATATCTGCCATCATGCAAGATGGTCTGAATATGTGTCCGAGTGTTCGAATCCTAAAGCTCGAGAAATGGCAAGCAAACCCCATAATTACATATCTGCTCTCACGCAAGAGAGTCCGAATAAGTGTCCTAGAGTACGAATTATAGTGCTCAACAAACGGAAAGTAAACACTATAATTCCATATCTGCCATCGTGCAAGAGGGTCTGAATATGTGGCCGAGTGTTTAAACCCAAATGCATGAGAAATGGCAAGTAAACACCATAATTACATATCGGCCATCATGCAAGAGGGCCCGAATAAGTGTCTGATTTTTCGAATTCTAATGCTCGAGGAATGGCAAGTAAACCCCATAATTACATATCTTCCATCATGCAAGAGAGTCCGAATAAGTGTCCGAGTGTTCGAATCCTAATGCTCGAGAAATGGCAAGTAAACACCATAATTACATATCTACCATCATGCACGAGGCTCCGAATAAGTATCTGAGTGTTTAAACCCTAATGCATGAGAAATGGCAAGTAATCACTATAATTATATATCTGTCATCGTGCAAGAGGATCCGAGTAAGTGTCCCAGTGTTTAAACCCTAATGCATGAGAAATGGCAAGCAAACACCATAATTACATATCTGCCATCTTGCAAGAGGGTCTGATTAAGTTCCTGAGTGTTTAAACCCAAATGCATGAGAAATCGCAAGTAAACACCATAATTACACATCCGCCATCATGCAAGTGGATCCAAATAAATGTCCGAATTTTGAAATCCTCTGAATAGCTTGCCAAGTGTTTAAACCCAAATGCATGTGAAATGGCAAGTAAATAATAGAATTTCATATCTGCCATCATGCAAGCGGATCCGAATAAGTGTCCGAATTTTCAAATCCTAATGCGCAAGAAATGGAAAGTCGACACCATAATTACATATCTGCCATCATGCAACAGGGGTCGAATAAGTGTCCAACTGTTTGAATCCTAATGCTCGAGAATTGGCAAGCAAACACCATAATTACATATCTTCCATCAGGCAAGAGGGTCAGAATTAGTGTCCGAGTGTTTAAACCCTAATGCATGAGAAATGAGAAGTAAACACTATAATTACATATCTGCATCATGCAAGGGGGTTCGAATAAGTGTCTGAGTGTTTAAACTCAAATGCCTGAGAAATGGCAAGTAAACACCATAATTACATATCTGCTGTCATGCAAGAGAGTCCGAATAAGTGTCCTAGTGTTCAAATTATAATGCTCGACAAATGGCATGTATACACCATAATTCCTTATCTGCCATCATGCAAGAGGATCTGAATAAGTGTCCGAGAGTTTAAACCCTAATGCATGAGAAACGGCTAGTAAACACCATAATTACATATCTGCCATCATGCAAGAGGGACCGAATAAGTGTCCGAGTGTTCAAATCCTAATGCTCGAGAAATGGCAAGTAAACACCATAATTACATTTTTGCCACCATGCAAGAGAGTCCGAAGAAGTGTTCTAGTGTTTAAAACCTAATGCATGACAAATGGAAAATAAACACCACAATTACATATCTGCATCATGCAAGAGGGTCCGAATAAGTATCCGAGTGTTCGAATCCAAATGCTCGAGAAAATGCAAGTAAACACCACAATGACATATCTACCATCATGCAAGAGGGTCTGAACAAGTGTCCGAGTGTTTAAACCCTAATGCAAGTGAAATTGCAAGTAAACGCCATAATTACAAATCTGTATCACGCAAGAGGATCCGTATAAGTCTCCGAGTTTGTGAATCGCAAGGTAAAAGAAAAGGAAAGTCGACACCATAATTACATATCTGCCATCATGCAAGAGGGTCCGAATAAGTGTCTTAGTGTTCGACTCCTAATGCTCGAGAAATGGCCAGTGAACACCATAATTACAGATTTGCCATCATGCAAAAGGGTCCGAATAAGTGTCCAAGTGTTTAAACCCTAATGCATGAGAAATGGCAAATAAACACCATAATTACTTGTCTACCATCATGAAAGAGGGTCTGAATAAGTTTTTGGTTGTTTAAACCCTAATGCATAAGAAATAGGAAGTAAACACCATGGTTACATATCTGCCATCATGCAAGAGGGTCAGAACAAGTGTCCGACTGTTTAAACCCTAATGCGTAAGAAATGGCAAGTAAGCACCATGATTACATATCTGGTCTCACGCAAGAGGGTCCGAATAAATGTCCTAGTGTTCGAAATATAATGCTCGACAAATGGAAAGTAAACACTATAATTCCATATCTGCCATCATGCAAGAGGGTCTGAATATGTGGCCGAGTGTTTAAACCCAAATGCATGAGAAATGGCAAGTAAACACCAGAATTACATATCTGTCATCATGCAAGAGGGTCCGAATAAGTGTCCGATTGTTCGAATACTAATGCTCGAGAAATGGGAAGTAAACACCATAATTACATATCTGCCATCACGCAAGAGGGTCCAAATATGTGTCCGAGTGTTCGAATCCTAATGCTCGAGAAATGGCTAGTAAACACCATAATTACATTTCTACCATTATGCAAGAGGGTCCGAATAAGTGTCCGAGTGTTTAAACCCTAATGCATGAGAAATGGCAAGTAAACACAATAATTACGTACCTGTCATCATGCAAGAGGGTCCGAATAAGTGTCCGAGTGTTTAAATCCTATTGCATGAGAAATGGCAAGTAAACACCATAATTACATAACTGCCATGATGCAAGAGGGTCTGAATTAGTGCCCGAGTGTTTAAACCCTAATGCATGAGAAACGGCAAGTAAAGACCATAATTACATATCTGCCATCCCGCAAGCGGATCCGAATAAATATCCGAATTTGCAAATCCTAATGCGCAAGAAATGGAAAATCGACACCATAATTACATATCTGCCATCATGCAAGAGGGTCCGAATATGTGTCCGACTGTTCGAATCCTAATGCTCAAGAAATGGCAAATAAAGACCATAATTACATATTTGCCATCATGCAAGGGGGTCCGAATAAGTGTCCAATGTTCGAAACCTAATGCTCGAGAAATGGCAAATGAACACCATAATTACATATCTGCCATCATGCAAAAGGGTCCGAATAAGTATCCGAGTGTTTAAACCGTAATGCATGAGAAATGGCAAATAAACACCACAATTATATGTCTACCATCATGCAAGAGGGTCAGAACAAGTGTCCGACTGTTTAAACCCTAATGCGTAAGAAATGGCAAGTAAACGCCTTGATTACATATCTGGTCTCACGCAAGAGGGTCCGAATAAGTGTCCAAGTGTTCGAATTATAATGCTCGACAAATGGAAAGTAAACCCTATAATTCCATATCTGCCATCATGCAAGAGGGTCTGAATATGTGACCGAGTGTTTAAACCCAAATGTATGAGAAATGGCAAGTAAACACCATAATTACAGATCTGTCATCATGCAAGAGGGTCCGAATATGTGTCTGATTGTTCGAATTCTAATGCTCGAGAAATGGCAAGTAAACACCATAATTACAAATCTACCATCACGCAAGAGGGTTCGAATAAGTGCCTGAGTGTTCTAATCCTAATGCTCGAGAAATGGAAAGTAAACAACATAATTACATATCTAGCATCATGCAAGAGGGTCCGAATAAATGTCTGAGTGTTTAAACCCTAATGCATGAGAAATGGCAAGTAAACACCATAATTACATATCTGTCATCATGCAAGAGGGTCCGAATAAGTGTCCGAGTGTTTGAACCCTAATGCATGAGAAATGGCAAGGAAACACCATAATTACATATCCGCCATCATGCAAGCGGATCCGAATAAGTGTACGAATTTTCAAATCCAATTGCACAAGAAATGGAAAGTCGACACTATAATTACATATCTGTCATCATGCAAGAGGGTCCGAATAAGTGTATGACTATTCGAATCCTAATGCTCAAGAAACGGAAAATAAACACCATGATTACATATCTGCCATCATGCAAGAGGGTCAGAATAAGTGTCCGAGTGTTTAAACCCTAATGCATGAGAAATGGGAAGTAAACACCATAATTACATATCTGCAACATGCAAGGGGGTCAAAATAAGTGTCCGAGTGTTCGAATCCTAATGCTCGAGAAATGGCAATGAAACACCATAATTAGATATCTAGCATCATGCAAGATGGTCCGAATAAGTGTCCGAGTGTATAAGCCCTAATGCATGAGAAATGGCAAGTAAACACCATAATTACATATCTGTCATCGTGTAAGAGGGTCCGAATAAGTGTCCAAGTGTTCGAATCCTAATGCTCGAGAAATGGCATGTAAACACCATAATTACAGATCTGCCATCATGCAAGAACGTCCAAATAAGTGTCTGAGTGTTTAAACACTAATGCACGAGAATTGGCAAGTAAACACCATAATTACATATCTATAATCATGCAAGAGGGTCCGTATCAGTGTCCGATTGTTCGAATCCTAATGCTCGAGAAATGCCAAGTAAACACCATAATAACAAATCTGCCATCATGCAAGAGGGTCCGAATAAGTTTCCGTGTGTTTAGACCCTAATGCCTGACAAATGGCAAAGAAACACCATAATTACATGTCTGCCATCATGCAAGAGTGTCCAAATAAGTGTCCGAGTGTTCGAATCCTAATGCTCGAGAAATGGCAAGTAAACACCATAATTACAGATCTGCCATCATGCAAGAGCGTCCAAATAAGTGTCCGAGTGTTTAAACACTAATGCATGAGAATTGGCAAGTAAACACCATAATTACATATCTGCAATCATGCAAGAGGGTCGGAATGAGTGTCCGATTGTTCGAATCCTAACGCTCGAGAAATGGCAAGTAAACACCATAATAACATATCTGCCCTCATGCAAGAGGGTCCGAATACTTTTTCGTTTGTTTAGACCGTAATGCATGACAAATGGCAAATAAACACCATAATTACATATCTGCCATCATGTGAGAGGGTCCGAATAAGTGTCCGAGTGTTCGAATCCTAATGCTCGAGAAAAGGAAAGTAAACACCACAATTACATATCTGCCATCATGCAAAAGGGTCTGAGTAAGTGTTTGAGTGTTTAAACCCTAATCCATTAGAAATGGCAAGTAAACACCATAATTACATATCTGCCCTCACGGAAGAGGATCCGAATAAGTGTTCGAGTTTTTGAATCCTATTACAAAAGAAATGGAAGGTCGACACCATAATTACATATCTGCCATTATGCAAAAGCGTCCGAATAAGTATCCGAGTGTTCGAATCTTAATGCTCAAGAAATGGCAAGTAAACACCATTATTACATATCCTCCACCTCGCAAAAGGGTCCGTATAAGTGTCCGAGTGTTCAAACCCTAATGCATGAGAAATGGCAAGTAAACACCATAATTACATATCTGTCATCAGGCAAGAGGGTCCGAATAAGTTTCCGAGTGTTTAAACCCTAATGCAAGAGAAATGGCAAGTAAACACCATAATTACATATCTGCCATCATGAAGGGGGTCAAAATAAGTGTCCGAGTGTTCGAATCCTAATGCTCGAGAAATGGCAAACAAACACCATAATTACGTATCTGCCATCATGCGAGAGGGTCAGAATAAGTGTCCGAGTGTTAAAACCCTAACCATGACAAATGGCAAGTAAACACTATAATTACATATCTGCCATCATGCAAGAGGGTCCGAATAAGTGTCTAAGTGTTTAAACCCAAATGCCTGAGAAATGGCAAGTAAACACTATATTTACATATCTGCCACCTTGCAAGATGGTCTGAATAAGTGTCCGAGTGTCCGAATCCTAATACTTGAGAAATGGCAAGTAAACCCCATAATTACATATCTGCTCTCACACAAGAGAGTCCGAATAAGTATCCTAGTGTTCGAATTGTAATGCTCGACAAATGGCATGTATACACCATAATTCCTTATCTGCCATCATGCAAGTGGGTCTGAATAAGTGTCCGAGTGTTTAAACCCTAATGCATGAGAAACGGCTAGTAAATACCATAATTACATATCTGCCATCATGCAAGAGGGTCCGAATAAGTGTCCGAGTGTTCGAATCCTAATGCTCGAGAAATGGCAGGTAAACACCATAATTACATGTCTGCCATCATGCAAGAGAGTCCGAATAAGTGTTCGAGTGTTTAAATCCTAATTCATGGCAAATGGAAAATAAACACCATAATTACATATCCGCATCATGCAAGAGGGTCCAAATAAGTGTCCGAATGTTTAAACCCTAATGCAAGAGGGTCTGAATAAGTGTCCGACTGTTTAAACCCTAATGCAAGAGAAATGGCAAGTGAACACCATAATTACATATCTGCCATCATGTAAGAGTGTCCAAATATGTGTCCGAGTGTTTGAACCCTAATGCGTTAGAAACGGAAAATAAACACCACAATTACATGTCTGCTATCATGTAAGAGGGTCCGAATAAGTGACTGGTTGTTTAAACCTAATGCTTGAGAAATGGCAAGTAAACACCATGATTATGTATCTGCCGTCACGCAAGAGGGTCAGAACAAGTGTCCGACTGTTTAAACCCTAATGCATAAGAAATGGCAAGTAAACACCATGATTACATATCTGCTCTCACGCAAGAGGGTCCGAATAAGTGTCCTAGTGTTCGAATTATAATGCTCGACAAACGGAAAATAAACACTATAATTTCATATCGGCCATCATGCAAGAGGGTCTGAATATGTGGCCGAGTGTTTAAACCCAAATGCCTGAGAAATGGCAAGTAAACACCATAATTACATATCTGCCATCATGCAAGAGGATCCGAATAAGTGTCCGATTGTTCGAATTCTAATGCTCGAGAAATGGCAAGTAAACACCATAATTACATATCTGCCATCATGCAAGTGGGTCTGAATAAGTGTCCGAGTGTTTAAACCCTAATGCATGAGAAATGGAAAGTAAACACCATAACTACATATCTGCCATCATGCAAGAGGGTCTGAATAAGTTCCCGAGTGTTTAAACCCAAATGCATGAGAAAAGGCAAGTAAACACCGTAGTTACACATCTGCCATCATGCAGGCAGATCCGAATAAGTGTCCGAATTTTCAAATCCTAATGAGCAAGAAATGAAAGTCGACACCATAATTACATATCTGCCATCATGCCAGAGGGTCCGAATAACTGTCCGACTGTTCGAATTCTAATGCTCAAGAAATGGCAAGTAAACACCATAATTACATATCTGCCATCATGCAAGAGGGTCAAAATAAGTGTCCGGGTGTTTAAACCCTAATGCATGAGAAATGAGAAGTAAACACCACAGTTACATATCTGCATCATGCAAGGGTGTCCGAATAAGTGTTCGAGTGTTCGAATCCTAATCCTTGGGAAATGGCAATTAAACACCATAATTACATATCTACCGTCATGCAAGATGGTCCGAATAGGTGTCCGAGTGTTTAAACCCTAATGCACGAGAAATGGCAAGTAAACAACATAATTACATATCTGTCGTCATGCAAGAGGGTCCAAATAAGTGTCTGAGTGTTTAAACCCAAATGCCCGAGAAATGGCAAGTAAACACCATCATTACATATCTGCCATCATGCAAGAGGGTCTGAATAAGTGTCCGAGTGTTCGAATCCTATTGCTCGAGAAATGGCAAGTGAACCCCATAATTACATATCTACTCTCACGCAAGAGAGTTCGAATAAGTGTCCAGTGTTCGAATTATAATTCTCGACAAATTGCAAGTATACACCATAATTCCTTATCTGCCATCATGCAAGTGCGACTGAATAAGTGTCTGAGTGTGTAAACCCTAATGCATGAGAAACGGCTAGTAAATACAATAATTACATATCTGCCTTCATGCAAGAGAGTCCGAATATGTGTCCGAGTGTTCGAATCCTAATGCTCGAGAAATGGCAAGTAAATACCATAATTACATATCTGCCATCATGCAAGTGGGTCTGAATAAGTGTCCGAGTGTTTAAACCCTAATGCATGAGAAACGGCTAGTAAATACCATAATTTCATATCTGCCATCATGCAAGAGGGTCCGAATAAGTGTCCGAGTGTTCGAATCCTAATGCTCGAGAAATGGCAAGTAAACACCATAATTACATATCTGCCACCATGCAAGAGAGTCCGAATATGTGTTCAAGTGTTTAAAACCTAATGCATGACAAATGGAAAATAAACACCATAATTACATATCTGCATCATGGAAGAGGGTCCGAATAAGTGTCCGAGTGTTCGAATCCTAATGCACGAGAAAAGGCAAGTAAACACCATAATGACATAGCTACCATCAAGCAAGAGGGTCTGAATAAGTGTCCGAGTGTTTCGACCCTAATGCAAAAGAATTGGAAAGTAAACACCATAATTACAAATCTGCCATCACGCCAAAGGATCCGAATAAGTCTCCGAGTTTGTGAATCGTAATGTAAAAGAAAAGGAAAGTTGACACCATAATTACATATTTGCCATCTTGCAAGACGCTCCGAAGAAGTGTCCTAGTGTTCGAATCCTAATGCTTGAGCAATGGCAAGTGAACACCATAATTACATATCTGCCACCGTGCAAGAGGGTCCGAATAAGTGTCCGAGTGTTTAAACCCTGATGCATGAGAAATGGCAAATAAACACCATAATTACATGTCTGCCATCATGCAAGAGGGTCCGAATAAGTGTCCGGGTGTTTAAACCCTAATGCATGAGAAATGGCAAGTAAACACCATGATTACATATCTGCCATCATGCAAGAGGGTCAGAACAAGTGTCCGACTGTTTAAACCCTAATGCCTAAGAAATGGCAAGTAAACACCATGATTACATATCTGCTCTCACGCAAGAGGATCCAAATAAGTGTCCTAGTGTTCGAATTACAATGCTCGACAAACAGAAAGTAAACACTATAATTCCATATCTACCATCACGCAAGAGGGTCTGAATATGTGGCCGAGTGTTTAAACCCAAATGCATGACAAATGGCAAGTGAACACAATAATTACATATCTGCCATCATGCAAGATGGTCCGAATAAGTGTCCGATTATTCGAATTCTAACGCTCGAGAAATGGCTAATAAACACCATAATTACATATCTGCCATCATGCAAGTGGGTCCGAATAAGTGTTCGAGTGTTCGAATCCTAATGCTCGAGAAATGGCAAGTAAACACCATAATTACATATCTGCCACCATGCAAGAGAGTCCGAATATGTGTTCGAGTGTTTAAAACCTAATGCATTACAAATGGAAAATAAACACCATAATTACATATCTGCGTCATGGAAGAGGGTCCGAATAAGTGTCCGCGTGTTCGAATCCTAATGCACGAGAAAAGGCAAGTAAACACCATAATGACATATCTACCATCAAGCAAGAGGGTCTGAATAAGTGTCCGAGTGTTTCGACCCTAATGCAAGAGAATTGGAAAGTAAACACCATAATTACAAATCTGCCATCACGCCAAAGGATCCGAATAAGTCTCCGAGTTTGTGAATCGTAATGTAAAAGAAAAGGAAATTTGACACCATAATTACATATTTGCCATCTTGCAAGACGCTCCGAAGAAGTGTCCTAGTGTTCGAATCGTAATGCTTGAGCAATGGCAAGTGAACACCATAATTACATATCTGCCACCGTGCAAGAGGGTCCGAATAAGTGTCCGAGTGTTTAAACCCTAATGCATGAGAAATGGCAAATAAACACCATAATTACATGTCTGCCATCATGCAAGAGGGTCCGAATAAGTGTCCGGGTGTTTAAACCCTAATGCATGAGAAATGGCAAGTAAACACCATGATTACATATCTGCCATCATGCAAGAGGGTCAGAACAAGTGTCCGACTGTTTAAACCCTAATGCCTAAGAAATGGAAAGTAAACACCATGATTACATATCTGCTCTCACGCAAGAGGGTCCAAATAACTGTCCTAGTGTTCGAATTACAATGCTCGACAAACAGAAAGTAAACACTATAATTCCATATCTACCATCACGCAAGAGGGTCTGAATATGTGGCCGAGTGTTTAAACCCAAATGCATGACAAATGGCAAGTGAACACAATAATTACATATCTGCCATAATGCAAGATGGTCCGAATAAGTGTCCGATTATTCGAAGTCTAACGCTCGAGAAATGGCTAATAAACACCATAATTACATATCTGCCATCATGCAAGTGGGTCCGAATAAGTGTTCGAGTGTTCGAATCCTAATGCTCGAGAAATGGCAAGTAAACACCATAATTACATATCTGCCATCATGCAAGAGGGTCTGAATAAGTGTCCGAGTGTTCGAATCGTAATGCTCGAGAAACGGCAAGTAAACACCATAATTACATATCTGCCATCACGCAAGAGGGTCTGAATAAGTGTCCGAGTGTTTAAGCCCTAATGCATGAGAAATGGCAAGTAAAGACCATAATTACCTATCTGTCATCAAGCAAGAGGGCCTGAATAAGTGTCCGAGTGTTTAAACCCTAATGCACGAGAAATGGCAAGTAAACACCATAATTACATATCTGCCATCATGCAAGCAGATCCGAATAAGTGCCCGAATTTTCAAATCATAATGTGCAAGAAATGGAAAGTTGACACCATAATTACATATCTGTCATCATGCAAGAGGGCCTGCATAAGTGCCCGAGTGTTTAAACCCTAATGCATGAGAAATGGCAAGTAAACACCATAATTACATATCTGCCATCTTGCAAGAGGGTCCAAATAAGTGTCCGAGTCTTTAAACCCTAATGCTTGAGAAGTGGGAAATAAACACCATAATTACGTATCTATATCTGTCATCATGCAAGAGGGTCCGAATAAGTGTCCGACTGCTCGAATCCTAATGCTAGAGAAATGGCAAGTAAACACCATAATTACAAATCTGCCATCTTGCAAGAGGGTCAGAATAAGTGTCCGAGTGTTTAAACCCTAATGCAAGAGAAATGGCAAGTAAACACCATAATTGCAAATCTGCCATCACGCAAGAGGATCCGAAGAAGTCTCCGAGTTTGTGAATCGTAATGTAAAAGAAAAGCAAAGTCGACACCATAATTACATATCTACCATCATGCAAGAGGGTCCGAAAAATTGTCCTACTGTTCGAATGCTAATGCTCGAGAAATGGCAAGTGAGCACCATAATTACATATCTGCCATCATGCAAGAGGGTCCGAATAAGTGTCCGAGTGTTTAAACCCTAATGCATGAGAAACGGCAAATAAACACCATAATTTCATGTCTACCATCATGCAAGAGGGTCTGAATAAATGTCCGGCTGTTTATACCCTAATGGATTAGAAATGGCAAGTAAACACCATGATTACATATCTGCCATCATGCAAGAGGGTCAGAACAAGTGACCAACTGTTTAAACCCCAATGCGTAAGAAATGGCAACTAGACACCATGATTACATATCTGCTCTCAGGAAAGAGGGTCCGAATAAGTGTCCTTCTGTTCGAATTATAAACACTATAATTCCATATCTACCATCATGTAAGAGGGTCTGAATATGTGGCCGAGTGTTTAAACCCAAATGCATAAGAAACGGCAAGTAAACATCATAATTGCGTATCTGCCATCATGCAAGAGGGTCCGAATAAGTGTCTGATTGTTCGAATTCTAATGCTCGAGAAATGGCTAGTAAACACCATAATTACATATCTGCCATCATGCAAGGGGGTCTGAATGAGTGTCCGATTGTTCGAATTCTAAGGCGCGAGAAATAGCAAGTAAACACCATAATTACATATCTGCGATCGTGCAAGAGGGTCCGAATATGTGTCCGCGTGTTTAAACCCTAATGCATGAGAAATAACAAGTAAACACCATAATTACATATCTGCCATCATGCAAGGGGGTCTGAATAAGTGCCCAAGTGTTTAAACACTAATGCATGAGAAATGGCAAGTAAACACCATAATTACATATTTACCATCATGCAAGTGGATCCGAATAAGTGTCCGAATTTTCAAATTCTAATGCGCAAGAAACGGAAAGTCGACACCATAATTACAAATCTGCCATCATGCAAGAGTGTCCGAATAAGTGTCCGACTGTACGACTCCTAATGCTCGAGAAATGCCAAGTAAACACCATAATTACATATCTGCCACCATGCAAGAGAGTCCGAATAAGTGTTCGAGTGTTTAAAACCTAATCCATGACAAATGGAAAATAAACACCATAATTACATATCTGCATCATGCAAGAGGGTCCGAATAAGTGTCCGAGTGTTCGAATCCTAATGCACGAGAAAAGGCAAGTAAACACCATAATGACATATCTACCATCAAGCAAGAGGGTCTGAATAAGTGTCCGAGTGTTTCGACCCTAATGCAAGAGAATTGGAAAGTAAACACCATAATTACAAATCTGCCATCACGCAAAAGGATCCGAATAAGTCTCCGAGTTTGTGAATCGTAATGTAAAAGAAAAGGAAAGTCGACACCATAATTACAAATCAGCCATCATGCAAGAGGCTCCGAAGAAGTGTCCTAGTGTTCGAATCCTAATGCTTGAGTAATGGCAAGTGAACACCATAATTACATATCTGCCATCGTGCAAGAGGGTCCGAATAAGTTCCCAAGTGTTTAAACCCTAATGCATGAGAAATGGCAAATAAACACCATAATTACATGTCTGCCATCATGCAAGAGGGTCCGAATAAGTGTCCGGGTGTTTAAACCCTAATGCAAGAGAAAAGGCCAGTAAACACCATGATTACATATCTGCCATCATGCAAGAGGGTCAGAACAAGTGTCCGACGGTTTAAACCCTAATGCCTAAGAAATGGCAAGTAAACACCATGATTACATATCTGCTCTCACGCAAGAGGGTCCAAATAAGTGTCCTAGTGTTCGAATTACAGTGCTCGACAAACGGAAAGTAAACACTATAATTCCATATCTACCATCACGCAAGAGGGTCTGAATATGTGGCCGAGTGTTTAAACCCAAATGCATGACAAATGGGAAGTGAACACAATAATTACATATCTGCCATCATGCAAGATGGTCTGAATAAGTGTCCGAGTGTTCGAATCGTAATGCTCGAGAAACGGCAAGTAAACACCATAATTACATATCTGCCATCACGCAAGAGGGTCTGAATAAGTGTCCGAGTATTTAAACCCTAATGCATGAGAAATGGCACGTAAAGACCATAATTACCTATCTGTCATCAAGCACGAGGGCCTGAATAAGTGTCCGAGTGTTTAAACCCTAATGCACGAGAAATGGCAAGTAAACACCATAATTACATATATGCCATCATGCAAGAGGGCCTGCATAAGTGCCCGAGTGTTTAAACCCTAATGCATGAGAAATGGCAAGTAAACACCATAATTACATATCTGCCATCATGCAAGAGGATCCGAATAAGTGCCCGAATTTTCAAATCCTAATGTGCAAGAAATGGAAAGTTGACACCATAATTACATATCTGCAATCATGCAAGAGGGTCCGAATAAGTGTCCGACTGCTCGAATCCTAATGCTAGAGAAATGGCAAGTAAACACCATAATTACACATCTGCCATCTTGCAAGAGGGTCAGAATAAGAGTTCGAGTGTTTAAACCCTAATGCAAGAGAAATGGCAAGTAAAAACCATAATTGCAAATCTGCCATCACGCAAGAGGATCCGAATAAGTCTCCGAGTTTGTGAATCGTAATGTAAAAGAAAAGCAAAGTCGACACCATAATTACATATCTGCCATCATGCAAGAGGTTCTGAAAAATTGTCCTAGTGTTCGAATGCTAATGCTCGAAAAATGGCAAGTGAAGACCATAATTACATATCTGCCATCATGCAAGAGGGTCCGAATAAGTGTCCGAGTGTTTAAACCGTAATGCATGACAAACGGAAAGTAAACACCATAATTCCATATTTACCATCATGCAAGAGGGTCTAAGTATGTGCACGAGTGTTTAAACCCAAATGCATAAGAAACGGCAAGTAAACATCATAATTGCATATCTACCACCATGTAAGAGGGTCCGAATAAGTGTCCGATTGTTCGAGTTCTAATGCTCGAGAAATGGCTAGTAAACACCATAATTACGTATCTGCCATCATGCAAGGGGGTCCGAACGAGTGTCCGATTGTTCGAATTCTAATGCTCGAGAAATAGCAAGTAAACACCATAATTACATATCTGCGATCATGCAAGAGGGTCCGAATATGTGTCCGCGTGTTTAAACCCTAACGCATGAGAAATGGCAAGTAAACACCATAATTACATATCTGCCATCATGCAAGAGGGTCTGAATAAGTGGCCGAGTGTTTAAACCCTAATGCATGAGAAATGGCAAGTAAACACCATAATTACATATTTACCATCACGCAAGCGGATCCGAATAAGTGTCCGAATTTTCAAATCGTAATGCGGAAGAAATGGAAAGTCGACACCACAATTACATATCTGCCATCATGCAAGAGTGTATGAATAAGTGTCCGAGTATTCGAATCCTAATGCTCGAGAAATGGCAAGTAAACCCCATAATTACATATCGGCTCTCATGCAAGAGAGTCCGAGTAAGTGTCCTAGTGTTTGAATTATAATGCTCGACAAATGGCAAATATACACCATAATTCCTTATCTGCCATCATGCAAGAGAGTCTGAATAAGTGTCCGAGTGTTTAAACCCTAATGCGTGAGAAACGGCTAGTAAACACCATAATTACATATCTGCCATCATGCAAGAGGGTCCGAATAAGTATCCAACTGTTCGAATCCTAATGCTCAAGAAATGGCAAGTAAACACCATAATTACATATCTGCCATCATGCAAGAGAGTCCGAATAAGTGTTCGAGTGTTTAAAACCTAATGCATGACAAATGGAAAATAAACACCTTAATTACATATCTGCATCATGCAAGAGGGTCCGAATAAGTGTTCGAGTGTTCGAATCCTAATGCTCGAGA
The DNA here is from genome assembly GCF_004153795.1 of Camellia sinensis. NCBI lineage: Eukaryota > Viridiplantae > Streptophyta > Magnoliopsida > Ericales > Theaceae > Camellia > Camellia sinensis. The sequence continues at coordinate 996,603 of NW_021028261.1, read as the reverse complement.
AAAGGCAAGTAAACATCATAATGACATATCTACAATCATGCAAGAGGGCCTGTGTAAGTGTCCGAGTGTTTAAACCCTAATGTAAGAGAAATGGCAACTAAACACCATAATTACAAATCGCCATCACGCAAGAGGATCCGAATAAGTCTCCGAGTTTGCGAATCGTAATGTAAAAGAAAAGGAAACTCGACACCATAATTACATATCTGCCATCATGCAAGAGGGTCCGAATAACTGTCCAAGTGTTCGAATCCTAATGCTCGAGAAATGGCAAGTGAACACCATAATTACATATCTGCCATCGTCCAAGAGTGTCCGAATAAGTGTTCGAGTGTTTAAACCCTAATGCATGAGAAATGGCAAATAAACACCATAATTACTTGTCTGCCTTGATGCAAGAGGGACAGTATAAGTGTCCGGGTGTTTAAACCCTACTGCATGAGAAATGGCAAGTAAACACCATGATTACAGATCTGCCACCATGCAAGAGGGTCAGAACAAGTGGCCGACTGTTTAAACACTAATGCGTAAGAAATGGCAAGTAAACACCATGATTACATATCTGCTCTCACGCAAGAGGGTCCAAATAAGTGTCCTAGTCTTCGAATTATAATGGTCGACAAACGGAAAGTAAATACTATAATTCCATATCTACCATCATGCAAGAGGGTCTGAATATGTGGCCAAGTGTTTAAACCCAAATGCATGAGAAATGGCAAGTAAACACCATAATTACATATCTGCCATCATGCAAGAGGGTCCGAATAATAGTCCGATTGTTCGAATTCTAATGCTCGAGAAATGGCAAGTAAACACCATAATTACATATCTGCCATCATGAAAGTGGGTCCGAATAAGTGTCCGAGTGTTTAAACCCTAATGCATGAGAAATGGCAAGTGAACACCATAATTACATATCTGCCATTATGCAAGAGGGTCTGAGTAAGTGCCCTAGTGTTTAAACCCTAAGGCCTTAGAAATGGCAAGTGAACACCATAATTACATATCTGCCATCATGCAAGCGGATCCGAATAAGTGTCTGAATTGTCAAATCCTAATGCGCAAGAAATGGAAAGTCGACACCATAATTACATATCTGCCATCATGCAAGAGTGTCCGAATAAGTGTCCGACTGTACGAATCCTAATGCTCGAGAATTGGCAAGTAAACACCATAATTACATATATGCCGTCATGCAAAAGGGTCAGAATAAGTGTCCGGTTGTTTAAACCATAATGCATGAGAAATGGCATGTAAACACCATTATTACATATCTGCCATCATGCAAGAGGGTCCGAATAAGTGTCTGGGTGTTTAAACCGAACTGCCTGAGAAATGGCAAGTAAACACCATAATTACATATCTGCCATCGTGCAAGAGGGTCTGAATAAGTGTCCGAGTGTTCGAATCCTAATGCTCGAGAAATGGCAAGTATACCCCATAATTACATATCTGCTCTCATGCAAGAGAGTCCGAATAAGTGTCCTAGTGTTCGAATTATAATGCTCGACAAATGGCAAATATACACCATAATTTCTTATCTGCCATCATGCAAGAGAGTCTGAATAAGTGTCCGAGTGTTTAAACCCTAATGCGTGAGAAACGGCAAGTAAACACCATAATTACATATCTGCCATCATGCAAGGGGGTCCGAATAAGTGTCTGACTGTTCGAATCCTAATGCTCGAGAAATGGCAAGTAAACACCATAATTACATATCTGCCATCATGCAAGAGAGTCCGAATAAGTGTTCGAGTGCTTAAAACCTAATGCGTGACAAATGGGAAATAAACACCTTAATTACATATCGGCATCATGCAAGAGGGTCCGAATAACTGTCCGAGTGTTCAAATCCTAATGCTCGAGAAAAGGCAAGTAAACCCCATAATGACATATCTGTCATCATGCAAGAGGGTCCGAATAAGTGTCCGAGTGTTTAAACCCTAATGCATGAGAAATGGCATGTAAACACCATAATTACATATCTGCCATCATGCAAGACGGTCCGAATAAGTGTTCATGTGTTTAAACCCTAATGCATGACAAATGGCAAAAAAACACCATTATTACATATCTACCCTCATGCAAGAGGGTCTGAATAAGTGTCCAAGTGTTTAAACCCTAAAGCAAGAGAAATGGCAAGTAAACACCATAATTACATATCTGCCATCATGCACGATGGTCCGAATAAGTGTTCGAGTGTGTAAACCCTAATGCATGAGAAATGGCTAATAAACACCATAATTACAAATATGCCATCATGCAAGAGGGTCTGAATAAGTGTGAAATGGCAGACAAACACCATAATTACATATCTGCCATCATGCAAGTGGGTCTGAATAAGTAATTACATATCTGCCATCATGCAAGAGGGTCCGAATAAGTGTCCGACAGTTCAAATCCTAATGCTCGAGAAGTGGCAAGTAAACACCATAATTACATATCTGCCATCATGCAAGAGGGTCCGAATTTGTGTCCGAGTGTTTAAAGCGAAATGAATGAGAAATGGCAAGTAAACACCATAATTGCATATCTGCCATCACGCAAGAGGGTCTGAATAAGTGTCTGAGTGTTTAAACCCTAATGCATGAGAAATGGCATGTAAACACCATAATTACATATCTGCCATCATGCAAGACGGTCCGAATAAGTGTCCATGTGTTTAAACCCTAATGCATGACAAATGGCAAAAAAACACCATAATTACATATCTACCATCATGCAAGAGGGTCTGAATAAGTGTCCAAGTGTTTAAACCCTAAAGCAAGAGAAATGGCAAGTAAACACCATAATTATAAATCTGCCATCACGCAAGAAGATCCGAATAAGCCACCGAGTTTGCGAATCGTAATTTAAAGAAAAGGAAAGTCGACACCATAATTACATATTTGCCATCATGCAAGAGGGTCCGAATAAGTGTCCTAGTGCTCGAATCCTAATGCTCGAGAAATGGCAAGTGAGCACCACAATTACATATCTGCCATCACGATAGAGGATCCGAATAAGTGTCCTAGTGTCTAAACCCTAATGCATGAAAAATGGCAAGTAAACACCATAATTGCATATCTGCCATCATACTAGATGGTCTGAATAAGTGTCTGACTGTTTAAACCGTAATGCATGAGAAATGGCAAGTAAACACCATAATTACATATATGCCCTCACACAAGAGGGTCCAAATAAGTGTCTGAGTGTTCGAATCCTAAAGCTCAAAAATTGAAAATAAACACTATAATTACATATCTCCCATCATGCAAGAGGGTCTGAATAAGTGTCCAAGTGTTTAAACCCTAATGCAAGAAAAATGGCAAGTAACACCATAATTACATAGCTGCCATCATGCAAGACGGTCTGAATAAGTGCCCGAGTGTTTAAACCCTAATGCTCGAGAAATGGCAAGTAAACACCAAATTTCCATATCTACCATCATGGAAGAGAGTCCGAATTACTGTTCGAGTGTTTAAAACAAAATGCATGACAAATGGAAAATAAACACCATAATGACACATCTGCATCATGCAAGAGGGTCCAAATAAGTGTCTGATTCTACGAGTTCTAATGCTCCAGAAATGGAAAGTAAACACTATAATTACATATCTGCCATCATGCAAGAGGGTCAGAATAAGTGTCCGAGTGTTTAAACCCTAATGCATGAGAAATGGTAAGTAAATCCCATAATTACATATCCACCATCACGCAAGAGGGTCCGAATAAGTGTCCGAGTGTTTAAACCCTAATGCATGAGAAATTGCAAGTAAACACCATAATTACATATCTGCCATCATGCAAGCGGATCCCAATAAGTGCCCGAATTTTCAAATCCTAATGCGCAAGAAATGGAAAGTCGACACCATAATTACATATCTGCCATCATGCAAGAGGGTCCGAATAAGTGTCCGACAGTTCAAATCCTAATGCTCGAGAAGTGGCAAGTAAACACCATAATTGCATATCTACCATCATGCAAGAGGGTCAGAATAACTGTCCGAGTGTTTAAATCGTAATGCATGAGAAATGAGAAGGAAACACCATAATTACATATCTGCATCATGCAAGAGGGTCCGAATAAGTGTCTGAGTGTTCGAATCCTAATGCTCGCGAAATGGCAATTAAACACCATAATTACATATCTACCATCATGCAAGAGGATCCGAATAAGTGTCCGAGTGTTTAAACCCTAATGTATGAGAAATGGCAAGTAAACACCATAATTACATATATGTCATCATGCAAGAGAGTCCGAATAAGTGTCCGAGTGTTTAAACCCTAATGCATGAGAAATGGCAAGTAAACACCATAATTACATATCTGCCATCGTGAAAGAGGGTCTGAAAAAGTGCCCGAATGTTTAAACCCTAATACATGAGAAATGGCAAGTAAACACCATAATTACATATCTGCCATCATGTATGAGGGTCCGGATAAGTGTCCGATTGTTCGAATTCTAATGCTCGAGAAACGGCAAGTAAACACCATAATTACATATCTGCCATCATGCAAGACGGTCCGAATAAGTGTCCATGTGTTTAAACCCTAATGCATGACAAAGGGCAGAAAAACACCATAATTACATATCTGCCATCATGCAAGAGGGTCCGAATAAGTGTTCGAGTGTTCGAATCCTAATGCTCGAGAAAAAGCAAGTAAACACCATAATTACATATCTGCCATTTTGCAAGAGGGCTTGAATAGGTGTCCGAGTGTTTAAACCCTATTCCATGAGAAATGGAAACTAAACACCATAATTACATATCTGCCATGACGCAAGGGGATCGGAATAGGTGTCCGTGTTTTTGAATCCTATTGCAAAAGAAATGGAAAGTCGACACCATAATTACATATCTGCCATCATGCAAGAGGGTCCGAATAAGTGTCTAACTGTTCGAATCCTATTGCTCGGGAAATGGCAAGTAAACAACATCATTACATATCTACCATCATGCAAGAGGGTCCGAATAAGTGTCCGAGTGTTTAAACCCTAATGCTTGAGAAATGGCAAGTAAACACTATAATTACATATATGTCGTCATGCAAGAGGGTCCGAATAAGTGTTCGAGCATTTAAACCCTAATGCTTGAGAAATGGCAAGTAATCACCATAATTACGTATCTGCCATCATACAAGAGGGTCTGAATAAGTGCCCGAGTGTTTAAGCCCTAATGCATGAGAAATGGCAAGTAAACACCATAATTACATATCTTCCATCAGGTAAGAGGATCCGAATAAGTGTCCGAATTTTCAAATCCTAATGCACAAGAAATGGAAAGTCGACTCCATAATTACATATCTGCCATCATGGAATAGGGTCCGAATAAGTGTCCGACTGTTCGAATCCTAGTGCTCGAGAAATGGCAAGTAAACACCATAATTACATATCTGCCATCATGCAAGAGGGTCAGAATAATTGTCTGGGTGTTTAAACCCTAATGCATGAGAAATGGAAAACAAACACCATAATTACATATCTATCATCACGCAAGAGGGTCTGAATAAGTGTCCGAGTGTTCGAATCCTAATGCTCGAGAAATGGCAAGTAAACACCATAATGACATATCTACCATCATGCAAGAGGGTCTGAATAAGTGTCCGAGTGTTTAAACCCTAATGCAAGAGAAATGGCACGTAAACACCATAATTACAAATCTGCCATCACGCAAGAAGATCCGAATAAGCCACCGAGTTTGCGAATCCCAATTTAAAAGAAAAGGAAAGTCGACACCATAATTACATATCTGCCATCATGCAAGAGGGTCCGAATAAGTGTCCTAATGTTCGAATCCTAATGCTCGAGAAATGGAAAGTGAACTCCACAATTACATATTTGCCATCACGAAAGAGGATCTGAATAAGTGTCCTAGTGTTTAAACCCTAATGCTTGACAAATGGGAAGTAAACACCATAATTACATATCTGCCATCATACTAGATGGTCTGAATAAGTGTCTGACTGTTTAAACCCTAATGCATGAGAAATGGCAAGTAAGCACCATAATTACATATATGCCCTCACGCAAGAGGGTCCAAATAAGTGTCTGAGTGTTCAAATCCTAATGCTCGAAAATGGAAAATAAACACTATAATTACATATCTCCCATCATGCAAGAGGGTCTGAATAAGTGCCCAAGTGTTTAAACCCTAATGCACGAAAAATGGCAAGTAACACCATAATTACATAGCTGCCATCATGCAAGACGGTCTGAATAAGTGCCCGAGGGTTTAAACCATAATGCTCGAGAAATGGCAAGTAAACACCATAATTACATATCTGCCATCATGCAAGAGAGTCCGAATAAGTGTTCGAGTGTTTAAAACCAAATGCACAACAAACGGAAAATAAACACCATAATGGCACATCTGCATCATGCAAGAGGCTCCAAATAAGTGTCTGATTTTTTGAATTCTAATTCTCCAGAAATGGAAAGTAAACACCATAATTACATATCTGCCATCATGCAAGAGGGCCCGAATAAGTGTCCGAGTGTTCGAATCCTAATGCTCGAGAAAAGGCAAGTAAACACCATAATTACATATCCACCATCATGCAAGAGGGTCCGAATAAGGGTCCGAGTGTTTAAACCCTAATGCATGAGAAATGGAAAGTAAACACCATAATTACATATCTGCCATCATGCAAGCGGATCCGAATAAGTGTCCGAATTTTCAGATCCTAATGCGTAAGAAATGGAAAGTCGACAACATAATTACATATCTGCCATCATGCAAGAGGGTCCGAATAAGTGTCCGACTGTTCAAATCCTAATGCTCGAGAAATGGCAAGTAAACACCATAATTATATATCTGCCATCATGCAAGAGGGTCAGAATAAGAGTCCGAGTGTTTAAATCCTAATGCACGAGAAATGAGAAGTAAACAGCATAATTACATATCTGCATCATGCAAGAGTGTCCGAATAAGTGTCTGAGTGTTCGAATCCTAAAGCTCGCGAAATGACAATTAAACACCATAATTCCATATCTACCATCATGCAAGAGGATCCGAATAAGTGTCCTAGTGTTTAAACCCTAATGTATGAGAAATGGCAAGTAAACACCATAATTACATATCTGTCATCATGCAAGTGGGTCCGAATAAGTTTCCGAGTGTTTAAAGCCAAATGCATGAGAAATGGCAAGTAAACACCATAATTACATATCTGCCATCACGCAAGAGGGTCTGAATAAGTGCCCGAGTTTTTAAACCCTAATGCATGAGAAATGGCACGTAAACACCATAATTACATATCTGCCATCATGCAAGACGGTCCGAATAAGTGTCCATGTGTTTAAACCCTAATGCATGACAAATGGCAAAGAAACACCATAATTACATATCTGCCATCATGCAAGAGGGTCCGAATAAGTGTCCGAGTGTTCGAATCCTAATCCTCGAGAAAAGGCAAGTAAACACCATAATTACATATCTGCCATCATGCAAGAGGGCTTGAATAAGTGTCCGAGTGTTTAAACCCAAATCCATGAGAAATGGCAAGTAAACACAATAATTACAAATTTGCCATGACGCAAGGGATCCGAGTAGGTGTCCGTGTTTTTGAATCCTATTGCAAATGAATTGGAAAGTCGACACCATAATTACATATCTGCCATCATGCAAGAGGGTCCGAATAAGTGTCTAACTGTTCGAATCCTAACGCTCGGGAAATGGCAACTAAACAACATATTTACATATTTACCATCATGTAAGAGGGTCCGAATAAGTGTCTGAGTGTTTAAACCCTAATGCTTGAGAAATGGCAAGTAAACACCATAATTACATATCTGCCATCTTGCAAGAGGGTCCGAATAAGTGTTGGAGCGTTTAAACCCTAATGCTTGAGAAATGGCAAGTAAACACCATAATTACGTATCTGCCATCATGCAAGAGGGTCTGAATATGTGCCCGAGTGTTTAAACCCAAATGCATGAGAAATGGCAAGTAAACACCATAATTACATATCTGCCATCATGTAAGAGGATCCGAATAAGTGTCCGAATTTTCAAATCCTAATGCACAAGAAATGGAAAGTTGACACCATAATTACATATCTGCCATCATGCAATAGGGTACAAATAAGTGTCCGACTGTTCGAATCCTAGTGCTCGAGAAATGGCAAGTAAACACCAAAATTACATATCTGCCATTATGCAAGAGGGTCAGAATAAGTGTCCGAGTGTGTAAACCCTAATGCATGAGAAATAGCAAGTAAACACCATAATCACATATCTGCCATCATGCAACAGGGTCTGAATAAGTGTCCGAGTGTTTAAACGCTAATGCATGGGAAATGGCATGTAAACACCATAATTACATATCTGCCATCATGCAAGAGGGTCCGAATAAGCGTCTGGGTGTTTAAACCCTAATGCATGAGAAATGGAAAATAAACACCATAATTACATATCTGCAATCATGCGAGAGGGTCTGAATAAGTGTCCGAGTGTTCCAATACTAATGCTCGAGAAATGCCAAGTAAACACCATAATTACGTATCTGTTCTCACGCAAGAGGGTCGGAATAAGTGTCCTAGATTTCGAATTATAACGCTCGATTAATGGCAAGTAAACACTATAATTCCTTATCTGCCATCGTGCAAGAGGGTCTGAATAAGTGTCCGAGTGTTTAATCCCTAATACACGACAAATGGCAAGTAAACACCATAATTACATATCTACCATCATGCAAGTGCGTCCGAATAAGTGTCCGAGTGTTCGAATTCCAATGCTCGAGAAATGGCAAGTAAACACCATAATTACATATCTACCGTCATGCAAGAGAGTCCAAATAAGTGTTCGAGTGTTTAAAACCTAATGCATGACAAATGGAAAATAAACACCATAATTACATGTCCGCCATCATGCAAAAGGGTCTGAATAACTGTCTGGGTGTTTAAACCCTAATGCATGAGAAATGGCAAGTAAACACCATGATTACATATCTGCCATCAGGCAAGAGGGTCCGAATAAGTGTTCGACTGTTTAAACCCTAATGCGTAAGAAATGGTAAGTAAACCCCACGATTGCATATCTGCTCTCACGCAAGAGGGTCCGAATAGGTGTCCTAGTGTTCGAATTATAATGCTCGACAAATGGAAAGTAGACACTATAATTCCATATCTGCCATCATGTAGGACGGTCTGAAGATGTGGCCGAGTGTTTAAGCCCAAATGCGTGAGAAATGGCAAGTAAACTCCATAATTACATATCTGCCATCATGCAAGAGGGTCCGAATAAGTGTCCGATTGTTCGAATTCTAAGGCTCGAGAAATGGCAAGTAAACACCATAATTACATATTTGTCGTCATGCAAGACGGTCCGAATAAGTGTCCATGTGTTTAAACCCAAATGCATGACAAATGGCAAAAAAACACCATAATTACATATCTGCCATCATGCAAGAAGGTCCGAATAAGTGTCCGAGTGTTCGAATCCTAATGCTCGAGAATTGGCAACTAAACACCATAATTACACATCTGCCAATGTGCAAGATGGTCTGAATAAGTGCCCGAGTGTTTAAACCCCAATGCTCAAGAAATGGCAAGTAAACACCATAATTACATATCGGCCATCATGCAAGAGAGTCCGAATAAGTGTTCGAGTGTTTAATACCTAATGCATGACAAATGGAAAATAAACACCATAATTACATATCTGCATCATGCAAGAGGGTCCAATTAAGTGTCCGATTGTTTGAATTCTAATGCTCCAGAAATGGCAAGTAAACACCATAATTACATATCTGCCATCATGTAAGCAGATCCGAATAAGTGTCTGAATTTTCATATCCTAATGCACAAGAAATGGAAAATCGACACCATAATTACATATCTGCCATCATGCAATAGGGTCTGAATAAGTGTCCGACTATTCGAATCCTAATGCTCGAGAAATGGCAAGTAAACAACATAATTACAAGAGAAATGGCTAGATTTCGAATTGTAATGCTTGACAAATGGCAAGTAAACACTATAATTCCTTATCTGCTATCGTGCAAGAGGGTCTGAATAAGTGTCCGAGTGTTTAGACCCTAATACAAGAGAAGTGGCTACTAAACACCATAATTACATATCTGCCGTCATGCAAGAGCGTCCGAATAAGTGTCCGAGTGTTCGAATTCTAATGCTCGAGAAATGGCAAGTAAACACTATAATTACATATCTGCCATCATGCAAGAGAGTCCAAATAAGTGTTCGAGTGTTTAAAACCTAATGCATGACAAGTGGAAAATGAACACCCTAATTACATAGTTGTACCATGCAATAGGGTCCGAATAAGTGTCCGAGTGTTCGAATCCCAATGCTCGAGAAAAGGCAAGTAAACACCATAATGACATATCTACCATCATGCAAGAGGGTCTGAATAACTGTCTGAGTGTTTAAACCCTAATGCAAGAGAAATGGCAAATAAACATCATAATTACATATCTGCCATCATGCAAGAGTGTCCGAATAAATGTCCTAGTGTTCGAATCCTCATGCTCGAGAAATGGCAAGTGAACACCATAATTGCATATCTGCCATCATGTGAGAGGATCCGAATAAGTGTCCGAATGTTTAAACCCTAATGCATGAGAAATGGAAAATAAACACCATAATTACATTTCTGCCATCATGCAAGAGGGTCCGAATAAGTGTTCGATTGTTTAAACCCTAATGCGTAAGAAATGGCAAGTAAACCACACAATTACATATCTGCACTTACGCAAGAGGGTCCGAATAGGTGTCCTAGTGTTCTAATTATAATGCTCGACAAATGGAAAGTAAACACTATAATTCCATATCTGCCATCATGCAGGAGGGTCTGAATAAGTGTCCATGTGTTTAAACCCTAATGCATGACAAATGGCAAAAAAACACCATAATTACATATCTGCCATCATGCAAGAGGGTCCGAATAAGTGTCCGGGTGCTCGAATCCTAATGCTCGAGAAAAGGCAAGTAAACACCATAATTACATATCTGCCATCATGCAAGAGGGCTTGAATAAGTGTCCGAGTGTTAAACCCTAATCCATGAGAAATGGCAACTAAACACCACAATTACATATCTGCCATGATACATGAGGATCCGAATAGGTGTCCGTGTTTTTGAATCCTATTGCAAAAGAAATTGAAAGTTGACATCATAATTACATATCTACCGTCATGCAAGAGGGTCCGAATAAGTGTCCGAGTGTTTAAACCCAAATGCATGAGAAATGGCAAGCAAACACCATAATTACATATCTGCCATCATGCAAGAGGGTCCGAATAAGTGTTCGAGCTTTTAAACCCTAATGCTTGAGAAATGGCAAGTAAACACCATAATTACAAATCTGCCATCATGGAAGAGGGTCTGAATAAGTGTCTGACTGTTTAAACCCTAATGCGTAAGAAATGGAACGTAAACACCATAATTACATATTATCTCTCACATAAGAGGGTCCGAATAAGTGTCCTACTGTTCGAATTATAATGCTCGACAAATAGCAAGTAAACACTACAATTCCATATCTGCCATCATGCAAGAGGGTCTGAATAAGTGTCTGAGTGTTTAAACCCTAATGCAAGAAAAAGGGTAACTAAACACCATAATTATGTATCAGCCATCGTGCAAGGGGGTCCGAATAAGTGTCTGGGTGTTCGAATCCTAATGCTCGAGAAATGGCAAGTAAACACCATAATTACATATTTGCCATCATGCAAGAGGGTCCGAATAAGTGTCCGAGTGTTTAAACCGTAATGCGTGAGAAATGGCAAGTAAACACCATAACTACATATCTGCATCATGCAAGAGAGTCCGAATAAGTGTTGGAGTGTTTAAAACCTAATGCATGACAAATGGAAAATAAACACCATAATTACATATCTGCATCAAGCAAGAGGGTCCAAATAAGTGTCCGATTGTTTGAATTCTAATGCTCCAGAAATGGCAAGTAAACACCATAATTACATATCTGCCATCATGTAAGCGAATCTGAATAAGTGTCCGAATTTTCAAATCCTAATGCACAAGAAATGGAAAGTCGACACCATAATTACATATTTGCCATCATGCAATAGGGTCTGAATAAGTGTCCGACTGTTCGAATCCTAATGCTCGAGAAATGACAAGTAAACACCATAATTACATATCTGCCATCATGCAAGAGGGTCAGAATAAGTGTCCGAGTGTTTAAACCCGAATGCAGGAAAAATGGCAAGTAAACACCATAATTACATATCTGCCATCATGCAAGAGGGTCTGAATAAGTGTTCGAGTGTTTGAACCCTAATGCATGAGAAATGGCAAGTAAACACCATAATTACATATCTGCCATCATGCAAGAGGGTCCGAATAAGTGTCTGGGTGTTTAAACCCGAATGCATGAGAAATGGAAAATAAACACCATAATTACATATCTGCCATCATGCAAGAGGTTCTGAATAAGTGTCCGTCTGTTCGAATCCTAATGCTCGAGAAATGGCAAATAAACACGATAATTACATATCTGCTCTCACGCAAGAGCGTTGGAATAAGTGTCCTAGATTTCGAATTATAATGCTCGACAAATGGCAAGTAAACACTATAATTCCTTATCTGCTATCGTGCAAGAGGGTCTGAATAAGTGTCCAAGTGTTTAGACCCTAATACCAGAGAAATGGCTAGTAAACACCATATTTACATATCTGCCGTCATGCAAGAGCGTCCGAATAAGTGTCCGAGTGTTCAAATTCTAATGCTCGAGAAATGGCAAGTAAAGACCATAATTACATATCTGCCATCATGCAAGAGAGTCCAAATAAGTGTTCGAGTGTTTAAAACCTAATGCATGACAAGTGGAAAATGAACACCCTAATTACATATCTGCACCATGCAAGAGGGTCCGAATAAGTGTCCGAGTGTTCGAATCCTAATGCTCGAGAAAAGGCTAGTAAACACCGTAATGACATATCTACCATCATGCAAGAGGGTCTGAATAAGTGTCCGAGTGTTTAAACCCTAATGCAAGAGAAATGGCAAGTAAACACCATAATTACAAATCTGCCATCACGCAAGAGGATCCGAATAAGTCTCCGAGTTTGCGAATCGTAATGTAAAAGAAAAGGAAAGTCGACATCATAATTACATATCTGCCATCCTGCAAGAGTGTCCGAATAAGTGTCCTAGTGTTCCAATCCTAATGCTCGAGAAATGGCAAGTGTACACCATAATTACATATTTGCCATCATGCCAGAGGATCCGAATAAGTGTCAGAGTGTTTAAACCCTAATGCATGAGAAATGGAAAATAAACGCCATAATTACATGTCTGCCATCATACAAGAGGGTCCGAATAAGTGTTCGATTATTTAAACCCTAATGCGTATGAAATGGGAAGTAAACCCCACGATTACATATCTGCTCTCACGCAAGAGGGTCCGAATAGGTGTCCTAGTGTCCGAATTATAATGCTCGACAAATGGAAAGTAAACACTATAATTCCATATCTGCCATCATGCAGGAGGGTCTGAACATGTGGCCGAGTGTTTAAACCCAAATGCGTGAGAAATGGCAAATAAACACCATAATTACATATCTGCCATCATGCAAGAGGGTCCGAATAAGTGTCCGATTGTTCGAATTCTAATGCCCGAGAAATGGCAAGTAAACACCATAATTACATATCTCCCATCATGCAAGATGGTCCGAATAAGTGTCCATGTGTTTAAACCCTAATGCATGACAAATGGCAAAAAAACACCATAATTACATATCTGCCATCATGCAAGAGGGTCCGAATAAGTGTCCGAGTGTTTGAATTCTAATGCTCGAGAAATGGCAAGTAAACACCATAATTACATATCTTCCATCATGCAAGACGGTCCGAATAAGTGTCCATGTGTTTAAACCCTAATGCATGACAAATGGCAAAAAAACTCCATAATTACATATCTGCCATCATGCAAGAGGGTCCGAATAAGTGTCCGAGTGTTTGAATCCAAATGCTCGAGAAAAGGCAAGTAAACACCATAATTACATATCTGCCATCATGCAAGAGGGCTTGAATAAGTTTCCGAGTGTTTAAACCCTAATCCATGAGAAATGGCAAGTAAACACCATAATTACATATCTGCCATGACGCAAGAGGATCCGAATAGCTGTCCGTGTTTTTGAATCCTATTCCAAAAGAAATTGAAACTCGACATCAAAATTACATATCTGCTATCATGCAAGAGGGTCCGAATAAGTGTCTAATTGTTCAAATCCTAATGCTCGGGAAATGGCCAGTAAACAACATATTTACATGTCTACCGTCATGCAAGAGGGTCCGAATAAGTGTCCGAGTGTTTAAACCCTAATGCAAAAGAAATGGCAAGCAAACACCATAATTACATATCTGCCATCATGCAAGAGGGTCCAAATAAGTGTTCGAGCGTTTAAACCCTAATGCCATAGAAATGGAAAGCAAACACCATAATTACATATCTACCATCATGCAAGAGGGTCTGAATAAGTGTCCGACTGTTTAAACCCTAATGCGTAAGAAATGGCACGTAAACACCATAATTACATATTATCTCTCACACAAGAGGGTCCGAATCAGGGTCCTAGTGTTCGAATTATAATGCTCGACAAATAGCAAGTAAACACTAGAATTCCATATCTGCCATCATGCAAGAGGGTCTGAATAAGTGTCCGAGTGTTCAAACCCTAATGCAAGAGAAATGGCACGTAAACACCATAATTACATATTATCTCTCACACAAGAGGGTCCGAATCAGTGTCCTAGTGTTCGAATTATAATGCTCGACAAATAGCAAGTAAACACTAGAATTCCATATTTGCCATCATGCAAGAGGGTCTGAATTAGTGTCCGAGTGTTCAAACCCTAATGCAAGAAAAAGGGCAAGTAAACACCACAATTATGTACCAGCCATCGTGCAAGAGGGTCCGAATAAGTGTCCGGGTGTTCGAATCCTAATGCTCGAGAAATGGCAAGTGAACACCATAATTACATATTTGCCATCTTGCAAGAGGGTCCAAATAAGTGTCCGAGTGTTTAAACCCTAATGCGTGAGAAATGGCAAGTAAACACCATAATTACATATCTGCATCATGCAAGGGGGTCCAAATAAGTGTCCGTTTGTTCGAATTCTAATGCTCGAGAAATGGCAAGTAAACACCATAATTACATATCTGCCATCATGCAAGACGGTCTGAATAAGTGCCCGAGTGCTTAAACCCTAATGCTCGAGAAATGGCAAGTAAATACCAAAATTACATATCTGCCATCATGCAAGAGAGTCCGAATAAGTGTTCGAGTGTTTAAAACATAATGCATGACAAATGGAAAATAAACACCAAAATTACATATCTGCATCATACAAGAGGGTCCAAATAAGTGTCCGATTGTTTGAATTCTAATGCTCCAGAAATGGCAAGTAAACACCATAATTACATATCTGCCATCATGCAAGAGGATCCGAATAGCTGTCCGTGTTTTTGAATCCTATTCCAAAAGAAATTGAAACTCGACATCAAAATTACATATCTGCTATCATGCAAGAGGGTCCGAATAAGTGTCTAATTGTTCAAATCCTAATGCTCGGGAAATGGCCAGTAAACAACATATTTACATGTCTACCGTCATGCAAGAGGGTCCGAATAAGTGTCCGAGTGTTTAAACCCTAATGCAACATATCTGCCATCATGTATGAGGGTCCGGATAAGTGTCCGATTGTTCGAATTCTAATGCTCGAGAAATGGCAAGTAAACACCATAATTACATATCTGCCATCATGTATGAGGGTCCGGATAAGTGTCCGATTGTTCGAATTCTAATGCTCGAGAAATGGCAAGTAAACACCATAATTACATATCTGCCATCATGCAAGAGGGTCCGAATAAGTGTCTGGGTGTTTAAACCCTAATGCATGAGAAATGAAAAACAAACACCATAATTACATATCTGCCATCATGCAAGAGGTTCTGAATAAGTGTCCGTGTGTTCGAATCCCAATGCTCGAGAAATGGCAAGTAAACACCATAATTACATGTCTGCTCTCACGCAAGTGGGTCGGAATAAGTGTCCTAGATTTCGAATTACAATGCTCGACAAATGGCAAGTAAACACTATAATTCCCTATCTGCCATCCTGCAAGAGGGTCTGAATAAGTGTCCGAGTGTTTAGACCCTAATACAAGAGAAATGGCTAGTAAACACCATAATTACATATCTGTCGTCATGCAAGAGCGTCCGAATAAGTGTCCGAGTGTTCGAATTCTAATGCTCGAGAAATGGCAAGTAAACACCATAATTACATATCTGCCATCATGCAAGATAGTTCGAATAAGTGTTCGAGTGTTTAAAACCTCATGCATGACAAGTGGAAAATAAACACCATAATTACATATCTGTACCATGCAAGAGGGTCCGAATAAGTGTCCGAGTGTTCGAATCCTAATGCTCGAGAAAAGCAAGTAAACACCATAATGACATATCTACCATCATGCAAGAGGGTCTGAATAAGTGTCCGAGTGTTTAAACCCTAATGCAAGAGAAATGGCAAGTAAACACCATAATTACAAATCTGCCATCACGCAAGAGGATCCGAATATGTCTCCTAGTTTGCGAATCGTAATGTAAAAGAAAAGGAAAGTCGATACCATAATTACATATCTGCTATCATGCAAGAGGGTCCGAATAAGTGTCCGAGTGTTTAAACCCTAATGCATGAAAAATGGAAAATAAACACCATAATTACATGTCTGCCATCATGCAAGAGGGTTCGAAAAAGTGTCCGGGTGTTTAAACCCTAATGCATGAGAAATGGAAAGTAACACCATGATGACATATCTTCCATCAGGCAAGAGGGTCCGAATAAGTGTTTGGTTGTTTAAACCCTAATGCGCAAGAAAGGGCAAGTAAACCCCACGATCACATATCTGCTCTCACGCAAGAGGGTCCGAATAGGTGTCCGTGTGTTCGAATTATAATGCTCGACAAATGGAAAGTAAACACTATAATTCAATATCTGCCATCATGCAGGAGGGTCTGAATATGTGGCCGAGTGTTTAAACCCAAATGCGTGAGAAATGGTAAGTAAACACTATAATTACATATCTGCCATCATGCAAGAGGGTCCGAATAAGTGTCCGACTGTTCGAATTCTAATGCTCGAGAAATGGCAAGTAAACACCATAATTACATATCTGCCATCATGCAAGACAGTCCGAATAAGTGTCCACGTGTTTAAACCCTAATGCAAGACAAATGGCAAAAAAACACCATAATTACATACCTGCCATCATGCCAGAGGGTCCGAACAAGTGTCCGAGTGTTCGAATCCTAATGCTCGAGAAAAGGGAAGTAAACACCATAATTACATATCTGCCATCATGCAAGAGGGCTTGAATAAGTGTCCGAGTGTTTAAACCCTAATCCATGAGAAATGGCAAGTAAACACCATAATTACATATCAGCCATGACGCAAGAGGATACGAATAGGTGTCCGTGTTTTTGAATCCTATTGCAAAAGAAATTGAAAGTCGACATCATAATTACATATCTGAAATCATGCAAGAGGGTCCGAATAAGTGTCTAACTGTTCAAATCCTAACGCTCGGGAAATGGCAAGTAAACAACATAATTACATATCTACCATCATGAAAGACTGTCCGAATAAGTGTCCGAGTGTTTAAACCCTAATGCGTTTGAAATGGCATATAAATACCGTAATTACATATCTGCCATCATGCAAGAGGGTCCGAATAAGTGTCCGAGTGTTTAAACCGTAGTGCATGAGAAATGGCAAGCAAACACCACAATTACATATCTGCCATCATGCAAGAGGGTCCGAATAAGTGTCCGAGTGTTCGAATCCAAATGCTCGAGAAAAGGCAAGTAAACACCATAATTACATATCTGCCATCATGCAAGAGGGCTTGAATAAGTGTCTGACTGTTTAAACCCTAATCCATGAGAAATTGCAAGTAAACACCACAATTACATATCTGCCATGACGCAAGAGGATCCGAATAGGTGTCCGTGTTTTTGAATCCTATTGCAAAAGAAATTGAAAGTCGACATCGTAATTACATATCTGCTATCATGCAAGAGGGTCCGAATAAGTGTCTAATTGTTCGAATCCTAATGCTCGGGAAATGGCAAGTAAACAACATATTTACATGTCTACCGTCATGCAAGAGGGTCCGAATAAGTGTCCGAGTGTTTAAACCCTAATGCACGAGAAATGGCAAGCAAACACCATAATTACATATCTGCCATCATGCAAGAGGGTCCGAATAAGTGTTCGAGCGTTTAAACCCTAATGCCAGAGAAATTGCAAGCAAACACCATAATTACATATCTACCATCATACAAGAGGGTCTGAATAAGTGTCCGACAGTTTAAACCCTAATGCGTAAGAAATGGCACGTAAACACCATAATTACATATTATCTCTCGCACAAGAGGGTCCGAATCAGTGTCCTAGTGTTCAAATTATAAAGCTCGACAAATAGCAAGTAAACACTAGAATTCCATATCTGCCATCATGCAAGAGGGTCTGAATAAGTGTCCGATTGGTTAAACCCTAATGCAAGAAAAAGGGCAAGTAAACACCATAATTATGTATCAGCCATCGTGCAAGAGGGTCCGAATAAGTGTCCGGGTGTTCGAATCCTAATGCTCGAGAAATGGCAAGTAAACAGCATAATTACATATTTGCCATCATGCAAGAGGGTCCGAATAAGTGTCCGAGTGTTTAAACCCTAATGCGTGACAAATGGCAAGTAAACACCATAATTACATATCTGCATCATGCAAAGGGGTCCAAATAAGTTTCCGTTTGTTCGAATTCTAATGCTCGAGAAATGCCAAGTAAACACAATAACTACATATCTGCCATCATGCAAGACGGTCTGAATAAGTGCCCGAGTGTTTAAACCCTAATGCTCGAGAAATGGCAAGTAAACACGAAAATTACATATCTGCCATCATGCAAGAGAGTCCGAATAAGTGTTCGAGTGTTTAAAACCTAATGCATGACAAATGGAAAATAAACACCATAATTACATATCTGCATCATGCAAGTGGGTCCAAATAAGTGTCCGATTGTTTGAATTCTAATGCTCCTGAAATGGCAAGTAAACACCATAATTACATATCTGCCATCATGTAAGCGGATCCGAATAAGTGTCCGAATTTTCAAATCCTAATGCACAAGAAATGGAAACTCGACACCATAATTACATATCTGCCATCATGCAATAGGGTTTGAATAAGTGTCCGACTGTTCGAATCCTAATGCTCGAGAAATCGCAAGTAAACATCATAGTTACATATCTGCCATCATGCAAGAGGGTCAGAATAATTTTCCGAGTGTTTAAACCCTAATGCATGAAAAATGGCAAGTAAACACCATAATTACATATCTGCCATCATGCAAGAGGGTCTGAATAAGTGTCTGGGTGTTTAAACCCTAATGCATGAGAAATGAAAAACAAACACCATAATTACATAACTGCCATGATGCAAGAGGGTCCGAATAAGTGTCCGAGTGTTGGAATCCTAACGCTCGAGAAATGGAAAGTAAACACCGT
This sequence comes from Camellia sinensis, assembly GCF_004153795.1. Classification (NCBI taxonomy): domain Eukaryota; kingdom Viridiplantae; phylum Streptophyta; class Magnoliopsida; order Ericales; family Theaceae; genus Camellia; species Camellia sinensis. The sequence continues at coordinate 977,069 of NW_021028261.1, read as the reverse complement.
AATTACATATCTGCCATCATGGAAGAGGGTCCGAATAAGTGTCCGAGTGTTTATACCGTAATGCATGAGAAATGGCAAATAAACACTATAATTACATATTTGCCATCATGGAAGAGGGTCCGAATAAGTGTCAAAGTGTTTAAACCCTAATGCGTGAGAAATGACAACTAAACACCATAGTTACATATCTGCCATCATGCAGGAGGGTCTGAATAAGTGTCCGAGTGTTTAAACCCTAATGCATGTGAAATGGCAAGTAAACACCATAATTTCATATCTGCCATCATGTAAGAGGATCCGAATAAGTGTCCGAGTTTTCGAATCCTATTGCAAAAGAAATGGAAAGTCGACACCATAATTACATATCTGCCAACATGCAAGAGGGCCTGAATAAGTGTCCGAGTGTTCGAATCCTAATGCTCGAGAAATGGCAATTAAACACCATAATTACATATTCGCCATCATGCAAGGGGTCTGAATAAGTGTCCGAGTGTTTAAACCATAATGCATGAGAAATGGCAAATAAACACCGTAATTGCATATCTGCCACCATGCAAGAGGGTTCGTATGAGTGTCCAAGTGTTTAAACCCTAATGCATGAGAAATGGCAAGTAAACACGATAATTACATATCAGCCATCATGCAAGACGGTCTGAATAAGTGTTCGACTGTTTAAACTCTAATGCGTAAGAAATGGCTGTAAACACCATAATTACATATCTACTCTCACGCAAGAGGGTCTGAATAAGTGTCCGGGTGTTTGAATTATAATGCTCGACAAAAGGCAAGTAAACAGTATAATTCCATATCTGCCATGATGCTCGAGGGTCTGAATAAGTGTCCGAGTGTTTAAACCCTATTGCATAAGAAATGGCAAGTAGACGCCATAATTACATAGCTGCCATCATGCAAGGGGGTCTGAATAAGTGTCCGAGGGTTCAAAACCCTAATGCATGAGAAATGGCAAGTAAACACCATAATTACATATCGGCCATCACGCAAGAGGATCTGAATAAGTGTCTGAGTTTTCGAATCCTAATGGAAAAGAAATGGAAAGTCGACACCGTAATGAAAAATCTGCCATCATGCAAGAGGGTCCGAATAAGTGTTCGAGTGTTTAAACCCTATTGCATGAGAAATGGAAAGTAAACACCATAATTAAATATCTGCCGTCAGGCCAGAGGGTCCGAATAAGTGTCCGAGTGTTCGTATCCTAATGCTCGAGTAATGGCAATTAAGCACCATAATTACATATCTGCCATAATGCAAGAGGGTCCGAATAAGTGTCCAATTGTTGAAACCCTAATGCGTTAGAAATGGAGAGTAAACACCATAATTACATATCAGCTCCCACGCAAGAGGGTCTGAATAAGTGTCCTACTGTTCGAATTATAATGCTCGACAAATGGCAAGTAAACACTATAATTCTATATCTGCCATCATGCAAGAGGGTCTGAATCTGTGTCCGATTGTTTAAACCCTAATACATGAGAAATAACAAGTAAACACCATAATTACATATCTTCCATCATGCAAGAGGGTCCGAATAAGTGTCCGAGTGTTTATACCGTAATGCATGAGAAATGGCAAATAAACACTATAATTACATATTTGCCATCATGGAAGAGGGTCCGAATAAGTGTCCGAGTGTGTAAACCCTAATGCCTGAGAAATGGCAAATAAACACCAAA
>NW_021028261.1:915148-950481 GCF_004153795.1 Camellia sinensis | reverse complement strand
TCATCAAGTTTGCGCGCCCGTGTGCACGCATTTCGAGGCATGTCATTCCATTAGCATTGTGGTATGTTAGGATGTATATTGTCGGCGTTCCATTGAACCCGACCATTGGGCTATTGGATTGCTCCATATCGTCTGGGTGAAGGCCAAGCTCCTTGTAACATCGGACGTACATGATGTCACAAGAGCTGCCTTGGTCAATCAGGATGCGTCTTACTTGGCATTCCCAACCTGGAGGGATATTACCAAGGCATCATTATGCGGGTGTTGTACCATCTCAAGGTCGGCTTCAGAAAAGGACACTACTAGTGCTTGGCACTCCTCTGCCCGATGTCTCTTCTCCCCGACTTGGTAGACATGTTGCAAGTACTTCACCTTCTGGGTCTCCCCTCTGATCTCGTTTTCGCTGAGCTTCGAGTAAATAACATTAATTACCCAAGGTCCTCCTGCTTGAGGTTACTGTGCTGTGGGAGGTAGAGGTGCTGTCGCTTGAGGCAATCTTGCATGTTCTTCCCTTGTTCTGGCCTCATCGATATGGTCTCTCAGATGGCCTTGCCTCACCAGGTCTTCCAAGTGTGTTTTCAGGGCTCTGCAGCCCTGAGTCATATGCCTGTTTTCATTGTGGTAGGCATAATGCCTGCCAAGGTTTCTTCCCATGAATTCTCCTGGTGCCTTTGCTGGTGTTCTGAAATACGGTTGATTCCGAATTTGATCCAGGACTTTGTGAATTGGGATTTGTAACATAGTTGTCACTGCCTGTGCAGCCCTCAATTCTGTCTCTTGCTTGCTCAATCCATTGTTACCTCGGCCTCACTTCGGCGAGCCGTTTCCCTTTTCTTGCTTTGTCTCCCTAGTCCCCGATATGTCTTCCTCGGCTCTGGCATACTTCTCGATTCTCGCCATGAGCTCTTCCATACTTTTTGGCAATGTCTTTGCCAACGATTTTTGTAGTGGACAGTTGTCTTTTAGGCCGTTCTTAAAAGATACAACCGCCACCTCTTGATTGCACTCTGGTATTCGGTTGAACACCTCATAGTATCTTTTTGCATAGGCCCTAAGGCCTTCATCCTTACTGATCTTTAGAGCCATCAATGCGTCCACCCTCAATGGCTGCAGTTTATTTGTCACGAACCTGGCCACAAACATCTCCACCAGGCCTTCCCAAGTTTTTACGCTTCCCTTTGGTAATTTGTGGAACCAATCTGATGCAATCTCACCAAAAGATGAGGGGAACACTTTGCAGAGTAACGACTCGTTCCCACTATACAACGCCATTGAGTTCAGGTATAACCCAACATGAAAGTTGGGGTCTGACTTACCATCGTATATTTGGAACCTTGGCATACTGAATCTCTTTGGCACCTCAAATTTGTCTAACTCCACTGAGAATGGTGTTCTCGGCTTATCAGAGGAAGTTACCTCGGCATCGGCATTCTGCTGCTTCCTCTTGAGGTAATCTCTCAAGTCTTCTTTGCTCCTCCCAGGAGCTCGGCTATCTCCTGACTTCAGTCTTTTCGGTATACTACTTTCAGCTTCATGGTGGGTCATTTTCGATCTTTCTCTATGGGTTGTGTCGAAGCAAAGTGCCTGCCCCTGAACATGCTGATGTTCTTTGGGGTCTGCCTCCTTCGCACGATGCGTCCTCCGCGATTCTTCTCTCCTTGACTCTCCTCGTCTGACCTCCTTTGAAGGCCGGTGAGAGTGTTTTTCACTCCTGGTATGCTGAGGGGCTGTTGGGATTGTTTTCTGCCCTCCCTTCTGGGCATTGGCCACTGGAATCGGCGTGTCCTACAGCGGGTATGGTGGCTGCATGACATTGTTTTACATCATAAAATTGACGACCGACTGCAGGTCTGCTAATTTGTTTGCCATCTCTTTTACCTATTCGTCCCTCCGTAGGCATCTATCCTTCCATACCTGAAGGTCATCCTCATTGTAGTACCTACTTCGATCTGGTTTCTTTGGTACGTCGTCATCCTGGCCGACGTCTTTTTTGCTGTGATTCTGGTCACGAGTTTCTGTGTTGCGGTTGTCTCCTTCGACGTCAAGGTCGATAGGTCTGCCATTCCCAGCAGGAGTGTCGTCCCTAATTTTTTCCTTCTGTCTGTTACTGGCCATCTATTCTTCTTTCTTTTCCACAGACGGCGCCAAATTGTGTGAGTGATTTTCTGACCACACTGCTAACTCAGTAATCAGCTGGAGAGAACTGGTAGAATAGATGACACCTGGCTGACCTGTAACAGAAAGAGAAGATTCCGGCGGTGGTTCGTCCACCCGGGGGCACTCCGACGATCAAGTCAGTATATCTCTCAAAGATAATCAATAGCATTAATCTCACTATTCAGAATATAGATTGCGTACCTTAGACCCATCAGGGATGCCTCTCTTTTATAGTTGACTCAATCCTAGTCCCACTAGAAGCCTAGCTTCAATGGACTATTGCTCAGTGCTTATCTTGGACTCTCCAAGAGATAAAGATAAATTCCCTAAGAGTGTTATCCTTATCCATGCTATAGTCCTTCCTTGTTCTAGGACTCTTGTCCCCTTATTCGATTATCTCGGATTCCGATATCTTTGGATACAGCCTCGGCCTTGCCGAGATCACCTCGGCATTACCACCAGGACACGTGATACCTCGGCTGACACGTCGGCGTCACCTTGGCCATGTGTTGGTACTCAAAAAATATACTCCCACATATATATATATATATATATTTGTAATTTTCTCTTTTATTTTTAGCTAAAATAGTGAGTAAGTCATTAAATTTTAATTTCATTAAATTAGATTTTGTGATTTGACGCCGCAAATGTATCTAGTGATTTTAGCTAATTAAATATTAAAAAAAATATTGCTTTTATTGTTTGGAAGTTAGTTGTGTTGAACTTATAAAAAATAATTTTAAGTTAAAATAAAAAGTTAATATTTAAATGTTAATAGATAGTTTGTTGAAGAGTGTGTTAAAAACAGTGTACAATTAAAATAAAAAATAAATAAAATATAACATAAATCTAATTTATTTTAATGGAGATGCTGTTAAGGTTGAGTCTTGAAGAGCTAGAAAACGTGATTATAAGGTAGGTTTTTTTTTTTTTTTTTTTTAGGTACAATTTAGAATGGTGAAATTGACATAAGTCTAAGCAAAAAAAAGGTGATTAATATCCAAAGTTGAAATGTTATTTTTGGCTAGCAAATGTAGAATTACGTCATATTTTATAAAAAAAGAAAAAAAAAGGACAAGATGGACAAGTTGAAATTGATTTTTTTTGAAAAATTGCAACTAATTTGGCAGTGGTAATACAGACCACTAATTTAGGAGCACTAATGCCAGCTCTAAGTTGGCAGTGCAAGAAAAAAAAAAAAAAGCATAGGCCAAACTATCGCATCAAAGTGGGACCCACATCAATGTCATCTCATTAATACAGATTTAAAACTGCTACTTTAGTGATCCCAAACTTTATTCTTTTTATCCCAATGACCTCTGAAAGCAAGAACTATATTCTCAAACAACATGAGCTTCAAAAGTTAAAGTTATGCCTAGTATTGGTGAAAACAATTTTTAGCAAGTGATATAGTCACATGTCCTTTTCTATTTTTATTTATTTATTTATTTATTTTTTATTCATTTATTTATTTATTTTTTGTGATTCAAGATTTGAGACATTTCATCCATTAGAACTACAACTCCTTTTGATTTTTGGTCCATCAATTAAAAAAATATATATTTATATGAAGGTAAACAATCAATTATGTAAGAAAGTCTAACGTGATATATCAAAAATCTAATACTAGAAGAATTTGTTTGTAGATGGGCCTACAGTAAACAAATAACTATATATTATATAATGTCAATTAAACTCATTAAGTTGTAATCTATTCAGAAATATGATTAGATCATGCACACATATTTCGGTCATGTTATGAATACTAAAGTGAGTATGGACTAAAACATATGTCAAAAACCAAATATCAGCCCATATTTTCAATTTATTCAAATATGAAATTAAAAAATATATAATTAAGGTCCACTCCAAACCTTAGCATCCATCTCATACGTTTGTGTAAAAAAAACAGGAGTACTTCTAGAATGGAAGACAAGAACCACTAAAGAGTCAACTCTTTGAATTACTTCGATCAATAATATTCATATGTGATTATTATTTGGAAAAACTACAATAAAATAAAAATCTTAAAATTTGAACATTATAGCAGAATAAATTACAAATTTTTAATTTTATCAATTTAAACTTTAATATTTTGATTTATTTTTAATTTAAAGTATTTAATTTGTTTTCAATTTGAACGTTAACTTTTTCACTTTTGACTAAAATATAAGGTGGAAAGTAGCATGTTTTGGATATTTTTTGACTTTTTTTATTAAACAAAACATGTAAAAAATAGAGATAAAAGAGAATATTTTATTTTTTATCTATTTATTTGTATGATTCTTTAGCTTTTTAGCTTTTTAGTGACTTCTTGAGTTTTTTTTGTCAATTCTATTAAATAAAAAAATCTGACAATGAGATATTTATTAATTCTAAAATTACAAAGGGCAATATGTATATTGAACAAATTTCAAAAAATATATATTTAATTTACTTTTATTTTTAAGAAAAAATTACCATTTAGTGTACTTTTAAAAAAATCATTAAAAAGATTTATGACTTTATTTATTAGTATTAATAAAATTTGTTACTTATAATTAATTTTTTTAAGATACGCTATTGTGCAATTTCTTTTCTTTTTACTATGGATTAATCTTTGAGCTCTCGTGAAGGCTTCGTTTGAGATGTTTGGTTTTCGCTAAAATTGTCTATAAAGAAAAAATATATATATAGAGAATAAATTACAAATACGTTATTTTAAATTTGCTTAAAATATATATTACTTCTTGTGGTTTGAAATTACAAATACGCCATTCTCATATTTTTTTTTATTTAATAGAATTAATTAAAAAAATAAAATTAGTAACTGCTCTTTTATTCAAAAATAAAATTACATGAATTATTATTTGATATATATTTTTGATATCATTAAAAAATGTTAATTGAGCATATGATTTGTCGATAAAAAAAAATGTCATTTGTTATGTAATTCTAAACTTCAGGGGTGTGATATGATTTCTAAAATTACTAGGCATAACTCGTATTTTAAGTAAATCTTAGAAAATATATTTGTAATTCATCAAAAAAATATAAAATAATTAATAAGATAAAATGTCACATATTCTAATTTTAGTTGGGGGAACTATATGCAAGTACGAGTTGAAAAAAAAAACTATAAATACATAGAAGTACAAATGTATCTGTAGTAGGGTACAAATAAAATACCATAAGAGTAAATGTGTTACTTATACCCCTCCATATATTGATAATTTATTTATTTATTTATTTATTTCTATTTTCTTCCCGCATATAATTCTCTATTTTAATTGGATGTACATTTAATAGGAAGCATGCTTACAGTGGTTGTGGGCATCACATCACAGATGCATGTTACTACATGTTTGTCCACATAGTCTATTTTTGGGTCAGTTAACATGTTAATGATAATGGAAGGGTAAATTACAGTGCCATCTTCTCAGGTTTAAAAGATTTACATTTTTTTCTTCAAATTTATAATTTCATTATAAATTATTTCTTAAATTATTTATGTCATACTTTAAAATTTTTTAAATGACCATTTTATCCTTCTTTTTACAATTTTTTCTTTCTCTCATCATAACTACATTTTATAACTTTTCATTATTAAATTCTACACAAATATATTTTTATTGAGTGATGATATACAAACATAAATTTTATATAAAATTTTCAAACACAATATATAACTTAATGGTGACCTTTCATTTTAAAACAAAACACGCATAAACATTATTTATATTTATAACAACATTACTATCACAACATTTTTATGATATTTTTTGTATAAATTTTTATATATGAGTAGAATTTTTCATTTTTATTTTCACTATCATTTTTCTTTTTCATCTATTCACCCACATTTATTATAGTATTACCAAATATCATCATTCACATTTATTACAGCATTACTGAATTTTTGCATTTTTTTATTTTTTGTAATTCTTGAATTTAAAAAAAAAATCGTAAAATATTATATTTCTTAATTATATCTAAATTAGGTGTACCTAAAAAATAAATAAATAATTGCTTAAAATATTAAAAATTTTAATAAAAATAAAAAAAACACAAAAATAAAAATTTAATTTTTTCTATAAGTTAAAACATATAAGATGAATATTATTTTTCTTAAAATGACATGAACAAAATATTAATATTTTTTTATTATTTTATATGTATAAAAATTAAAGAATAAATATAATTTTTCAAAAGTGAAAAAAAAAAAATCTCTATTAAACAAAAACATCATAGGTGTCATTATAATTTCTTAAATCTTAGAAAATGAAAGAAAGGCTCAGAGAGATAATTTTTTTTTTTTGATAGACTTATTTTCTTCTAAATAATTCTTATAATAGGAAAACATTGGCTTCAAGTTTTCTACTGTAAGCTGGAAAACTTGGGTTGCTACCTTTTTTTTTTTTTTTAAAAAAAAAAATTTCTTGTCTTTTTAAGTATTAGAGGATCAAGGAATTAGACAAGAAAGATGAGGAAGGAACACAGGAATTAGACAACATATAAATAACATAAAATACAAATGCATTTCATTTGTTGCAATTTAATTCCCGTCACTTATTGTTAAAATTTTGAATTAAAAAAAAAATCCGTATAAGACTAGGAAGACTAAAGTGGAATTCAAAATAAACTAGAGGGATTATCGGTGTAATTAATTCATTACATTAGTGATTTCTATAGTTTCTTTTAATTTTCATTTCGGTTTCTCTAGTTTTGCACGTGATATATATATATATATATATATGATTTAAAATGTTAACAATTGAGTGACAGAAAGATTATATAGCAATAAAATTGGAGTAAATATCATTTTCTCCTCCAAACTATCACTCATTTTTTACGCACACCTCCATACTTGTATTTACTTCAATTTAGTACCTGAACTTTTCACACATTGATCAATTAGACCCATGTCGTCACCTTCCGTCCACAATTGGATGGAATGTGATGAGCTATCCCCCTGAACTATCTTTTGGAGGGAATATAAGAGGGTTTCCTTACAAAATAAGTTGGTTTAGTAGACAGTTCAATTAGGGCTTCGTTGGGATCAAAATTGGTTTTAGGGTTTTCAAATTCCTTATTCGAAATCGAAATCAAAGTTCATTAGTGAATGAAGGGCATGAACTAATATTTGTTTAATTTTGAAGCTAATGATTATGAAAAATCGATTTATGATATAATACTATTTTGATTTGGCATTTTTTAGAATACATCTTTGTCTGTTTGTCTTTGAAAATGATTTGTTTAATTGTAATTGATTACTTGAATAGTGTAATACTTGATTAGTTTTAGTTTAATCAGTCCTTAAAAGAAACTCATTTTTTATGTAATGCTTATTAAAAATCAATTTAGTTTTATCATTTTTTAGAATACAGTTTTTTTTTTTTTAATGTATTCATACATGGATTTCTTCAATTGGAATTGTCTTATGGTAATAGTAGTTTAATACTATTTTTATTTATTTATTAGTATAATTAGTCCATAATAGCATATTTTTTCATTTAAAAATGCAGAGAAAGGATCTTGTTATTTCACAATCAAAATGCTTCATGGGGGTTTGGTTAGTTATAATCCTCAGAAGGTTTATAGTGGCGGATTGATCAATTATTTTGACTTTTGTAATTCTGATGAAATATCACTTGTGGAGTTGGAAAAAATAGCCAAGGAAGTAGGCTGCACTGGATGTAATATCTATTACTATAAGCTTTAATTATTGTGCTGGGTTGGAGTTGATTAACACTGATGAAGATGTAACGAGGTTGGAGACATTTGTGGATGGAAATAGAGTAGTAGAGGTCTATGTAGGTTGTTTAGGAATGGATGGTGTTATAGGGTCAAGTGCAAAAAAAAGTCAGAGAAAGGGAGTACTTGTAGATATAGGGAGCACCTGGAGCATCCACTTGATTATTTTTTATTTTTTTTAATTTTTTTTTTAAAATTTTTAGAACAAGGAAGCATCTACATGACTTTCTCATTAGGCCTTTTTGTACATGTAATGATTTTTGTTAACTATGAGTATGTGTTGATTTCTGACCACACTGCCAAATAGGTACTCAGCTGGAAAACAAGGGCAAAATAGATTGCGCCCGAATGACCTGTCACAGAAAGATAAGACTCCGGCGGTGGTTTGTCCACCCAGGGGCACTCCGACGATCAAGTCAGTACTCAATTATCTCTCAAAGATAGCAAACAATGCTTTAATTCACTAGCCAGAATACAAAAAGCGTACCTTAGACCCACGAGGGTGCGTTACTTTTATAGTCAGCACTGACCTAATCCCTATAGAAGCCTAGCTTTAATGGACTCTGGCTCAATGCTTATCTTGGACTCTCAGCCAAATAGAGATAAACTCCCTAAGAGCCTTATCTTTATCTAAACTGAGGTCCTCCTCCATTCTAGGACTCTTATAACTTATTTGTTCATCTTGGATTCTGGTATCTCCATAGATAACCTCGGCCTAGCTGAGATCACCTCAGCGCCATGACCAGGACACGTGGCACCTCGGTTGGCACTTCGATGCCACCTTGGCCACGTGTTGTTTATTCAAAAAATATGTCCTCATAACTGCCCCCTAGGTTCCATTACCTCGGCATTCTGAGGTGATGGAACCTATATCATTTGACCATATAGCACGTCGGCTAAGCTTGCTCTATCCTTAATTACCGAGGTCATCATTCGTCGGCTCCATATGACCAAGACTTCAGCGTGTTTTGTCAATGCCTTAGAACCAAGAGCCAAGTTTTTTCAAGTCCCTTGACCGAGATCGTTCCCCTAGCCGAGGTCTTTGCTTCATTAAATCAAGAACTCCAAGAGTTTCTACACGCGTATGAACTGTCATGCACAGTAACTCAACCGTTTTCGCCACGCGTCTCTTTCCTATCAAACCGTACCTGACATGCGCCATCAGGTCATGTCACTTCTGCGTGCGCCGCTTAACAGGCACGTCGTCTTAGGCACATTCAATGAAACTTTGCTGCATTTTCGTGTTTTAACAAAAACACTTCCCTCTCTTTTCGTCTCTTCACTTTACGTTTTCTGATTTCGCTCAAGTTTTCAAGTTTTTCTCTCTTTAAAAATCCCCAACCTCCATTGTTGCCTCCTTTGAGCTTCCTGTAACCACTCTGTTCACCTCCTTTGGCGAAGCATCCACATTTCTGCAACATCTTCCATCATTGTCTGACTTCGGCGTCCTTATGCCGGCGTCATCTTCCTTGGTAAGCCACTATTTTTCTCTTTTTTTTGTTTTTGACTTACTTTGAACTCTGTTATATTTGTATATTGCACTTCGAGCTCTGTTACATTTGTACACTGCTATTGCGAATCTATTCACGTTCTTGAATATATTTGCTTGTGTTTTGAATTCCATCACTTTGAGTACCAAACATGCTTTGTTTGGGATTTTTAGTTGTTCAATCTGCTTTTGATTTATGGCCTTTATGTACACATACGCACTGTTTCTTGTGTTTCGATGTTTTTGATTTTTCATCACTATTCTTGATTTTCTGCTACCTTCTTGAGTTTGAATCATACTTTTACCCTATTTTCTTGTTGCATTTTCCAAATTCCTGCCTTTAATTCTTGTTTCCATAGTCTTAGGCTTGGGATTTGTGTAGAACCCCCATCTTTAGGAAAAATTGAAATGAATTCGCATGTCGTCTTGAAAAACCCTTGCCCCAGTTTCTGTCTTGAGTTTAGCTGAGGTCCTTTCAAACATATTCCCAACTTTTTCACCTGAACTGTGTACCAGTACCTCCCAAGCCGACATTATGGGAATGTTTAGGTAGAGAGTAGACACCCCTACTAAGCTAGAGTACTTCAGGCAGGAGTTTTCTATACCAGCCGACGTTCAAATACGGTTGACTGGAGAGAATGACTCTATTATGCCGGGGAAGAACTATATGCCATTTCCCGTTGTCTCTATTATCGAGGGAGGAGTCAGATTCCCTCTTAACACCCTTTTCAAAGAGCTCTTCCATTACAAATTGAATCCCATACAACTAGCTGTAAACTCCAATAGGATCATAAACGGAATCGCCGAGTTGGAGCGTCGGCAAAATGCTAGAATCTCCCTGTCTGATATTCATTACTACTATACGATGTGTGGCCTTAAAACCAAAGCCGGTTATACATACTACCTCAAGCCGAGATCAACCCAATACAAGCTGATAGCCGACATCCTGGACTCTAATAAAGGCACAACTGATGACTACTTGATTGTTTCGGGCAATTGGGAGTTCGCGTCAGACGATGAACTCCGCCTCTTCCCATTGTGCCGCGGGGTTTTTAGAGATGATATGGGTAAGGACTTAGTTTCCCTCCCTAGAGTCCCTCCTACGTTCTTTAATCATCATATTCTTGCTACTTTGTTTCTAACATATGTTCTCTTTTTGCAGCTCTCCCTTAGCTAGAAAAGGACTTTCGCCGACACTACACGCTGAGCAAAGACCTGCCTGCCTTCTCGGCCTTCCACTAGAGCTTTGCAAGGCTCCAATCCTCCTCAACTACATTTCAACATACCGGAGTCCTCTACCCGACGTCCCTCAGAAGAGTGAATCTCCACCTTCCGCTACAACTTCTCCTACTACCTCATCACCAAGGCCTGACCAAGGCTCAACCTTTGACCTAGCAGAGCAGCCATCGACATCTGCTCCCTAACTAATTCCACCAGCCCAGCGTCAACATCGACATCGAGCTTCCGCCAACACTCCTGCTAGTAGAACTCGTAGCCGAAAATGCCGAAGTGCTGAGGCGTCGGCTTACGACCCAGCCAATCCAACAACAGCTCTGCCAGCAATCCACTTCGACACAAAGGTCACAGTCGCCGCCACTGCCGACGAGATGGTGCGCAAACCTGCAGTAATTCAAGATTTGCTTGCCAGCATCCTTGGTGTTGTCACCGTCCAGTCTTCCTCTTCTCCTCCTCAACCAAACCCTAAGCCAAAACGAATGAAGAAGGCCAAGGCAAAGGCCACAGTGACCTAGATTGATTCTGAGGACACTGTGCCTATCTCAAAGCTAGTCGAAGCTAAGAAGAGTGCCCCCTCCACCGAGAAGCGTCCTGCTGAGGACTCATCATTTGAGGCCCCACTGGCCAAGGAGCCGAGGTTCGACCACCAAGAGGGCAGCAGCTATCCCCGAGGCATGGTCTGGGCGCTTGAGATCATGCTTGACGACAGGCCTCTTACCGCCGGTGATAGCGCTGCAAACCTTGAGGTTGGGGCGGCTTTGTCTACGACAGTTCTTCTACCTGAGGATATGAACCGTATGGCCGAGCTTCATGAGTATGAAGATTCCGCTTTCATGATGTATGACTCAATCTTGGTAAACCTTCTCCCTATCCCTTTGGCAATCTTTCCATACTTAGTGAAATTTTGCTAACTTGTGCTACTTCTTGCAGGCCATCCAACATGCCCATTCTTATGCCACCAAGGTTGAGATGATGAGGAAGGATTTGGCGAAAAAGACAAAAGAAGCAGCCAAACTCCTATCTTTTCTCAATCAAGCCGAGGCCAACAACCGTTCTCTTATGGACTAGGCCAAGGACGCCAAAACAACTCAGAGTCTGGCTGAGGAAAAGGCCAAGGAGACAAAGGATGAAGCCGAGGCAGCAAGAGCCGACCTTGAAGCTGCTAATGCAAAAGTGGCTGATCTGGAGGCCAAGCTTCAGGAGGCTATTGCCAATAAAGAGGCTGAGGTGAAGGTGACCGATGAAAAGGCCTTTGAAGAGCGACAAGTCGCCGTTCGCGACCAATACAAAGAGCAAGTCAACCTAACTTGCAACCGAGGTTACTACCTCGGTCGGACGGCGGCCCTTAACAAGTTGGCTGTTGCTATGGATTTTGATCTTCGGGACATCAGCTAGCTTCAAGTGTCATTCCCCCCAAAGCCTAAAGAAGCCGACATCGAAGACGAAGATGATGCCGACGATGGTAAGGTCGACGAAGAGGATGGGGAGGCTGCCACTGATAACAAGTCCCCTACCCTTAACGAGCAAATAGACTTAACTCAGGATGAGGAGGATGCCTTGGCATCCAAAGGCGTCTCTCCCACTCCAACAACTTCTGAAGCCGAAATCTATTGTGCCGAAAAGAGTCTGGATAAGACTTTGCAAGAAATTAATGCTGAACTTGAAGCCAAGAGAACTGCAACACTACCCTCCGAACAAGTCAAGTCTAGCACTTAGAATTTTTCTTGTCTCCTTTCCTTGTTATGTTCCTTCTTAGCTTGTAATACTTCGTTTGAACAATGTCAGTACTACATTTGGCCGGGGTGCCCTTTTTTGTAATTGAACAAGTAATCGTTCTGCAGGCCGAAGTGCCTTTTTTTTTTTTTCTTCTTTTGAATGCAAGTATAACTTCTTCTTTTAAGTGTTTGTATGTTTATATGCTTCACTATTTCCATACTTAGAATATTTTGCATATCTTCAGTTTTATTCTTTTAGCTGTACAGTCTCCTTGAAGTAAAATACCTCGGACATAACTTCCAACTTGTTTATCTTGGCCTTGTCTTAACACTTAAAAACATTTGTAAAGAATATTTTCAGAAGTGTGATCTAAAACTTGCCCCTTTACTTTTTGACTTCTATCAAGACTTCAGTCTTTCATATTTTCCAAGTTTAGTAACCTGGCAATCCCGGCAAGTATGTATGTACTTCCTTTGAATTTACTTCCGCTTGACTTTAACTTGTAGATTTTGCTAATAATTTCAACAAGTCCCAAAGCCCTTTGAACTCTTACTCATCATTCTCCAGTTCTCTGCCCCCTAATGTGAACTTAAGTTTCACTTAGGTTCTCATTAAGCATGTGGCTGTGATCTTGTTGCCGAAGTTAGATTCAAACAGAGACTAGCCGAGGTTCTCAACCTTGGTTCCTCTGTTAATTTTACTCAAATGCACTTAGTTCCAATCTGAGTTTGGCTCTACAGATATGGAAAATCTAGGTTAATCCAACTTAGTTCAACTCCATTATATGCAAGTATAATTTCACCTTTGCTATATAATGAGTCTAAGTTATTCGTAATGTTTCAATCAGAAACATCGCCAACTTAGTTCAATTCTATTATATGCAAGTATAATTCAACTCTACCATATAATAAGTCTAAGTTATTCGTCATGTTTCAATCAGAAACATCGCCAACCTAGTTCAACTCTATTATATGCAAGTATAATTCAACACTGCCATATAATAAGTCAAAATTATTAATCATGTTTCAATCAGAAACATCACCAAGGGACTGGTCAATCATTTTACACAAGTTTGAAATAAAAAATCGAACTAAAATTTTATTATTTACTTCGGCTAATAACAAAAAACTTTAAAAAATAAAAAATATAATGATAAAAAAACTTCAGGTTTCAAGTATTCCAAGGTCTTGGCAACTCTTTGCCTTCACTGTCTTCAAGCTGATATGCCCCATTGCTCAGGACTGAAATGATTCTATAAGGTCCCTCCCAATTTGGGTCAAGCGTGCCCTCTTTGGGGTCCTTCTTGTTGCCGATGACCTTTCTTAGGACGAGGTCCCCGACTTGAAACTCTCGTGGGTTGACTTTCTTATTGTAACCCCTAGCAAGCTGTTGCTGGTATGTCCCCAGCTGAATTGCTGTTTTCTCCATTCTTTCTTCCAATAAGTCCCCAGATCTCGGGCTAAAAATGCATCATTAGTCCCATTCTCCACTCCTTGGGTTCTGACCCCTAGGATGCCGACCTCTAATGGGATTACTACGTCTGTGCCATAAGCCATGGCAAATGGGGATTCCCCAGTTGATCTTCTCGGCATAGTCCGATATGTCCAAAGTACATTGGGCAACTTTTCCACCCACTTCCCCTTTGCTGCTTCCAGCCTCTTGTTAATCACATCCAAAATAGTTTTGTTGGATGCTTCTGCTTGACCATTGCTTTGCGGAAAGCTTGGAGTGGAGTAGTAGTTCTTGATTTTGTACTTTGCACAGAAGCTCTTGATTAGCTTACTGTCAAACTGCGTACCATTGTCTGCTATTATTGTCCTTAGGATCCCAAACCTGGTGATGATGTTCTTCTATATGAAGTTCTTTACATCAATGTCCCGAATCTTTGCAAGGGGTTCAGCTTCTACCCACTTGGTGAAGTAATCTGTTGCCATTAGCAGGAACTTCCTCTGTCCAGTCACTTGAGGTAGTTGTCCAGCAAGATCCATGCCCCACTGGGCAAATGGCCAAAGGCTGGATACTAGATTTAAATCTGCTGCTAGTTGATGTATCAAAGGTGTAAATCTTTGACACTTCTCATACTTTTTGATATAAGCTTCAGCATCTTTCTGCATGTAGGGTCACCAGCACCCCTGAGTAATGGCCCTATGAGCAAGTGACCTGCCCTTTGCGTGGCTTCTGCATACTCCTTCATGTATTTCATACAGGAAGTCTTCAACTTGTGAAGTATGCACACATCTCAAAAGGGGACCATCAAAAGATCTTCTGTAGAGATGTCCTTCTACTGTTAGACTGAATCTTGTCGACTTCAGTCTGATCTTGTGTGCTTCTTTACGATCATCTGGCAATTTCCCTTCTCTAAGGAATACTATTATCGCATCCATCCAACTTGGTCTCATCTCCACACATATTGCCTCATACTCTGTGTTCAGTGGTTCTACACCTGGACCTAACAAATAGTAAATCATTATTGTCCTTACCTCTCCTGGTTTCATTGCGCTAGCCAGGTTGGCCAAGGCATCAGCATGGCTGTTGTCATCTCAGCTAACTTGCTATAGTCGGCAATTCTGGAATAATGCTTCTAGTCTGCCCATCTCCTTTACATAGGCCATCATCCTTTCATCTCGGGCTGCGTATTTGCCTGTTGCCTGGTTGACGATAAGCTGGGAGTCACAAAAGACCATCACCTCGTCGGCTTCCATTGCTACTGCCAACTTCAATCCTGCGATCAGTACTTCATATTCTGCTTCATTGTTTGAGGACTTAAACCCCAAATGAATGGATTGTTCCAGCATCCGCCCATCTGGTGATACTAGCACTACTCCTACCCCCGCTCCTTGTCGATTTGAACTCCTATTAACAAATAGGCAGAAAGAGTCGCCGACGTAAATACCGCAGGGCCTGAGTTTTTCTTCTTTCTTCTGTTCTACTATCATTCACTGGGTTTCTTCTTGTTCATCTGGACTTCCTATACCGCGACTCAATGGAGCCCGATGTATAGTGGTGCCTGGTGTGAACTCGGCCACGAAGTCAGCCAAAACCTGGCCTTTGATTGTTGTTCTAGGTCTAAATTCCAAGTTATATTGGCCTAACACCACTGCCCATCTGGCTATCCTGCCTGTCAGATCTCTTTACTGTAACAGGAACTTCAAAGGATGCTCAGTTAATACCACAATCTTGTGGGCTTGAAAGTAATGATTCAGCTTCTTAGAGGCCATTACTAAAGCCAATGTCAGTTTCTCCAAAGGTAAGTATCTAGTCTCTGCATCTGCTAGGGTTTTACTCACGTAGTAAACTGCCATTTGTTCTCTTTTTTCTTCTCTGATTACCACTACACTCAGTGCATGCTTTGAAACCGCCAAGTATAAGAACTGGAGCTGTGGTCAAGTATTTTTTTCAAGTCTCCAAGGCGACTTCGCACTCTTTTGTCCATAAGAAGTCTGTGGCTTTCTTTACTAAACTGAAGAAATGTTTGCATTTGTTAAAACTTTTGCTTATGAACCTATTCAGGGCTGCAGCCCTTTCAATTAACATCTGCACTTGTTTTGCCGATGTTGGGCTCTTTAAGTCCAAGATGGCCCTGATCTGATCCGGGCTTGCCTCGATGCCCTTTCTAGTAACCAAGTATCCTAGGAACTTTCCTGAGCCAACTCCAAATGCGCACTTTGACGCATTGAGTCGGAGCCGAAATGTCTTTAGGATATCAAAGACTATCTTCAGGTCGGCCAGATGATCCTCAGGTTCCTTGGTCTTCACGACCATGTCATTAATGTATACCTCCACTGTTTTTCCTATTTGATGTCTGAACATCTTAGTCACCAATCACTGGTAAGTTGCTCCTGCATTTTTCAACCCGAAAGGCATCACTCTGTAGCAATACTGCCCTTTTGGGGTGATAAATACATTGTTAGACTTATTTATTTTGATGATTTATTTAATTATGTTTTAATTTATTTGAAACAGAAAAATAGAATCCAAAATTTATTTTGATGATTTATTTAATTATATTTTAATTTATTTGAAAAAGAACAATAGAATCCAAAATTTATTTTGATGATTTATTTAATTATGTTTTAATTTATTTGACAGAGAAAAATAGAATCAAAATTTATTTTGTCCCATTATTTCTCACCTAAACCTTTATCCTAAATATTGTTAGAATGTATTTAATATTTGATTAAATCAGGAGTTCAAATAGCCCAAAACAGAGGTTCAAACAGCCCAGCACAGTAGTAGGTCAAAAGGTTTAAAAGGTTCAGGTGTAAGATATTCAAATTAGTAATGATAGAGAGGAAGATATTAAAATTAGTAATGACGGAGTACAACGGCTATAAGTTTCGTTATATATACCAAAGCCTCTAATGTAAACAAGTGACAAAAAATCAGAAAATATTCTTTGATCTATAATCACTCATATCTATTCTCTGAAAAATTCTCTGAGAAGTGTTCTTCAATTTTTGTTTACATTCTCTCTAAGAAATTATACACTGAGCCTTATAGCATTAAGCTCATCTTTCCTGTGTGAGATTTACAGAAAAATCAAAGTTTCATTTTATATATCTATCTTTGAGAGATATTTATTGTAAGCTTTCTTTGAAAGCAAAAATACCATTTCATCTTGTAAAAGTGTTGCAAACACTGTGCTCTTGAAATCTTGAGAGTGATTGTGAATCACCTAAGATTTGCAAGGGTTTAGGCTTGTGAAGTCTGTGTAAAATCTGTGGAGGATTGCTTCATTTGTAAAGAGGTTGCTAGCACCCCTGTGAAGCTAGAAGATAGTGAAAAATTTTAAGTGAAGCTTGAGGAGTGGATGTAGGCTTGGTTGAAGTCGAACCACTATAAATCTGTTTGTCTCCTCTTCCCTAATCTCTTTACTTTCCTACTACTACTATAGCTATCTAATATTCATGTGTTAATCATTTGATTTACCCTGTACGTTAGTTATACTTCATTGTTATTTTACTTGATCATTTACTGCTAAGTTCATCATTGTGCTTGTTAATAATTTGTTGTACTAATAGTTAATTTTATTGGGGTATTATTAATTTTATTTTGTAGAAACCTAATTCACCCCCCTCTTAGGTTGCTTTTTGGGTAACATACAATCTTCTCCTCATCAGAGGGGTACATGGCTATTTGATGGTACTCTCTGTAAGCGTCCAAGAAGCTCATCCTTTTATGCCTGAAGTGGCATCCACCAATTGGTCAATCGTGGGCAGTGGGAAACTGTCTTTTGGACAAGCCTTGTTCAGGCTGGTGAAGTCCATGCAAACCCTCCACTTCCCATTCTTATTTTTCACAACAACTGTGTTTGATAACCATGTTGGGTAGTTTACCTCTCGAATGGCTCTGGCCTCTAGAAGTTTATCCACTTCCTCCTCTACTACCTCAACATGCATCAATGTAGGCTCCTTGCTCGCTGGATGACAAGTTTGGCTGTCCTGTCCACATTTAGTCTATGACAAGTGACCTCGGGGTCAATGCCAGGCATCTCGTATGGTGTCCAGGAAAACACCTCAATGTTTGCTCTCAAGAACGCCTCTAACTCTTTTCCCTCTTCCACGGCCAAGCCTGAGCCGAGAAGGAAGAAGCGTTCTTCATCCCCTTACTGGACTAGCAACTTCTTCAGGGCTTCCTCACTCTTCTCAGTTGGTTCTTTGCCGACGTCCTCCATGTCCTTGTCCTCAATTTCTGCTGATTCTGCTCCTCGCACGCTGCAGGTGGACTTCATTGCTGCCATGGAGAAATTTTTTGTCTGTACCTGATTCCCTTTGATCTCCTCAATTCCATGCTCTGTTGGGAACCGCAACAGCTGGTGCAGTGTTGAGGGAACAACCCCCATTGAATGCAACCATGGCCTTCCCAGGATAACATTGTAATGGGAGGATGTGTCAATTACTGTGAACTCTGTGTTTACCTTCTTGGTGCCAGCCTACACCTCTAAACTTATTGCTCCTAGGGGCTATGTTGGCGTTTCATTGAACTTAACCATTGGACTACTCCAGATCATCTTGGTGAAGGCCAAGCTCCTTGTAACACCTGACATACATGATGTCACAAGAGCTGCCTTGGTCAATTAAGATGGGCTTTACCTGGCACTCTCCAATTTTGAGGGATATTACCAGGGCGTCGTTGTGTGGATGTTGCACCATGTTTAGATTGTCTTTAGTAAAGGACACCATTGGTCCCTGGTTCTCGACTACCCTAGGTCTTTTCTGCCAGTCCTGATACATATGTTACAGGTGTTTTACCTTCTGAGTCTCCCCACGTATCCCATTCTCATTAACCTTCGAGTGAATCACATTGATTATTAGAGGTCCGCTTGCTTGCGGTTGTGGTGCTGGCAGGGGTGGTGTTGCTGGTGCCTGAGGCAGTCTCGCTTATTCCTCCCTTGTCCTGGCCTTATCTACTAGGTCCCTTAAATGACCTTGTCTTACCAGGTCTTCCAGATGTGCTTTTAGGGCTTTGCATCCCTGAGTTAGATGCCCATTCTCATTATGGTAGGCGCAGAGCTTCCCCAGACTTCTTCCCATAAATTCGCTAGGAATTTTCTCTGGTGCTCTATAATAGGGCTGATTCTGGATTCTTTCCAAGACTTTGTAAATCGGAATTCAAAATACGGTTGTGACTGCCTGTGCAGCCCTCAGTCCTGTCTCTTGCTTCTTGTATCTAGTGTTACCTTGGCCTCGCTTCGGCGAACTGTTTCTCTTCTCTTGCTTTGACGCCTTTGTCCCTGGCGTGTCTTCCTCAGTTCTCGCATACTTCTCTATCCTGGCCATAAGTTCTTCCATAGTTTTTGGCAGTGTCTTTGCTAGTGATTTTCGAAGCAGACAATCATCGTTCAGGCCGTTCTTAAAAGACACGACCGCCACCTCTTGGTTGCATCCTGGTATTTGGTTGAACACCTCATAATACCTTTTGGCATAGGCCTCAGGTTTTCATCCTCGCTAATTCTCAGAGCCATCAGGGAGTCCACCCTCAATGGCTGTAGTTTGTTTGTCATAAACCTGGCCACGAACATCTTGGCCAGGCCTTCCCACATTTTCATAGTTTTTTTCGACAATTTGTGAAACCAGTCTGATGCGATTTCCCTAAAGGATGAGGGGAGCACCTTGCAGAGCAATAGCTCATTCCCGGTGTATAGTGCCATTGAGTTCAGGTACAAGTCGACGTGAAAGTTAGGGTCAGACTTACCATCGTATATCTGGAATCTGGGTATGTGGAACCTCTTCGGGGCCTCAAATTTGTCTAATTCTACCGAGAACGGCGTTTTTGGCTTGACCGGAGAGGTTACCTTGGCATCTTGTCGCTTCCTCTAGAGGTAATCCTTCAGATCCTCCTTGGTCCGTCCAGGAGCTCGGCTATCAATGGATTTTAGCCTCTTTGGTGTGCTACTCTCGGTGTCGTTATGAGTCCACTTGGACCTCTCTTCATTAGTCGTGTCGAACCAAAGCTCCTTCCCTTGAGCATGCCGATGTTCTTTGGCATAGGCTTCTTTGGTACGATGTGTTTTTCGAGACTCTCCCTTCATCGACTCTCCTCGCCCGACCACCCATGAAGGCTGGTGAGAATGTTCCTTGGTCCTGTCGTGCTGAGGGACTGCAGGAACTGTTTTCTACCTCCCTTTCTGGGCATTTTTTTTGGCCACTGGAATCGACGTATCTTGTAACGGAAACGGTGGCTACATGACGTTGTTCTGCATCATGAAATTGACGACCGATTGCAGGTCCGCCAATTTGTTCGCCATTCCCTTCATCTCGCCGTCCCTTCGCAAGTATCTATCTTTCCATACCTGGAGGTCATCCCCGTTATAATACTCGCCTCGGTCTTCCTTCTTTGGTACGTCTCCCTCTTGGCCAATGCCTTTCTCTCCGGGATTCTTATCCCGAGTTTCTTCATTGCAGTTATCCTCCTCCTCATTAGAGTCAATGTGTTTACCACTTTTAGTAGGCATGCCGTCCCTGATCTTCTCTTTTTCTCTGTCGTTGGCCATCTATTATTATTTCTTTCTCACAGATGGCGCCAAATTGTGTGTGTTGATTTCTGACCACACTGCCAAACAGGTACTCAGCTGGAGAACACCGGCATAATAGATTGTGCCTGAATGACCTGTCACAGAAAGATAAGACTCCGGTGGTGGTTCGTCCACCCGGGGGCACTCCGACGATCAATTCAGTACTCAGTTATCTCTCAAAGATAGCAAACAGTGCTTTAATTCACTAGGCAGAATAAAAAAAGCGTACATTATACCCACGAGGGTGCCTTACTTTTATAGTCAGCACTGACCTAATCCCTATAGAAGCCTAACTTTAATAGACTCTGGCTCAATGCTTATCTTGGACTCTCAGCCAAATAGAGATAAACTCCCTAAGAGCCTTATCTTTATCCAAACTGAGGTCCTCCCGCATTCTAGGGCTCTTATAACTTATCCGTTCATCTCGGATTCCGGTATCTCCGCAGATAACCTCGGCCTAGCCGAGATCAGCTCGGGACCATGACCAGGACACGTGGCACCTCGGCTGGTACTTCGGTGCCACATTATTTATTCAAAAAATATGTCCTCACACTATGTAAAGGTAGTATTTTGGTTGTCTCAAACAATTATGTGTTTTGAAAACTTGAATGACAAATTTATGATTGTTGCTTTTGTGTATAATGCTCTATTTTAATAGATGGTACTCCTCATTTCTATGTAAATGTAGCTTCTGTTGGTTTTGGTTGCCATTGCATGGATGGATCCCAATTGTGTGTTTTGAATGAGTGCCACTGATAGGTTTTTTATTCATTGAACGAATGCCATTTGATGGATGGATGCCAGTGATAGGTATTTTATTCTGTTAGACTTATTTATTTTAATGATTTATTTAATTATGTTTTAATTTATTTGAAAGAGAAAAATAGAATCCAAAATTTATTTTGATGATTTATTTAATTATATTTTAATCAAAATTTATTTTGATGATTTATTTGAAAGAGAAAAATAGAATCAAAATTTATTTTGATGATTTATTTGAAAGACAAAAATAGAATCAAAATTTATTTTGTCTCATTATTTTTCACCTAAGCCTTTATCCTAAATGTTGTTAGAATGTATTTAATATTTGATTAAATTAGGAGTTCAAACAGCCCAAAACAAAGGTTCAAACAGCCTAGCACAGCAGCAGGCCAAAAGGTTCAAAAGGTTCAAGTGGAAGATATTCAAATTAGTAATAATGGAAGTATAACGGCTATAAACGGCTATAAAGGTTCAAAAGGCCAAAATGTTCAAAAGGTTCAAGTGAAAAATATTCAAATTTGTAATGATGGAGTGGAAGATATTCAAATTGGTAATGATGGAAGTACAACGACTATAAACGGCTATAAATTCAAATGAATACAACGGCTATAAACGGCTATAATGTTTATTATATATACCAAAGCCTCTAATGTAAACAAGTTACAAAAAAACCTGAAAATATTCTTTGATCTATAATCACTCACATCTTTTCTCAGAAATTATACACTGAGCCTTATAGCTTTAAGCCTATTTTTCCTGTGTGAGATTTACAGAAAAATTAAAGCTTCATTTTATATATCTATCTTTGAGAGATATTTATTGTAAACTTTCTTTGAAAGCAAAAATATCATTTCATCTGGTAAAAGTGTTGCAAACATTGTGTTCTTGAAATCTTGAGAGTGATTGTCAATCACCTAAGATTTGCAAGGGTTTTGGCTTGTGAAGTCTGTGTAAAATCCGTGGAGGATTGCTCCATTTGTAAAGAGGTTGCTAACATCCCTATGAAGCTAGAAGATAGTGGAAAATCTCAAGTGAAACTTGAAGAGTGGATGTAGGCTTGGTTGAAGCCGAACCACTATAAATCTGTTCGTCTTCTCTTCCCTAATCTCTTTACTTTCATACTACTGCTATAACTATCTAATATTCACGTGTTAATCACTTGATTTACCCTGTACGTTAGTTATACTTCATTGTTATTTTGCTTGATCATTTACTGCTAAGTTCATCATTGTGCTTGTTAATAATTTGTTGTACTAGTAGTTAATTTTATTGGGGTATTATTAATTTTATTTTGTAAAAACCTAATTCACCCCCCTCTTAGGTTGCTTTTTGGGTAACAATTGGTATCAGAGCCTGGGCTCTTGTTTAGATTTAACAATCTTGAGTTTTTGATCCATAGCAACCATGTATTCTACTTACTTTGCTGTAGGACAAACTAGCAATAGGCCACCTCTCTTTGATGGCAGTAATTACATTCACTGGAAAGAAAAAATGACTTTGTATCTTCAAACTACCAATTATGCTTTGTGGCTCATTATCACTAAAGGTTCTAAAATCCTTACCAAGGTAGTAGACCATATCAGTGTGCCTAAACTTGAGGATGAATTTGATGAGCGTGATTATAAATTCCTTCAAGCTAATGCTAAAGCCAAGCTTATTATTGTATATGGACTAGATGCAAATGAGTACAATAGAATTTCTGGGTGTATTACTGCTAAAAAGATTTGGGATAAACTTGAAATCACCTATGAAGGAATTAGCCAAATAAAAGAGTCTCGGATTGACATGCTTAATTATGATTATGAACTCTTTACTATGGAATCATTTGAATCTATTTCTGAGACGTTTTATAAATTTACCAATATTATTAATGCTCTAAAATCTCTTGGTAAATCTTATACTAATGGTGAGCTTGTGAGAAAAATACTTAGGTCTTTGCAAAATGAATGGGAAGCTAAGGTTATAGCTATCCAAGAAGCAAAAGACCTAACAAAATTAAGTATTGAAGAACTCCTAGGCTCACTCATGGCTCATGAACTTTCAATGATGGATGGCAACAGAAAGCAAACCATTTGGGGAGAAAATGATGGAGTAACCAACCTGTGTCTCATGGCTTTTGGAGAAGAAAAATTCACTCAAGATGAGGTAATTTCTAATTATGTAGAACTTGAAAGTGCTTTCAATGAATTACATGACATATTTAGAAATGTTTGTGTTGAGAATTCTAAATTAAAAAAATTAGTTAATTTTCTTTCAAATGATGTGGATGTTTTAAAAATGAAAAATGCTACTTTGAAAAATGACTTTACGTCTATTGCCAATGAGAAAAATATTTTGAAAAACAATATTCAGGATTTAAACAAAACTCTTGAAAATTTTGTAAAAGGCAAAGAAAACCTCAACAAGCTTCTTGGAAATAAAAAATGTGTTTTTGACAAAGTAGGCATCGGTTTTGATCCTCCTAAACCTTTTATGAGATTAAATGTTCTTGAGACTAATCCCTATGGACCCAAGAAAGTATGGATACCAAGAAAGAAATTAAGATATTTTGTAGGTGGAATCTCAAAGAACACCAAGGACTTCGATAGGAAATGCACAACAAGAGTGTTCAATCTAAAGAGCAAAATCAGATCCTACAAGAAGAAGAATAATGAAAACCAAGATAAACAATAGAGATAATATATGGGTGAAGATTCGAAAGAGGTAAATTAAGGTATAACTCCTAACACACCTTTAAGCTTAAAGTTCTATATTCTTTAAGGTGTGATTTGTGTACAATAGGTTGTGTCTAATCATTGCTTCCATGTGACCTAATTGTACTAAGTTTGCTAAGTTATGTTCTTCTAGTTTCTTTCAAACATTCATTGAACTCAAAAATGAGAATTATATTATTTTGATGAATGCCTATCAGAATATGAATGATTTATGTATTCATTAACATTGTATATCATGTCATCCATTGCTATGAAAAGGAGATAAGAAATGATAAATATGTTTTGTAAGCATACTTTTCACATCTTATATATGACTTCATACTAATATATTAATTCCTTTTTGAGTCATATCTTTGTAGAATCAATTTTGATGTCATAGCATGTTTTTGGGATGTATACTATCTATATTTTGAATTGTACATTTATGATCTCAAGAATATGCTCAATATAAAAATTTCATGCTTATATGCTTTACATTGGAATATTTGAATGAGTTATGAAATTCGTTGATTATGATCCATTAACAATGTCTAAATGAAAAGAAATATCATACGTTTGTAGAGACATTGCATCTATCCTATTGAATATCTTTTGAATATAGATTATATTGGCATACATCTCATGAAATGCTTTTGATTGATAAATTGTTGAATTAATTGTTTATAGCATTCATGTTGTGTTCCACATTGAGTAAAATGTTTTGTCATACTTGAGTATGTTGATTGAATTGATGAAAATGCCTCTTGATAATGTTATGTGATTAAATGAGATTGTTGCATCATTTTTAAAACGAAGAGCATAACACTATTTTCTTATGCATATTAAGTTATGTGCTATAACATGAAAATTCTGAAAAATAGCATTCCAAACTCTTGTTTGATCATTGAATTATTTTTCACTTTTTGAGTTTGTGATAGAAGTGATTTGTGCTGTATTTTTATTGAGTAATAGTGATTGTTCTATGAATGCTATATTTACACAAATCACATTAGAAAAGGGTAGCACCAACTTAGGAGGAGAAATCATTTTGCTAACATACTTGTTAAACCCTTTTGAGATGAACTCCTCATGAAAGAAAATTAAAGATTGAAAAACTTTCATCTCTTGAACCTAGCGTATGCCTTATATACTCTATTGAGCTTTTGAGGTAAACATTTTATCTTATAGCCTTTGAGCTAATACTGTTATTACTTTGATATGAAAAAGATTGATTATACTTCATATGATTTGCAATGTATACTCTTTGATGATGCTCTTGCCTAAAAATCATGCCTATGCTTAAAATGTGTGCTATATATTGAAACTCATGATTTTTCTTGGCATATGGATTGCTATACCTTGAGCATGCTTCATTTTTTGGATTTACATTAGCTCCATGAGATTATATTGAGTTTAACCTATTATGAGCAATATTTGGTATTCTACATAATGCTTGAGTTATGATTGTTAAATCTTCAAAATTACATATTAGTATCCTTGATAGATTGCATGTTGGTATCATTTTGGCATCCTATTTGCTATTATTGACGAGAACATTTCAGTTATGAGCTTTCATTTATCATATCTCCTATTGATTTTGCCAAATGAAACAAGGGGAAGAATTTAAACTTGATTATTTTTTAAAGTCCCCTCAGTTTCTATTCTGTTTTTTATATCAAACTTATGGGCTTGCACTTTCACATGCTACTATTTTTTTTTTGCCCATTATTGTCAAATGGTATGAGCTTCAATTGTATGATCATTATGTGCTATCATTTTTTTGGTATCATAGAGCTACCTTGATATGGATGATTATTTGTGCTATAATGAGACTTACATTCTTGCATCCTATATGCTGTACCATACTCCCTCCTTGTGCTTGATTTTGTTGAAAATGTTATTGGGGGAGAAAAAATAGACTTGATTGTTTTAGTATCTCTGATTATTTTGGTATCTCTATGCTTTTGGTATCTTAATTCTTACAACATGACCTTTGAGCTGATTAGTTGTTGATAATGTAAGAGAAAGATCGTTTTCCTCAAGGAAGAGTGACTTGAACTTTAGTTCCATATTTATGCTCTTGCTTGGCAACCTTGTTTGATCTATGCACTGTTATGTCTATTATAATCTTGAGATTGGTATACTCTTGCTAAGAAATTGAGAATTAGATCATGCTTAAATGCTTCTCATATACTCATTAACAATTTAGTCTCTCATTATTATTTTTTTGTTTGGGCTTAATTTTCTTATTTTTTTCTTTGCTTTTTAATTTCATTTTTTAGTACTTAAACATAAACATAACAACAAATCAAAATACAAATATTTACATAAAAAAAAAATAAAAAAAAAAAAAACCCTTCATTTTTTTTACGACCACACGATTTTTTTTTACGACCACACGTCGATCAAAATAAACATAAAAAAAAACTCTTCATTTTTTTTTTCGGCCATATGCCGATCTTACTTAATCGCCTCTTCCGCCGCTCACTTCTTCTTTTTATCACCTTGGGTGACCCTTGACGCCCCTACCCCCGTGCTTTCGTCGAGAGCGACGACTTCCCGCTGACTATCAAAGGCCAAGAACGATGTTGCTTCAAATCGAGCCATGGAGGTGGTCTTCCATTTAAGCTCTTTATTTTCGGCCTTTAGTGAGCCTATTTCTGCTCGCGCATCCTTGTACATTCGCTGAAGTAGAGAGATTTGGACGTTGGCCTGATGGAGCTCACTCGTTCTGTTCTGTAATCGGTGAGCCAATTTTGTGACTGCAGTCACCGTCTCCATACAGGACGTCAGTGTGAACTGATTGGCTTCAATGTCTGATTGAGCTGCCATGATTTGCTCAATCGACATCGTAGGAAGGTTAGGCAGAGAAATGACAGGAAGAGTAGGCGTAAGGGCACTCGGTCCAGCGGAGCTTATGGGATCGTTCAGGTCCGGAAATAGAGTGAGGGAACGGGATAAGGAAGCGATGGCTTAGAGGTGAGAGGTGTGAAAGAAATGAGTTGCAGAGAAATAGAAGAGAATAGACTAAGGTTTGGCCTCCTCCGTTCAGTTTTTTTTTTTTTTTTTATCTCTTGATAAGGAAGAAGAACAGATGAGAGTGGTGAAGAAGAGATAGAAGAGAGTGAGGTGAAGAAGAAGAAGCAGACGAGTGTGATTAAGAAGAAAGCTGAAGAGGAGAGGCTGAAGAGAAGAAGACAAGGAGGGAGAGATATTCGAGGTGAGCGACAATCAAGGAGAGCTACTTTTGTCGGCCAATGACGCAAAAGCCAGGCTGCGTGGTAACCGCGTTTTGCGAAAAACGAGAGAGACGCGGGAGAGTTGTATGTGTATGCATATATGTATATCTATGTTTTGATTATCTATTTTTTTTATGCCATTTATCACTATCATTTTCCTCCTCCTCCTCCTCCAGATTCTGACCCATAATTTCCTTTTAATAATGTCACAAGGGGAGAAATTATATGATGTTATGTATTTATAGTTTGATATCTTAATATCTTAAATCTTATATCATGTTGTTGATTAAAACTTATTTATTACACATGTACTAACCTATGTATTTCGAAATGAATTCAGGGAGCATGACTTGAGGAGGAGCCTTTCTTACTCTCAAATCAAATCAAAATATCATTGTGTGACATCATCAAAAAGTGGTAGATTGTTAAACTTATTTATTTTGATGATTTATTTAATTATGTTTTAATTTATTTGAAAGAGAAAAATAGAATCCAAA
Organism: Camellia sinensis; assembly: GCF_004153795.1. Taxonomy (NCBI): domain Eukaryota; kingdom Viridiplantae; phylum Streptophyta; class Magnoliopsida; order Ericales; family Theaceae; genus Camellia; species Camellia sinensis. Next base: position 922,945 of record NW_021028261.1, on the reverse strand, counting down.
ATATATTTTGATGATTTATTTAATTATATTTTAATCAAAATTTATTTTGATAATTTATTTGAAAGAGAAAAATAGAATCAAAATTTATTTTGATGATTTATTTGAAAGACAAAAATAGAATGAAAATTTATTTTGTTCCATTATTTCTCACCTAAACCTTTATCCTAAATGTTGTTAGAATGTATTTAATATTTGATTAAATCAGGAGTTTAAACAGCCCAAAATAAAGGTTCAAACAGCCTAGTATAGCAGCAAGCCAAAAGGTTCAAAACGTTCAAGTGGAAGATATTCAAATTAGTAATTGTGTGTGTTGATTTCCGACCACACAACCAAGAGGGGAACTCAGCTGGAGAGCACTGGCAGAATAGATTAAGCCCGAACAACCTGTCACAGAAAGATAAGAATCCGGCGGTGGTTCGTCTACCCGGGGGCACTCCGACGCTTAAGTCAGTAATCAAATATCTCTCAAAGATAACCAATAGTGCTTAACTCATTAGACAGAACATAAAAAGAATACCTTAGACCCATGAGGGTGCCTCCCTTTTATAACCAACACAAACCTAGTCCCAATAGAAGCCTAGCTTCAATGGACTTAGGATTACTGCTAATCTTGGACTCCTAGTAGGATTGGGATAAACTCTCTACCCAAGCTGAAGTCCTCTCTCATTCTAGGACTCTTGTTCCTTATCTGCTTATCCCGGATTCCGGTTTTTTCGTAGATAACCTCGGCCTAGCCGAGATCATCTTGGTGTCATGACTAAGACACGTGACACCTCGGCTGACACTTCGGTGTCACCTCAGCCACGTGTTGTCATTCAAAAATTATGTCCCCATAACTGCCCCTAGGTTCTATCACCTCGGTATCCTAAGGTGATGAAACATATATTATTTCTTTTAGCACGTCAGCTAAACTCGCTCTGTCCTTCACTATTTTCCAATTCTTGGTAATATGCTAATCTTGGCAATATTTTGCAGATACTTCTTCAGAAATAGCTTTGGCTTAACTTCAATTTGTAAATTGTTTAAAATTTCAACAAGTGTTAAACCAATTTTCTTTCAACATGATCTCGGTTTAACTTCAACTTGTAAATTTTAAATTTCAACAAGTGTTAAACATGACCTCAGTTTAACTTTAACTTTAACTTGTAAATTTTAAATTTCAACAAGTGTTAAACATGGCCTCGGTTTAACTTCAACTTGTAAATTTTTAATTTCAACAAGTGTTAAACATGGCCTCTGCTTCACTTCAACTTGTAAATTTTAAATTTCAACAAGTGTTAAACATGGCCTCGATTTAACTTCAACTTGTAAATTTTTCTTAAAATTTCAACAAGTGTTAAACCAACCTTAGCTTGTAAATTCCATATTCCAAGTACCATTCTCCAACTCTCTGCCCCCTAATGTGAACTTAAGTTCCACTTGGATTTTCATTAAGCATGTGGCTTTGACCTTGTCTCCGTTAGTCGCATCGAAACAGAGTTCCTTCCCTTGAACATGCCGATGTTCTTTGGGGTTAGCTTCCTTGGTGTGATGCGTCCTCCGTGAATCTCCCTTTATTGACTCTCCTTGCCCGACCTTCTTTGAAGGCCGGTGAGAGTGTTCCTTGGTCTTGGTGTGCTGAAGGACTGCAGGAACTGTTTTCTGCCCCCTTTACGGGTATTTTTCTTGGCCGTTGGAATCGGCGTATCTTGCAGCGGGAATGGTGGCTGCATGATGTTGTTCTGTATCATGAAATTGATGACCGTTTGCAGGTCCGCCAATTTGTCCGCCATTCCCTTCATCTCGTCGTCCCTCCGCAGGCATCTATCTTTCCATACCTGGAGGTCGTCCTCGTTATAATACCCGCTCCGGTCTGATTTCTTCGATACGCCGCCCTCCTGGCCTACGTCCTTTCCTCTGTGATTCTTATCACGAGTCTCTTCATTGCAGTTATCTTCTTCAATGTCAAGGTCAATATGTTTCCCACTTTCAGTAGGGGTGTCATCCCCAACCTTCTCTTTCTGTCTGTTGTTGGCCATCTATTCTCCTTTCTTTTCCACAGACGGCGCCGAATTGTGTGTGTTGATTTCCGACCACACAACCAAAGGGGGAACTCAGCTGGAGAGCACTGGCAGAATAGATTAAGCCCGAACAACTTGTCACAGAAAGATAATAATCCAACGATGGTTCGTCCACCCGGGGGCACTTCGACGCTCAAGTCAGTAATCAAATATCTCTCAAAGATAACCAATAGTGCTTAACTCACTAGACAGAACATAAAAGGAATACCTTAGACCCATGAGGGTGCCTCCCTTTTATAGCCAACACAAACCTAGTCCCAATAGAAGCCTAGCTTCAATGAACTTAGGATTACTGCTAATCTTCGACTCCCAGTAGGATTGGGATAAACTCTCTAAGAGTCTTATCTTTACCTAAACTAAAGTCATCTCCCATTCTAGGACTCTTGTCCCTTATCCGCTAATCCCAGATTCCGGTTTCTTCGCAGATAACCTCGGCCTAGCCGAGATCATCTCGGTGTCATGACCAAGACACATGACACCTGAGCTGACACTTCGGTGTTACCTCGGCCACGTGTTGTCATTCAAAAATTATGTCCCCACAGTAATGATGGAAGTATAACGGTTATAAACGGCTATAAAAGTTTAAAAGGTCAAATGGTTCAAAATGTTCAAGTGGAAGATATTCAAATTTGTAATGATGGAGTGTAAGATATTCAAATTGGTAATGATGGAAGTACAACGGCTATAAACGACTATAAATTCAAATGACTACAACGGCTATAAACTGCTATAAATTCAAATAAAAACAACGGTTATAAACGGCTATAATTTTCATTATATATACCAAAGCCTCTAATGTAAACAAGTTACAAAAAAACCTGAAAATATTCTTTGATCCATAATCACTCACATCTTTTCTCATAAATTATATACTGAGCTTTATAGCTTTAAGCCTATCTTTCCTGTGTGAGATTTACAGAAAAATCAAAGCTTCATTTTATATATCTATCTTTGAGAGATATTTATTATAAGCTTTCTTTGAAAGCAAAAATACCATTTCATCTTGTAAAAGTGTTGCAAACATTGTGTTCTTGAAATCTTGAGAGTGATTGTGAATCACCTAAGATTTACAAGGGTTTGGGCTTGTGAAGTCTGTGTAAAATCCGTAGAGGATTGCTCAATTTGTAAAGAGGTTGCTAGCACCCCTGTGAAGCTAGAAGATAGTGAAAAATCTCAAGTGAAGCTTGAGGAGTGGATATAGGCTTGGTTGAAGCCGAACCGCTATAAATCTATTTGTCTCCTCTTCTCTAATCTCTTTACTTTCATACTACTGCTATAGCTATCTAATATTCATGTGTTAATCATTTGATTTACCCTGTATGTTAGTTATACTTCATTGTTATTTTGCTTGATCATTTACTGCTAAGTTCATCATTGTCCTTGTTAATAATTTTTTGCACTAGTAGTTAATTTTATTGTGGTATTATTAATTTTATTTTGTAGAAATCTAATTCACCCCCCTCTTAGGTTTCTTTTTGAGTAACATATTCATTGGTTGCCAAGGGGTCATTCAAAGAGGCCACCAATTAGTTATTTTGATGGATGGATGACAAATAGTTAAAGTAACACACAATGCCACTTTTGTTTTTTGTTTTTTTCAGTTAAATGATAATGCCCTGTTTTAAGTGAAACTCTAAGCCTTCATATTTATTTTCATTTGTGATAACAGAAATTAATATTGATGAAGAGTAAACATAAATTCATAAACATGCGAGATTGATTCAATAATGGAGAATACTTGATCACATAAAGAGCAAAATCATTAGCTAAACCACCTAATCCATATTCGTAAAAAAAAAAGACAGAAATTACATAATCATAAGATTATCATTCTATCCAAATGTAACATGCATTGAGCATTTGTGTATTATCAATGCACACTCTTGCATATTTTTAATGTGTAGGTTTAAGAAAACATCTAAAGAAAGGAAAGGTAGGGGTTGAGTATTTCTTTACCTCAATGAAGTAAGAAAAAAATTCTCCAAGGATTGAGCCCTTCTACCCCTCTCTTCTCTCCTTCCCCTCTTGCTTTCTCTTCCTTTCCCCCTCTTGTTTGCTTAGTCACGTATGTGTGTGCAAGGGACTGCTGAAGAATGCTCCTAATTGTAGGAGTTTGAGGCCTAATTATTTATTTATTTATTATTATTATTATTATTTTAGTTTTACTTTATTTTATCTCTACTAATTGTAGGAGTTTGAGGCCTAATTATTTATTTATTTATTATTATTATTATTATTTTAGTTTTACTTTATTTTATCTCTACAAAATTTTCCTTTTGGCTTGAATTGTAATTTCTCTTCCCATAATGAATTTTGATTTGATTTGATTTTTTTTTAAAAAAATATATATATATATATATATATAACCTAGTCACTAAATATTTTGCTCTCTACTATTCTCTAATTAACTTAGTTATTATTTGATTAACTCATTTAGTTTCCACAACTGTATTTAGATACAAAAATTTTTATCACAGAAAGATATATAATTTTATTTAAAGGAATCTAATATTGGTATTACCCATGATGCTATTCACATTATAATTCAATAATTTAGTAATTTAATAGTCACTATTAATTGACTTAATAGTATAATATTATTATATGTAACTAAAAGACTAGAGATTGAACCAATTAATATCCATGGGTCAATTTTCTTGTACACAAATTACTAATGCAAAACTTTATACAGAACGATTATACAGAATAACAAATATTAAGAATTAGATTTGTGTAGTCATAAAAGTGATGACAACGACAGCAATAATAATAATACTATGAAGATAAAAATTGCACTAATTAAATAATTAAAAGTTAATTATAGAATTTCCTCACAAAATGTTGTTATGGAATTGGATTATAGATGTTGATTACAAAATTTAAGTAGCTAAATATAATTACCAAAATAATTTAATATGTAAAAATACGGGTTCTCACGAGACAATTTTATATTTTTTGAATCATAATTAAAATAAATTTTAAAAAATATAACCAAACACAAAAAAATTATAATCAAAATCTTAAAATAATGTCATAATTAAAAAAATAATCATAATTAAAAAATAAAATGACGTAACTAAAAATATATATAGTATAAAGTGTGAATAATAGAATTCCCCTTATCATTTTTGTCCGAAATAGACCATCCATCTGTTCAAGAATGTCTTTTGGAGACCTAAACAATTTTCACCCTACATGAAAATTTAATCATGTTACGCATGGAATTTGCTTGGCCATATATATATATATATATATATAATGAGTTTTAACCAAATACCACATAAGATATAAATAAACATTTCTTTTTATATTTTGATAATTTTTTAAAAATTAAAATATTATTTTATGAAATTAAATAGAATAAATTATTAGATATATGATAAAATTATACAATATAATATGTATTATTTTTTGATTTGTTATACACATAATTATGTAGACTCCAATTTTATTATCATATCATTTTAGGTAAATTTATGAGTTTTTAACAATTCTTTTGAATTTATAAAAAAAATAAAAAAATTATAGTGTGTATCTTTTCTCAACAGATAAATATAAAGAAAGAAATACTAAGGTAATTTTCCTATTTTTTTTTAAAAAAAATACTAAGATAATTCACTAAACTAATAAAGAAGTATATATATATATATGCAAATAACTAATTTCATTCATATATGAATTATACTTGCATAATAAAAGACCAATTTTATTCATAAGTAAATCATTAAGCAATTTGTTCAAAAATAAAAAATTTATGTTTCATAATTGACTAATAATTTTGGCATAATTACGAAAAATTTGTTTTATAATTAACCTAAAATATTTACGTAATTACGAAAAAAATTTACTCAATATATAGGCCATTATTAAAGAATTATTCAAAATAAAAAGACAAAATCTAAATAAAAATTAAACTTCAAACAATTAAGAGATTCTTTTATATATACAAATATATATAAATGATTGTGAAAATCGTGCACATTATTTACAAGTACTTTCTGCAAATTTGTAAGACTTCAGGATTTAGAGAAGTATAGCTACAGAATGGGGGTGTTTGGCGTGATTTTTTTGAGCCAATTTATAGTTTTTGGTTTTTAAAAAGTTATTTTGGACTGTTTGATTAAACTTATTTTAAATGGCTTCTGATTCTAACAATTTATTTTAAGTCAAAAAAATTGATTCCGAGAAGCTGCTCGCCATTTGTTTCTGATTATTAGTTTCTGCTGTGGACATGTTAATTCACAGTTATACTCTTAGATTTTTTTATTTTTTATTTTTTATTTTTTAAAAAATAGAAAAAGAACCAAATGGAGTATAAAATTTTATTATTATTTTTTATGAGAAATGTAGACAAATAGTGAATAATAAAAAATAAAAGTTAATTGAAAAAGCTACTTCACAGTTTATTTAACAAACACTACTCAGCAACTTAAATTTATAATCCAACAGGTATACCAAACAGATTAACAGTTTCTGATTAAAGTCATAATCTATAATCTGTTAAGTTATAATGTATAATCTGTTTTAACAGTTACACCAAACAGGACCAATATATCGAAGAAATGTTTTTTAAATATTTTATTCTAATTTAGTTTAACTAAAGTACTTTTTGCATGGGGTCTTTGAGATTTAGAGAAGCACAGTCATAGAATATTTTTATGTCATGTAATTGTTAATGTATTATTTTTTTTAAATATAATTTTGAATAGAAATTAGTTTGAAAAATAAATTGAAAAAAAATTAAAATCTGAAAGACCAAAGTGGAAAAAGAAAACTCTAGGGTCAAAGTAAAAAAATGCCCAAATATAAAAAAGTAAAATGTAATTCACCCTAATCTAACAGAATTGTAAGGTATGGCTAAGATAAAAATGGTAATAAGCTTTTAAACTTTAAAAGCTTATTATAGCACTTGATCTATTAATTACAAATTTAGTTTAGCAGACTGTGAAGTATGGCTATGATAAAAATGATTTAAAATCTTATTAAAACATCTTTAATGGTAAATGTTATAATAGTATTGTCATTGTCAAATTATGATAATGAATAGTGAAAAATAGTAGAATTTACATTTTCAGTTTTCTTTTCATATTTATAAAAATTTAAAAAACTCAAATAAAAACTTGTTTAGTAAAATTTTTTATTTATAAACCAGTGGTCTCAATTTATAAATTTAGCCAAAAAATGAAAACACAAAAAATGCGTTTTTGTTTTGAGTTTTCAAATTTTTTTTTTATCACCCAACACTCACTCTAATAATATTTTTATTTAAAATATTTTATTTATGTTTACAAAAAAAATTTTTAAAAAAAAAATCCAAAATCCAAGGCCACATGACTTCCCTGGTCCCTCACTCCCTCCGCCACTACCGTTGACGTCAGGGATTAAAGATAACAAATCGCTTACTATTTTTGGAGGAACAATTTCCTGACCAAGGGATGCTATTGTGAATCACAACAGTTTGGGGGGGTGGTTTTTTAATTCGAATCATTCATATTATAAAGTTAATTGAGTAGATTATTTATGTAAAAAATTAAATTAATTGGACCTTTATAGCTCTATAATAAGAGCATATTTGTTTTTTTTTTAAAAATAAACGATTAATACGATTTTGATAATTTTTATAAAATAATTACAATTTGATTTTAGGGTTGTAGATTTTGGAGTTGGCCAATTTTACAATATAAACGGTTCGAATTATTAAAAAAGAAAAAAAAAAAAAAAGAAAAAAAAAAAGGAC
>NW_021028261.1:870579-889981 GCF_004153795.1 Camellia sinensis | reverse complement strand
TGAAGACGGTTCGTCAAAACCATTTATGAGTGAATGGGAAGATGACGTCGTTTTTGGGTTTAACATTAATTTTTTAGATAAAATTCTTTTGAATTTTTTCAATAAATTATTGTGGGAATTTAATTTAATTCTAAATTCAAATTTTGGGTTCCTAAGTGGTTTCCTAAAGTTTGTAATTGTGGGAATTTAATTTAATTCTATATTCAAATTTTGGATTCCTAAATGGTTTCTTAAAGTTTATACCTCCTCTTTTATTTATTAAACTATTTAAATAGTTTAATATATATATATATATATATATTCAAATAGTTTAATACATATATATTTTATATAGTTTATTTATTAAATATTTGTTCCAACAGTTACAAACGGAACAGTTTTCAAAAGTTTGAATAAAGTATTCAAATGGCAAACGGTCAAAATTGTTTGACATTAGTGCACCTGTTCATTTGAATCAAATCTATTCAAAACAGTGGTGCACCTATTCGGGTCTATTGATTTTGTCTATAAATACTCCATAAATCCAGCAGTCTTGGGGATCCAATTTCCTATCCGAAAACAGTCTGAAATTAATGTCTTGCTGTCCAAACTATTTTTGTTTGCATTATTCTACATTCTAGTTTTAGAATTAAATAAAGAGAGTATTAGAACACAGGTTTGGTTCGCCGAACAAATTTATTTGAAGTGTTTCTACAAATTTGTGAAGATCATTGTATCTTGGGAGATAGACGCCACTCAACTGTAAGCACCGTAGCGAGCGAATCTGTCTTAAGGACAGAGTGTCACACACTCGACTTGGTCTTAATTTTAATTCGGTTCAATAAATAAATCCAGTATGTTATTTATTTATTTTGTTTGAATTTATTTCAAGTTATTTTATTTACACAGAAAATTGTTCCAACAATGAATCCAGATAAATATTTAGTTTTCAATTAAAGTAATTTATTGGCCACTGTTATTCACAAATTTTGGTCAATCAATGGCTCGTTTTGATGATATGGATTAAGACAAGGATGATCGAGTTGTCGACTAACTGAATAAAATCTTGGCACTATAATTGTAGATTGCCTAATCTATGTATTAAGAAAAGTGAATGATGTGGGATTAAAGACAGAATGGGACTAATGCAAGATATGAAATCCTCGTCATCTAATGGAAGATAAGACTATGCACCTGATGTCAATCATCCTAAAATCAACAATGATTTGTAAGAAGTAAAATATTATAGACCCAAATAATCTATTAAATTTTTTATTAAATCTCTCGCATAGGTGTGGGATCCACACATGTGGGTCACACATTCATGTGAGAGGTTTGGTAAAAAATTTAGTAGATTATTTGGGATCCCTAACATCACTCTAGTAAGAAATTCAAAAACTGAACATAAACTAGACATAAAAAAAATATGAATGAATAAATTTGGGAAAATTATAAAAAATCTTGAGAGTTTGAGTTTTGTAATAAAATAAATTCTAAATTTTTAATTTTTTTAATTTGAACAGTAACTTTTTATTTATTTTCAATCTAAATTATTTGATTATTTATATTAAGTAAAATAAAAAATTAATATTTTAATAATTAAACTCAATCAAATGTATATTTTAGATAAGACTATGGACCTAATGTCAATCATCCTAAAATCAACATTGATATTAGAAATATAAAAACCAAACACAAACTAGACATAAAAAAATATATATATGAATGAATAAATTTGGGAAAATTATAAATAAAATAAAATAAAAAAAATTGAGAGTTTTAGTTTTGCAACAAAATAAATTCTGAATTTTTTTTTTAAAAAAAATTCAATTTAAACTCTAATTTTTTTTAAAAAAATTTGTTTTCAATCTAAACAATTTAGCTAGTTATGTTAAATAAAATAAATAAATAAATAATTTGGTATTTTAGGGATTAAATTCAATGAAATGGGTATTTTAGATATTTTATGTATACATCCATTGAATTTAATGGATAAAATATATATCTTTTTTAATTTTTTCAGTCGATTTTATTTAACCAAAATAGGCGAATGTTTTAAATTAAAAATAAATAAATAAATTAGAATTTAAATTGATAAAATTAAAAATTTTAAGTTTATTTTAGCCATCAATACATTATTTAATGGCTAAAATACATATATTTTTTAATTTTTTCAGTTGATTTTATTTAACCAAAATAGGCGAATGTTTTAAATTAAAAATAAATAAATAAATTAGAATTTAAATTGATAAAATTAAAAATTTTAAGTTTATTTTAGCCATCAATACATTTTTTGTATTCAATTCTATAATTGTTTTTTGTTTTCATAGACTTATTGTAAAATCAGAAGGACTAAAAATGACTAAAAATTACCTAAATTCAACATGTTTATAAGTTGACTTATTTTTTCGACATATATATTCTTTTAGTAAACTTTTTCAGCTCTGAGTCAAAAAAATTTATTGTTAGATTGCTCTAGGCCAGATGACCCTAATTTATTATTATTTTAAAAAAAAAAAAAAAACTACTTATGGTATATTTTTGGATCATCTTGTCTATACTAAAAAGTCAACCCAAAAAAAAAAAAAATAGAGAAGAGAATCAAATTTAATTTTTTTTGAAAGATAATAAATAAATAAATAAAAATAAACCAAATTATTATAAGCTGCAACATGAGGAAGTAGAGTTGGTTATACCTGAATTGATCTGAGTAAGGGAGCTTGGAGTTGATAGAATTACTAGGAACATGGTTAAAAAGAGAGATCAAAGGTTGTTCTGGTAATTCCACTTTCCTTTTCTTAATCGCAGCCACTATAGCCTGCACCACACTAGTCAATGGACTACTCTGTGGAATCACCATGACAAAAATTCTTGTACCAATGAAGAACCGGTAACTCCACTCTCCTCTTCTTAATCGCAGCCACTATAACCTGCACCGCACTAGTCAGTGGACTACTCTGTGGAATCACCATGACATAAATTCTTGTACCAATGAAGAACACAGCACAAGACAAGAACATGAGGAATGTAGGAATAGCCAATCCCAAAGCCCAGTTCACATTGGACTGAACATACACAATCACTGTCAATGACACCATCACTGCAAAAGTGAATGTGAAGTAGTACCAATTGAAGAAGCTTGAAATTGCCCTCTTTCCAGATTCAGTTTTGGGGTTGAATTGGTCTGCTCCAAAGGCTAGGTTACATGGTCTTATGCCACTGGCTCCAACTAATAGTAGTCCAAAGCCACTTAGCAGGAAAGTCATTTGCCATGGGGTTGGACCTTTGCATGAGGAGGACTCCTTTGATTCACAATGGAGGGGATGGAGGATTGAGATTGCTGCTGTGAGTGTCAGTATGAGCATACCCTGTGGTTGAAAGATGAAAAAAAATGGAGTATCAAAAATGCTATGAATCATGAAAGGGTATTTCAAAATCTACCTTGAAACGTCTTGTATGGTGTAGATTTAAAGTTGGTAGAATGTGAGTCACACCTAAAATGATTATGATCCATAGATGTGTTTTGTTAGTATTTTTTTTGAGTTTGTAACATCATTGAATGGAGTATTTGATGTTTTAAAAAGGCAACAATTTTCGTCTAGTTCTCTAAAAAGGATTGGATGGTCCAGTTTAGACAAATCGACTCACCATGGGTCTCACTTCAATAATTTGATTCATTAATCTTTTAGAATTTTGTGTATAGAGTATTCATTAAAAAAAATCATATTAATTTAATAATTGTATCCGCCTGATTTAAACATATTTATCTTATCAAAATGAATAATTTATTTTTAAAATTATATTTATTGTTTATTTTTAAAATGAAGTTTTTAAAATCACATTTGGGTTATGATGGGTTGCATTTTTATGTACAAAAATAAATAATTTTATTTCCCACAAAAAATAGAGAGAATCACAATCTACAAAGCACCCAATGGTTTGTTGATGAATTTAGACTGATAGTTGCTATATTTCATTAAAATTTGAATAAATTACAAATACTCTATTACGATTTGGTTAAAATACAAATTATCCTTATAATTTTAAAAATTACAAATATTCTATTGTTAGAATTTTTTATTTAACAAAATTAATAGAAAAATTAAATTTCTAACTGCAATTCTATCAACAATAAAATTATCAGAATTGCTCATGGAAAATATATTACTGATATCATTAAAAAAATTTAATTAATTTAATGATTTATTAATAAAAAATGATTATTTGTGTTGCGATTAGAAATTTGAAGCGGCGAAATGTAATTTTCAATATGACAAAAGACAATTTGTATTTGAGTAATGTTATAGACAATACTTTTTTTTTTTTTTTTTTTTTTGCAATCCCCAAAAAAAAAAAATAGACAATACTTTTAGACGTACACTTTCACCCACAATGATGTGATAAAAGAGTTACGTCCTATATCATTAAATATATAACAAATTAATAGTTAATACATATGATACCACATCACTATAAATATAATTATGGATATTTTTTATGAGTTTCAAACATCTATACTATATATTAAGTAAAAATGAGTTTTTAACCCCAAGCCTTGTGGGAGTTCTAATCTCCCAATCTAAATTTCTTAATTTTTTGATTTTAAAAAAAAAAAATCTTAGCATTTATTAACTTCTCCCAACTCTCAAGTCTTACCCTCATAATAACACTTCAACACATTAAGAACAAGCATAAAAAAAGGGAATGGCTTCTGTCCAGTCCTTAATCGGACTGGACTGGACCGTGCTGTTGGGCTCGTGGAGGCCCACAACGAGTCCCGTTTTGATAATCTGAATCGTTCAATGTGTAGAACTCGTCGAGTATTATATGCCTGTAAAAAATCACGTTGATCGGATATCGATAGTTATGTGATCAAAATAGATTTTTGTCAACCGTTAATTTATTCAACGTCTATTTTTTTTTTATACAAAACTGATTTGATTACATAGCTATCGATATCCGATTAACGTGATTTTTTACAGGCATATAGTACTCGATGAGTTCTACATATTGACGGTTCAGATTATCAAAACGAGACCTGTGGTGGGCCTCCACGGGCCCAACAACACGGTCCAGTCCGATTAAGGACTGGATAGAAGCCATGCCCTAAAAAAAATTCTTTGAAATCCAACACATAAATTCCTTGAAAAGTCCCAACACATATGATTATTATCCCTCATAATAACACTTTAATGCATTAAGAACAAGCATAAAAGAAATTTCTTGAAAAGCCCAACACATATGATTATTATCAAAATATTAAACTTTAATATAATATTATAAAAAAAAGATATTTAATTCCTTGAAAACACATATGATTATTGTCAAAATATTAGATTTTAATATAATATAAAAAAAAGGAAAAAAAGAAGATATTTAAAAAAAAGAGAGAAGAAAATATCAAAAAATCACAATTCACATAAACACAATCCGTGCATAACACGGGTGATATGCTAGTTTTTCATGAAACAAATGTTGTCTTGGGTGTATGTAGTAAGTGGAGCCCCTAAAATAAGGGGGTGTAGCCATTGGTACACAACCATGGTGGCGTTTGGGAATGAAGTTTTTAGGCTATTTTTAGGGGTGTAACTAGCCCGGCATGGCTCATGTTGGGCCTTGCGGGATTCCGTTAAAATTTGGGTCGGTCTGATCCACTGGTCTAAAAATTAGGCCTAGGGGTTATTCAGACCTTTGGTGGGCCGGTGGTCCTGGGCTTGGTTTCGGGCTTGGGCGGGTTTGACAAATTTTTTTTTTTATAATTTTTTCTGCTAAAATTTTATTATTTTTCATTAAAAAAATACCAGGCCTTGGACCGGGTTTTGAGTGGGCCTTAAGCGGGCTGATGGACTGGGCCACGAGCAGGGCACATGAGTTGGGCTGGGCTTCAAAATGATGGCCTAAGCCGAGGAGTTTGGGTTGGGCCCGGGCCCAAATGGGTCTAAAAGGGTCGGGCCCACCCCGAGCTGTGGGCTATTTTTACACTCCTAGCTATCACTACAAGAATTTACATAATTGCCGACCACTTTTGCCGACCAAAAAAATTTTGGTAGCAAAAAAATGACATTTGGCGACCAAATATTAATTAGTCGTGAATGATCATTATTTTTGGCGACCAAATATTATTGGTCGCAGAAGGTTATGTTTTGGCGACCAAAAAATGAGTTGGTCGCAAAAAGTGGTATGCTTTTACCGACCAACTACAAATTTGGTCGCGGAAGGTCACATATTTTTTGGGGACCAAAAATTTGGTCGCCAAAAACTTATTTTCAGCAACCACAAAAAATTAGTCGCCAAATTGGTACTTTTAGCGACTAATATTTTAGTCACCGTTGATTAAGATTTGGCGACTAAAAAAATTTGTCGGTGAAAGTACCTTTTCTGCGACTAATATTGTCTTTTGGTCGCCAAAATTTTGAGCGCCAAACACCATAATATGAAAAAAAAAAAAAAAAAAAAAAACCCCTTTACACAATGGATCTCTGGTTCTCAGTTTATTTTGGAGAGAAAAGAGCGAAACGAAGGAGAAAGAAAGAGGAGGGGGTTCGATCTATATATGCAATTGACGCGAAGCTCATTGATTGTTCTCCGGAGTAGATTGATTATTATTGTTGAAGATCGCACATCACCGATTCGGCATAAGATCGAAATCGAATCAACTTTCTTATTATGAGGTTTGACAAGCTGCGTTGCTCTTCCAATCTCAGCCGCTTCATCGCTGGCCTTCTCGTCTTCATTATTTATTATTCCTTTCAATTAATCTCCAATTTTTTGATTCCTATACATCCCTAATTCTTCATCTTCTTCTTGTTCTTCTTCATCATCAAACCTTTGCTTTGCTTACATTCCTTTTTTTCCTTTTTCCTTTATGGATCTCAAAGATTCAATCTCCAATAACTTTCTCGACTGAAGAGATGAAGGGAGCAAAACCGAGAAGAGATGGAGAAGAGAGAGGGTTCGAATGAGCAAAACCGCAGGAGAAGGGTTTCAATCTCTCTTGATATTGCATTCTCCACCCAATGTTTTCTTTGAATTCGAAGGTTTGTATTCCGACTTTGATTAATTAGATGTTTTGGTGTTTTTGTGAAGTGAAGGTGCACTCTCTGCTTAATGTTTTGATGTTCATTTTTGGGATTCTTTGTTGAAATGAATGATATGAGTTTTTTGAGGTTTCACATTAGGGCTATGGTTCTCAGATCTTTCGGAGCATTTTTATTTTCTGATACTTGTTTGAGTTTGAGATTTCTTGATGCTTTGGGATGATTAGTTGTTTTTGAATGGGACACTTGTGTGCCTCATTTTTTCTATGGGGTTTATCATTACGTTGGCATTTTGTGAATGATTTGTTGGGTATATGGGGTGAAGATTTAATCTGGAGAGTTTCTGGGTTGAGGAGTTGTGATTTTTAAATTTAGGTTTTAAATGGCCACTTCTCTGTAAATTTTTGACTGTTGGTATATTTGGGACTGTGTAAAGTTTAGGTTTTTCAATTTTTGTTTGTGTCCATGTATCGATGAGAAATGGAACCCTTATCTAACCTATTCTTAGCAATAAAGTCTCGCATCATGTTGCATGAGACATCCAACCACATGATTGGCTTGCACTTTCAAGTTTCAATAGTTTTTATTTTCTCCTTATGACCTTCATGGGTTTTGAGATGGCCTGAACCATTGAGCTGTGTCTAATTTTCCAAAAGCAATAGACTAATGGAAATTGCTTATGGCTAATTGAGATTGAAGAAAAATGGCACTTTTAGTTTTGTAGAATAAGAAATGCAGGAAATCAGAAAATGGGATTTCATTATTTAATAAAAAAATTAGGTATTAAATCTTGTAAAAAAAATTATTTGTAAATTTTGATTTTAGTTTTTTTTTTTTTTGTTCTAGGTGTAATTAGATAATGATTATTGAAGGCCATTGGGCCCAATGGATCTTCATAAGGTAATATCAATTAATCGCCAATAATATCAAACTAATTTTTTCATTTTTTAGTGACTTTTGTGATGTTGAATTTCTATATTGCTTCTTTGTATCATTTTTCTGATCACAATCAAAATGGAACAGAATATAAGTACTTATTTCGTTTGGTTTGTTCTTTTTTCTCATTTGACAATGCCATTGCCTAATAAAAAGAGCAATTAGTAGAATATTAAGTATGTTTCCTTTCTTCATCTTGTCTTCTAGATGGATGATTCTGAATAACTTGGATTTTTATTCAGTTTCATTTACAAATCAATACATCCATTGTTACATGACACACTTTGTGCATCTTACATGGTTCCTATCTTTCTAGTTGATATAGGTGTATGTTTAATGGAACTCGACAGAAATGGGGTCTCTTGGTGAAGGATCCATCAAATTTATAAACCTTTGGACACAAGGATACATAACACTAATGTTGTGTTTGGATCTTGGATTTGTGATGGGAAAAGGAAATGGAAGAAATTTGTGGAAAAATTTTGCTTCTATTTCATTCACTTTTCCCTTCCCTTTTTCTTTTTCCTCTACAAATCCAAGAGTTTCCAACTTTTGTTCTCCTATACCTTGGGGTAAAACTTGTGTTCTTAGCTTACAGGCACTTAATATGAGTACCTCATTCATCTCAAAGTCTCAATATGTCAGGAAAATGAACATACTAAGATAGTATCAGTGTCATGTTGTGTTCAACAGAGTTTGATTATGCATTTTGAGGTGTCCCTGTAACATAATTCTAGGCACTTTGGAGAAAGTAAAGAGGCTGTTCTTGCAAGGATGGATGGATGCCCTTATGATGAGTGTTATGTATCAAAGCTCCAATTCCATTGACTGTTTTGTATTAAAGCTTGAGTCATGACAGTAAAATTTTGCCTTACTAATCAAATTGATCATTCAACAGTGTGTTCTGCTTATGTAGTTAAATGATTGATTTCTATTCTTATTGTAGTTTAGTCAGTGTGAAACCTAGTGCTTTGATTTTTGGAGTCTTGAACCTTGATTTGATTGGTTTCACTGTGTTGTATTTACATCGTGGTTTCTTGATATCCAAAATTTTGCTTTTGCCTTAGTTATATGTTTCTATGATGCATTCTGCTTATGTAGTTAAATGATTGATTTCTATTCTTATTGTAGTTTAGTGAGTGTGAAATCTGGTATTTTAAGTTTTAGAGTTTTGTACCTTTATTCTATTGCTTTAGTAGTTATTGTTTAGTAGTTGTGGAGACAATAATGTGACAGCTGTTATGGTCAATTCTGAAACTATGAGTGTTTAGTGATGGTTTACTTATAAAGATTACTCGAGGTAAATATGAACCAAATTGTGTGCTCTATGGTTTTATAAACGTCACATTTTATTTTAATTAAAACGGTACCGTTTAAGTAATCCAAGTCGTTTGAAAAGCGCCTTCAAATGTGTTTCTCTTTCTCCCTCTCTTCAAACCCTCAAATCTCTCACCAACGTATTTGAATCTGAGAAACCCTAGTGTCTCCGGGAAAGCGATCCCTCAAATCTCTCACTCGCTCGCTCTCTCTCTAAACCCTTCAGCTCCTTCAACTCAATTCAAATTTCTTCACTCGGTGATTCATCATTCCGTCGATCCAATCTCAGAATGATTTTGATTTCAAAGCTCCACCGCCACCGCCGCCGCCACCACCGCCACCACCACTATCTGCATCTGCATCGTCTACTAACCATCTGCACGATTTTGATTTCAATCCAATCTCAGTTTCTTCGATTCTTCTCTCTCTCTCTCTCTCTCTCTCTGTCTCCCTTTCTCTCGATCTCTCAATCTCTCTCTCGATCTCGTTTTCTCTCGCACAATCTCGTTTCTGCGTACACATTATCTGTACTCTTTTTTGGATAATTTTTTTCTCCTAAAAATCTCTCTATACAAGTATATATATGAATTTTTATATGTATCTCTATGTATTAATTGAATAAGCATCCTTATTTTGTTTTCAGGCTCTCGAATGATCCAATCGTTGATCGACAGTGACGGAAAAAATCAAATCCTGTGAGAAAAGAAACCCTAACTTTCTCATTGGAGGTAAGTTCTAATATATTTGTTTACAAGTTTGTTCTGTTTTTGATCTTGTTTAGATTTGTATTGAACAACTCTGTTTAGATTTGTTTACTCAATATACTGATGAGAATCTACTTGAATTTGGTTTCTCTTATTTTTCTGGAGCTATATTCTTTTGTCTATAATGCTTCTAAATATGAGGATACATTCACCATTATGTCAATTTCTATGTATCAAAATATATTTTGGTTTATTTAGATGATAAACATTAATTGGAGAACTCGGTAGTGATTAGCAGTCTGTCTATTGGTTAATTTGGGTATTGACTTAAATTTGATTTTTTTTTTCCATCTATCTTTCGTTATATTTAGAAATTGGAACTAAAAATAATTTAGAAATTGGAAGGAAATAAGCAGAACAAAACAAAAAACAGAACTTATCCACAAACACACATACAAAAAAAAAAAAAGGAAAAAAAGAAAAAGAAAACTGACAGATGTAGGAACTTGTTTAATAGGGATTGTTATTCTTCTCTGTAGCATTTCATTTATGAAGTTTGATTTCAAAATTGTATGTTCTGTGCATAGTAGCTAGTAGTAACTACTTGACGTCATATATGGCCAATAATTATATTGGTACAAATTCTTAATAAACCTAAGGTTTAGGCCGCATTCCCCCCAACAAAGAGTCTCAAGTTTGAATCTCCTTAAGACAGAAACAGCTATATTCTCTTTCAATTATCATATTCTGATATTATAATCTACTTCTCCCAGACCCCCATCTAACAGAGACTAACTGGGCATACTTTTTTATATTATATTTCAACCAAAATAGCCAGTAGTCAACAGAAATTGCATTATAATTGGGAAATTCTCAATTATAAATTAACAATGCTAAAGAAAGAAGGATAATGTAAAATGCTAAGCTAGTAATCAGGGGCCAAAGTTTCTTATTAATGTGTATGCCTGACATCTCAATGTCAAGGCATGTATTGCATGCTTTGACTGCCCCCCCTTTGAAGCTGTGAGAATTAGGAATAAGTGTCTACAGTTGAACCTCGCCTCAAGAGCAGACTCATGTGATGAAACAATGCCCCAAAAGGGTCACTACCAAAGTGCCACATTTATAAGCTCATTTATTATCAAGACATATGGCTCACTTGTAATTTGATAGTTGCACTGAAATTATAGTTTGTCTAGTGAACTAGAGAACTCCAATGGTCTACAATGGAAGATGATGAAGCTGTAATATACGTATGTATATTGTACCTACCCACTCTACGACTTCATGTTAATGGACTAAAACATGATATTCTCTCTTACATACAGAGCTAAAATATTTGATCATCATTTTTTCTTCGAATCTAATTCAAAAATACGGAGAGAAAAAAAATAGTGCTTGCATATATTATAATTATTGTATATAATATATATAGGTTTTAAAAAAATAATTGTAGTATTGTTTAGTGTCTTGATACAAAAAACATACAAGCAACAACTGCAGAGGTTTTCCAATGCATGCAAAGGAATTCCACAGGTACAAAAAACATTCGGAGTGAATGTTGCTGTGTCATGTTGTGCATAGAGCATTGACAAATTGATGCATAGTAATCACAGAGAAAATTATGTTGGCGTAAAGTACTAACAAAGTTTTTTTTAAAATAAAAATAAACCATGACAGCATAAATGAATTCTTGCGCGCACACACACACACACACACACAAAAAGTGAGTCCGAAGTTGTCGGATCCAAATAATGTATACGCAGTTTAAGTTCACTGTCTACTGACTTGTGCCCTGGCTGTGATAACTATAAATTTACAGTGCTTTGGTTTTTTTCTGAAGTTTCAATTCCCTTCAAAGTCTTTTTTACTTTTCTTTATTTTTTTACTAGAGAATATTGAGTTTGACTTTTCAGTTTTGCCATGTACATCAGAAAACCTGCCAATTATGAATTTGATTAACCATTTGATTGTCATGAGATACTTATTACTTGCTCATCCAAAATAAAAATAAAAATGAAATACTTATTTTCATTATTTTCAGTCAGCTATATTCATTAATTTCAAAGATTATCGCAATTCCTTTTTAACTTGCAGAAGTATGAGGGTTATCCATCTACTTCAATGGTTGACTTCGCTTGTGATGCCTATGGATCTCTAATATTAGCAATCAGCAGCTTGGCAGTTCATACCAAGGTTGGCAAAATTTTGAATTTTGTTATCATATGTGTACTAATTGGATAATATATATATATATATATATATCTTGAAAATTGTTCTAAATGGCGGCATCGAAAGAGATCCCTTGATGTGCACGACTGTGAATTGTCTCTCTCTTTCGTTCACAAGGACAGGTAGAATGACAATCGAAGTTTAGCTGTACAGTTACAGGAGATTGTAAATTTTATATTCCTACTCAATTCCTGTTTAGCTGTTTGTTAAGAGACAGAAAAAGTAATGCTGAATGCTCTTTGGAATAGAAAATTCTTAAACTTTGGTTATTAGGATTAGTTTTTCTGGTGATGCTTGGGAGGTAAATTAATTTTTGAATTCGTTATTTTTAAATGCACCTTCTTATATTTTAGTGATAAACTTGATATGCATTTATTTAATTTAAGTTGTTTTATTGAGCATATAGTCCTTAATAAGGCGGAATGGCGAAAAAGGATTCATGTAGCCGACCATTACTTGATTAAGATACATGGTTTAGTTTAGTTTGGTTTGGTTTGGAGTCTTTTTGAATGTGCCTTCTTATATGTTAGTGATAAGCTCGATAAGTTGAAATTCAGAATATTGTAATCACTTAATTTTTCGTTAGCACAGGTGTCCTGTTTGTATTCTTTTTCCTTATTAGCATAGGACTTCAAAACTTTGCTATGAAATACTTGCAGCATTTTTTATATTTAAATTTTTTTTTAGGATCTTCTAGTTTATGGAAAGTTACTTAATTAGTTGATACTCGCTGTTTTTTGCAAGACCTTGTAGCTAATCCAAAATGCTCTTTGCTTGTAGCAAAAGATCCTGAGGATAGGACTGATTTAATTATAACCCTGCACCGTGATGTTGTTTCTGTATGTTAATGACTTCTGATTTTTGGATGATGTGTCATTCTGATCTCGATTGCTGCTTCTGTTAGTCTATTCTCAATGCATTCTATCCCCCTTTGAACTCAATTAGAGCACTTAAATTCAAATATTTTTTTGTTTTGATAAACAATGCAGGTCTCTGAAAATGATAGAGAAGCTATCAGTACTGCATACTTGGCAAGGCATCCAATGCATTCTGGGTAACTTTTTTGGCCACTTGTTTTTTAGCATGCATGCCTAAATCTAATTCTTTACTCTTTAAAATTTCAGCAAAATATATGATGATTGAACATTAACATATGGTTAGATCAGATTCAGTAGTAAAATCTCATATTGTACCCTGAATTTTCTTTGACTCTTCTCCCCCACAATTTTGCAGATCATGGAGGTTCTTATTCAGATAGCAAATCTCATATCTGCTGTTTATGCTCACTCTTTATTCTCTTGCTTTTTATTTACATAAATACATGCCTAATTAAGTGTTCCTTCATTGCTTGGTTTGCTATATACGTGTAATTTTAATTTGGATTTTTAAGATCGTTTAACATTGCTTTTTTTAATTTGAAGTTATAGTGCATAATGTGATGAATTGATAGCAATCTTTTGTATTTTTTTTTCTTTTTCTTTTTGAGATTAACTTTTTTCCTTATAATTTAGTCTCTCAACAGTTGACAAAAATTGGGTTATTCAGGTTATCTTTAGCAGGGAGAAAATGAACTCCTTGGAGTTGATGGCAAGTATGACAGTATGTCAAGTTTCCAGAAAAAACCAAAGGAAGTGAATGTCAGGTTGATTAATTTTTTCTAATTAATGGCAAGTATGTAGTGTTTTTTTATTAATTTTCCTTGGAGTTGATGGCAAGTATGCAGTGTTTTTTATTAATTTTTTTCTGTAGAATGTCAGGTTGATTTTTTCCTTTGGTTTATGCTCTCAGATGTTTCTAGTTCAGAAAAAACACTGCAGTTTCGATGTCGATGTAATTGAATAAAAAACAGAGAGAAGCAAGTGTAGTTTCATTTGTTTCCTCACCCATTTCATGCATAAGAGATTAAATTTAAATGCTATGTTGCCATCTTTCTGATGTGTGATTTTTGGAGAGAGAGTCTGTGGAAAGAGGTACCTACCTGTGGGTTCTCACTGCAGGAGCAGAGGTTATCTGCTATGTTTTTTTGGTGTGTGGATGTGTTAGGTTATGCTGTTGCATTTTTAGTCACATCTCAATCTGACTGATTACAGGCAAAAGCTATGAATACGATTGTTTCCCCCTCGCATTTCATATTGTTCCTCCCCTCTCTGCAGATTCCACAGTGCTTGCTTATGTGTTGTCAGAGCTGAATCGTCGGCATAATTATGGTGTAAATCTATTTCTCTTGTCAGTTGATGAAGGCATCGCAGGGTATATGGATGATTCACTTGAAACTGTCAAAAGAAATGAAGTCCAGGTGAGCAAGTCTCCTGATTTTTTAGTTCAGCACAAGTTGGGTCGTTTTTGCTTATTCTGCTATTGGTTCATTTATTTATTTTCTTGCAGCACAGCATTTTGATTTTTCTTTTTGTCCTGCAATCTTTTCTTTACTGTTGTTGCTGACTCATTAATTTCTGTTCTTGTTGTTCTAAGAACTTCTATTTTAGCTAATAAAATGGTTTTTAATCTTTTCTGTCTTTTTAATCAACGAGTCCTGTGTGCTTATGTGTGTCCTTTTTTTCTTTTTCCTTTTTTTAGTATGGACTACCACTAAAAGTGGTGTCTTACAAGGAAATGCACGGATGGACAATGGACGAAATAGTGAAGATTATTGGATTAAAGAACAATTGCACATTTTGTGGTGTTTTCTGTCGCCAGGTAGAGCAGTTATGCATTTTCAAATTGATGAACTTAATGCAGATGATATTGCTGAAACAGTTCTTTTAAACATATTACGAGGTGATATTGCCAGGTAATATCTCATCTAAGGTTTCTTTTTCTTTAACTTTTGTTTATTTGGTGAGCTGAGATTATGCTTTTCTGTTGTAGGTTGACTTGATGCACATTCTATAACCAATTCCAAGATGCAAGCCATTTAAGTATACCTATGAAAAGGAGATTGTTATATATCCTTTCCATTGGGTTGATGATTTGTGCCCAAAGTTGGCATTTATATATTAATATGATTTTTTACTGATTCCTTTTAGTTGCCAAACCTTAACCAACTGTTCACATATGCATATTTAAAGAGGCTTGACTACTCCACTGAATGTAATTTTCAACCCCTTTTCATTTTTATTTTCTAGGAGGCCACATTACTCACAGTTTCCTTCCCAATCTCTCCCCAGGAAATGGAATTATCATGTTTAACATTACATGCTATATTTCTCTTTTCAAGTATTGCTGTACATATTTTCCTTCATATGCCTACTTCTGTGACTCCTCATACTGGCACCTGAGATATTTTATTTATTTTGGATGGTGATTTTTCCTTTATAATTCTCTGTTTTCCTTAATTGGTTATTTGATGGGATGATGATTTTTTTTGGCTTCAATATTTTGTAATTATGTACCATGGCTGTACATTTTTTAATAATTTTTTGTATTTCTATATTTAAAAGTTTGTCTGCTACTGAAATTACAGGCATTTGACATAAAATTAGCATAAATTAAAAAAAAAGAAGAGGGCTATTACGGCATTTCTAAAAACGTCGCTAAATAGCATCCCAACGGTCAGTTTTTTTGGGAAAAGGAGATACGACGGCGTTTTAAAAACGTCACTAAACAGCATGGTGACGTCATGTGACCTTGACTAGAACCTTTAGCGGCGTTTTAAAAACGTTGCCTATAGTCATACAGCGACGTTTCTAAAACGTCATAGAGTTATAGTGACGGCCGCATCTTCGGCGTTTGGTGCTAAACGTCACAAAAGGATTTAACGGCGTTTTTAAGACCTATAGCGGCGTTTTTTAAACACCTCTAAAACTTCAATTTCCAGCAGCGGCTGTTGCATCTGCAATGGGACTTGCAGTTGAGAAGTCTAGCAAGGTTGTTTGCTCGAAACCTAAATTTCCTTCTAACTTTGTATTCTATGTCCTTTAAATTTGACTTTAATATTGGGTAGTTGTTTCTTGCAGGGTATACTGTCATATTTTGTAAATAATTTTATATATTTATCATGCTTCTCTGATAAATTTTCCAATTATGTTTCTTTATTAGGTGCCTGACATCACTACTGCTTTGATGGATGCGAAGCTTGGCACGGAAGGGCGCAAGGATCTTTTTGATTGGCTATCAAGGCAACTTAGTGGATTAAGCTGTGTTGTTGAAGGATTAAATATTTTTGGATGGATGTGTATGGATAACAAATATTAGTAGTTTTATTTGTTGATAGCTGCGCATGGATAACAAATAGTTATGTTTCGATTTGTTATGCTAGATGGATGTGACTTGTGAATGCAAACTTAGAATAGTTGTATTGTGTCGAATGTTAATGAATTATGTATTGTGTCGAATGTTAATGATTCAGTTAATTTGAATGATGCTTTAAAATTATAGGTTTATTATGGATTGAATGAATTATTAGGAATTACAAGTGTATTGTTTTCCTGCTTTGGCGGCCAATTTATTAGTCGCGACAAATAAATTATTTTTTTTCGCAAAAAATGACAATTTCCGACCAAGAGTTTTGGTCGCAAAAAATACATCTATTGCCGACCAAAACAGCTCTTGGTCGTGGAAACTCACTTTTGCCGACCAAAAGTTTTGGTCGCGGAAAGTAACAAATGGCGACCAAAATCTTTTTTGGTCATGGAATGTCACAATTGACGACCAAAATTTTTGGTCGCGGAATGTCACAATTGGCGACCAAAATTTTTTGGTCGCGGAATGTCATGATTGGCGAACAAAATTTCTGGTCGCGAAATGTCACAATTGGCGACCAAACTTTTTGGTCGTTGAATGTGATAATTGGCGACCAAATTTTATGGTCGGGAAAATATCACTTTTCGCGACCAAAGTGTTTTGCCGACAAAATAAATTAGTCACGGTAATTAAATATTTAGCGACCAAAAATTTAGTCGCGAAATCCAACTTTTGCCGACCAACCACAATTTTGGTCGCGAATTACTTTTGTCGACCCTCAATTGGCGACCAAAGTAGCGACCAAAAAAATTGATCGCGGATAACTTTTGCCGACCAAAAATTGACTTTTAGCGACCAATTTTTTTGTTGCCAAAAGTGTTAATTCTTGTAGTGTATTTTACCCTTTTCAGAAAAAAAATCCAAAAAGAAGTATTATTGCTGAGGACTTCTCACATGATGCACAATTGTAATGGACAGAAGATAAAATGACGCTTTTGTCCTTTTAATTTTTGAGACCCCCACCACATTAGTTTGTTTTTTTTTTTGGCTTGAAGGACCAGTACATTTGTAAAGGGGCATTTTGGTCATTTACTACCTCCACATCATTTCAAATACATTTTTCAATACACTAATCTAATAAAAAATTTAACCTATCTTTTCAAACACAAAAACTAAAATAATCTACTAAAATAATTAAAAAAATTAAAAAATAAATTTTTTCCAAACGAAGTGATTATATTATTTTCCATTCAAAATTTGTTGAATTCTTATATCGCCACGTCTTAATTTTCGCTCTCTGTGTGAATCTGTTTGTCATTGTTGTTGTTATTCTACCACATAGATGCTGCTGGTTTTCTCCCTTGTTTGATTTATTTTAATTTATTTTTGACAGAATTTCTTCCCTTGGGTAGTCTTATGTTGGTGGAATTTGTCGATGAAAAATGTTAACCATTCAAATACTTGAATACAAAAAACACTTTTACACAATGATACTGTAGCCTTCGTTTACCATGTCATGTTTTTTTGGCTTTTTAGCTATTTCAGTCACAAAAAGATAAAATATAATTTTTAGTCCAATAAGACAAAATATCACATTCAAATCATAATCATCATTTTTTCTTTCACAAAAGTCAAAAAAACCAAAAAAATCTATTTCAAACGAGACTTTTTAACCCCAAACTAAAATAATCAAAAAATTAAAAAGCCAACCTACATCCCAAACAAACCCTAGTGGGAATCATCCCTTCCCATTCAGGGACATATACATTTATACAAATCACAATCTAGTAATAAAAATACAAGTTAAACCCTAGTGAGAATCATCCCTTCCCATTCAGGGACATATACATTTATACAACATATCACAATCTAGTAATAAAAATACAAGTTAATTACAGTTATTACCTTTGTACTTTAATTATAATCTCACTTTAATCCTTTTAATTTTAATGTGATAATCAATATCTTACACTTTAAGTCAAGTTGAAATGTGAATAAAACATACTTATATATTATTTAATTTTACACACATTTTTTTTTTTAAATCTCTTTCCAAATCTCCCACCAAACACAGCGTAAAGGAAATTATTATGCTCGATAAATATGTTTTGGAACAAAAAGGCAGAGAAAATGAATACAAAGGATCCCGGGTGAAAGGAGGAGCTCCTCTCCTCCTAAGTGCGTGTGCAAGTCGCAAGTACACATGCATGTGGTAGGCCAGACATCTTTTGTCTCTAATATTTATTTTTATTTTTTGCTCATAAAATACTTTATGTAATTATGAGAGAATCTCAAGAGAGAATAAACTGTGAATATTTTGAAAGAAGGAGACTGATAAATTTGGAATAAAGAACCATGCATGTGATTGCTTGTGTGCCTGAAATGCATGTGCATCTCTACTTTGTAAATTACCTATAACAAAGGGCATGGCTTTAAGTCCTCGGTACTTAGGCTCGTCACTTGTAATTTCTTTCTCAGTGTTTTCCATGGTTTTTCCTCTCTCTCTCTCTCTCTCTCTCTCTAACAGAATTTGTTATGGTTTTGTGCTTGAGAGGGTATTTTTTGGTAAAAATTGGGCCGAGCTGTGAAATGTACTTTGTGGCCCAAAATGCCAAGGACTGGGTAAAAAGGCTGAAGTGTTACTACGGCCCAAGAGAGGTCACTCCGGCCCAAGCTGTTAAAGTTACTCCGGTTCGTAGACAATAGATTTACTCCGGCTCTGAGGAGATGGTGACTTACTTCGGTCAAAAAGAAAAGATGAAGTTGCTTCGGCTAAGGAATTGAAAAGCTGCCTCGGTTTGGACAATCTGAGTTAGTCCGGTCTCAGAAGGTAGTCCGGTCATTATGAATTCGGGGTAGGTCGGTTGGAATGTTGCTATTCAGTAGATCGGTCCGAACACACCACGGTTCGTGTATGAGAGAACCGAGATATGGTGTAGCATAAAGAAGAACCAAACTACTGTTAGTACGGCCTACTTTGTGGCTCGGCATAGCCAGTTTTACTTCGGTCATATA
>NW_021028261.1:746785-862983 GCF_004153795.1 Camellia sinensis | reverse complement strand
TGTATAAGGAATGAAGATGGGCGAAATCTGCAAAAAAGAGAAGTGTTAGTTCGGTTAATAGACTAACAAAAACCGAAATAAAATACAAGGAAGAAGACCGAAGTCAAGTTACCAGGCTCTCCCTTTTTCCAATTTATTAAACCAACTCTTGTTACTCTTCAGCCGAAGTAAGTGTATGGCTGAAGAGTGGTTGGCTGGAATAAACCAACTCTTGTTACTCTTCAGCCGAAGTAAGTGTATGGCTGAAGAGTGGTTGGCTGGAATAAACCAACACTTGTTGCTCTTCAGCCGAAGTAAGTGTATGGCTGAAGAGTGGTTGGCTGGAATAAACCAACACTTGTTGCTCTTCAGCCGAAGTAAGTGTATGGCTGAAGAGTGGTTGGCTGGAATAAACCAACACTTGTTGCTCTTCAGCCGAAGTAAGTGTATGGCTGAAGAGTGGTTGGCTGGAATAAACCAACACTTGTTGCTCTTCAGCCGAAGTAAGTGTATGGCTGAAGAGTGGTTGGCTGGAATAAACCAACACTTGTTGCTCTTCAGCCGAAGTAAGTGTATGGCTGAAGAGTGGTTGGCTGGAATAAACCAACACTTGTTGCTCTTCAGCCGAAGTAAGTGTATGGCTGAAGAGTGGTTGGCTGGAATAAACCAACACTTGTTGCTCTTCAGCCGAAGTAAGTGTATGGCTGAAGAGTGGTTGGCTGGAATAAACCAACACTTGTTGCTCTTCAGCCGAAGTAAGTGTATGGCTGAAGAGTGGTTGGCTGGAATAAACCAACACTTGTTGCTCTTCAGCCGAAGTAAGTGTATGGCTGAAGAGTGGTTGGCTGGAATAAACCAACACTTGTTGCTCTTCAGCCGAAGTAAGTGTATGGCTGAAGAGTGGTTGGCTGGAATAAACCAACACTTGTTGCTCTTCAGCCGAAGTAAGTGTATGGCTGAAGAGTGGTTGGCTGGAATAAACCAACACTTGTTGCTCTTCAGCCGAAGTAAGTGTATGGCTGAAGAGTGGTTGGCTGGAATAAACCAACACTTGTTGCTCTTCAGCCGAAGTAAGTGTATGGCTGAAGAGTGGTTGGCTGGAATAAACCAACTCTTGTTACTCTTCAGCCGAAGTAAGTGCATGACTGAAGAGTGGTTGGCTGGAATAACCCAACACTTTGTACTCCTCAGCCGAAGTAAGCATATCGGCTAAGGAGTGGTTGGCTGGCAAGTATAGTTTAACCATCTAAAACCGAAATAGAAGTTGGTATAATAAAAGGCATTACACAGTACAGGCATACATATCACAACCGGAATAAGAGTTGAAGCAAATTTTTTCATTCACTGAAACTATTACAAAGAAGATTCATAGTTCGGTTACAACGGCAAAGAAACAAGGAAAAAATCAAGAAAAAAGATCTTCGATTTCGGCGTCGAAGGCAGCATCGGCGTCGACCTGAAGACCGGTTTCAGGCGCGAGGACGTTTTCAGTCGGAAGAGTGGTTTCGGCCGGAACCACGGTTTCACTTGGTTGATTAACAGTTAGATCTTCCACCATGGGCTCCGACCGAACTACCTGGTCTACATTCACAACCGGGGTATCCTCAGGGGCAGAGTCTTCATCTGAGCCCGAGTCCTCAAGGAATTGCTGCTGCATCGCATTGGCGTATTCCATCAGGGAGTTCGGTATAAAGTAGGCTGGAGGGTCGAAAACCTCGGCCTGAGGATCATGACCGAGCTTCTCAACGGCTCCCCTCCAGCCGCACTTAAAGAAAAGCTCCTTGGCAGCATTGCATTGCTGGGCGTAAGCATCCTCTGCCCTCTTGAAGCCTTGTTTGTCAGCTTCCTTTGCCCTCTCCTTTATTTCGGCATCCTTCTTTCTTTCAAGTTTTAACAGGTCGCGCAAGTACTTGTCCTTCAGAGCAATGGCAGTCTTTTGTTTTTCAGCTTCGGCCGAACTAACCATTCCGGTCAGTCGGCCGACCTCGCCTCGGAGTTCGGCCAGTTCCTTTCTGGCCTCTTCCAGTTCGGCCGATTTCGCCTCTGCTTCTGCCGCTGCTTGCCTAGTCACTTTCCTCAGCTCCAGTACTTTTCTATGGGTGATTTGGTTTTTCTGAATGGCCTGACAAAGCAACAACTTCCCTTTAGCCGAAGAAAAAGTTGAAAAGAAAAAGAGAAATAAACAGAAAAGCGACCGAAGTTACTAACTAGAATCATGGATTTAGTCGCAGACCGGATGGACTTCAGCTCGGTGGTTAACTGTTTTTGGTGATGCTCCATGTCTTTGGGCAGACACACACTCTTGGCCAGATTGATGGCCAACAGGTGGTCTTTCTCAGCAACAACCGAGTCTGTATCTAGAATGTCTCGGTCGTTGAAAGTAAGTTTTGGTGCCCAGCTGCCGATGGTTCGGTCGGAAGACTCCGGTTGGGGGCTTGGTGGTAAGCTCGGCTGAATAGCAGGTTCTTCTTCATCAACCAAAACTTGTTCGGTTTCGGCAGTTCGGGCACGTTTGGTTCGGCAGGAAGAGGATGGCTGTTGAGAAGGGAGGGCCACAACAGCAGGCTGCGATTGACTGGGAGGCGTTACTTCGGGCCTAGTTGTTTCGGTGAGAAGGGCCCTAACTCTGCTCCTCTTCGCCATCTCTTCTTCAGCGGTTAGTGGGACAACTCTTATTTCGGGCAAAGTTGGGTCCGGTTCAGGTGCTTCTTCAAGAAGGAAGTCAGTCACTCTTGCTTTTCGGCGACCGCTGTACCGGTAGGTCGGCTCAAAGTTCAGAAGCTTAGCCCAACTCCTTTCTTTAAATCGTAGTGCGGCTCGCAAAATTGCAAGGTTTGGATAACTATATAAGGAATGAAGATGGGCGAAATCTGCAAAAAAGAGAAATGTTAGTTCGGTTAATAGACTAACAAAAACCGAAATAAAATACAAGGAAGAAGACCGAAGTCAAATTACCAGGCTCTCCCTTTTTCCAATTTATAGGTCGGCCAGGAATTTGGGCTTGAAAATCCTCAAAGTTCCTAGAGACCCAGAAGAAATCATCATCATTAAGATCTTTGTCCGGTGTATGTTTAACTATCTTCTCTCGGCGGCGGCGAATCCTAAGGTAATAGACCCACCCAGCATTTTTTGAGCCTATGGAGTATTGATGGAAAATTTCGGCCAGGCCGAGGTTTAGTCCGGTTTGGTGGTTTAGTGCGGCTATCCCCATAATAATGCGGTATGTATTGGTAGACAGTTGAGTG
Organism: Camellia sinensis; assembly: GCF_004153795.1. Lineage (NCBI taxonomy): Eukaryota > Viridiplantae > Streptophyta > Magnoliopsida > Ericales > Theaceae > Camellia > Camellia sinensis. The sequence continues at coordinate 859,759 of NW_021028261.1, read as the reverse complement.
GGGCATAACCTAGTCTGCCTAAGAAATTCGCAGATCAACGGTTGGACAGGAAACCGTAGTCCGGTTTCTATTATGGATTGAAGGGTAAAAGGGACGAAGCCTTCATTTTCCCAAGGAATAACATCTTTTTTGGCCAACGTCAGATGGACGTCGTCAGGAATTTGGTAATCTTTCCTAAATTCGGCCATGCCACCAGGGGTCTCAACTAGATACCTATACTTACCTATTTGATGAATAAATTACTTATAATTTATATCGGTGCAAAAATCGTGTTCAGTAGCTCAGTTGAGCGCACGCAGGAGTGCCTGGGTAACCTAAGTCTGCAAAGTAAAAAACAGAGGGGGTTAAAGCACTGATCAACGGACCGTGCTACAATTTAAAAGCAAGGTATAAAAGCCCTACTTCGGCCTCAAAGAACTGGTTCTATCTCGGTTCATCAATAGGTTTGGTGGCTCGGTTTGAGCAGTTTGCTCGGTAGACCGGTTTAACGTTTAGGGGCAGCTTTCTGAGTTCGGTCTAAAAAACTAAGAAAGCTGGTTTAGCCCCAAGGCCTAAATCGGTTGCAGTGTGAATAAAGTTTCTTCGGTTGAACCTCTAGGGGCGGCTTTCTGAGTTCGGTTTAAGAACTAAGAAAGCCGGCTTGGCCCCAAGAGCTTAGTTCGGTTGAAAACCAAGGTTCCTAGTTTGAAGTGTTCAAAACTGGGTGATCTTACTTCGGCTAAAGAGAGTCAGGCATCGGTGACTCTTTGAGACTTTTGTGTTCTAGATCGGTTGATTGTCTACGGTTATCTACTTATTTAGGGCAAACAGGATCCTAGTTCGGTTGCTGCCTAATTTTGGATCTAAGGCAAGGTTTTTACGGAAGTTCTTGCACATATGAACTATGCTATCATATTTTTTTTTCATAAGAGTGCAGAAGCAAAAACAAAGAAATGCACAAGCATGCTTCACCAAGATAGAGAAAACAGAAAAGAAGAAAGCAAAAACAAGTTTTTTCAAAACTTACCAGAGGGAAACAAAGGCAAAGAAGGAAGAATGGCAGCAAAACCACAGCCTTTTCAAGAACAATGGAAGAACAGTTAGAACCACAGAGAGAAGACGAAGAATATGAAAAGTGTAAGTGAATGATTCAAGAGTAGAAAAGTTGTTTTGTGAAAAAGGACAGAGAAGAGGCGGCAAAAAGAGGCGGGACTGTTCAAAAAGTTCGAAGTACGAAGGCGGCGTGGTAACAGCTCACAACCTATCAGAGCCCGCCACGTGGCAAGGGAAGGGGAAGCGTTACAGTCGTGATTAAAGAGACGTTTTGACCGGATAAAGCAGAGCTCGAAGTAGAACTAGCTCGGCTGGATACGCTGAAGGGTTTTTTATCTCGGCTGGAAAGGCATGTAGAACTTCAGCTCGGTTGAAAGATTTGTAATCTCAATCATGCTATGCAGATGAAATTAAGGGCAATTGAGAGGGTATTTTTGGTAAAAATTGGGCCGAGCTGTGAAATGTACTTTGTGCCCAAAATGCCAAGGACTGGGTAAAAAGGCTGAAGTGTTACTACGGCCCAAGAGAGGTCACTCCGGCCCAAGCTGTTAAAGTTACTCCGGTTTGTAGACAATAGATTTACTCCGGCTCTGAGGAGATGGTGACTTACTTCGGTCAAAAGAAAAGATGAAGTTGCTTCGGCTAAGGAATTGAAAAGCTGCCTCGGTTTGGACAATCTGAGTTAGTCCGGTCTCAGAAGGTAGTCCGGTCATTATGAATTCGGGGTAGGTCGGTCGGAATGTTGCTATTCAGTAGATCGGTCCGAACATCCACGGTTCGTGTATGAGAGAACCGAGATGTGGTGTAGCACAAAGAAGAACCAAACTACTGTTAGTAGGCCTACTTTGTGGCTCGGCATAGCCAGTTTTACTTCGGTCATATGGTAGTTCGGCCAAAGGGAAAACATCCCACTTGGTTTAAGCAGTGGGGGAGGGTGTAAAAGGATGAGCACTATCCTTGGGAGTATGAATCCTGGGAGGACTCTGCATGGAGAAATACAAGTCCTACTAGGATTGTGCCACGGGAAACTTATAAAAACCCACAAGCACCACCTTGGAGGAGGTAATTGAACACAATTCTTTCTGAGAACATAGAAGCTTTGTCTATTTGTCAAGCTTACTGACTTAGGCATCGGAGAGGTTTCCGGCACACACCCGCCGCTAGCTCACGTTTGTGTTTTCAGGTGATAAAGCGACGTCGTACGGAGGAGCGTGGACTTGGTCAACAGGATTATACGAGGCGAATTATTCCCTCCCCGTAACAGTGCTAATTAAAGAAAAGGGCTAGATATTGAAGCTTTATATAATAGAAGCTAGATGTCAAATGCTGACATTTTTTTCTAGTAGGAACACTAGATATCACTCTCTCTCTTTGTTGGCTAAATTACACCTGGTATCTTTAGGGTTTTTTTTTTTTTTTCCTAATCAAAATATCATTTTAGTCGCTTCGCATTCAATTGTAATGGTCAATCTTTTACATTTTAAAGATATTAAGTAGTTATTTGGCATGCACTAAAAATATATATATATATATATATATATATAATATATATATATATTATATACATATATTTATTTGGGTCACATCAATCAACATTTATCAACACCTCTTTTTTATTTTTCTGCACACTTTCTCTACTTTTCTAAATTTTTTTTTTAATAAAAAGTCAAAAAGTACACTTATTTAGAGCATTTCAAATCACCCATAAGTGTTTGTTTGGCATGTACTAAAATAGTACATCCTATTTTAGCATATTATCCTATTTAGGTCATAATCATCTTATTTAGGTTACATCATCTCTCTATCATATCAATTCAAACCCAACTTATATTTCATATTTTTTTCCCCATAAAAAGTCAATCAGTATAACAATCTAGCACTTTTCAAATAATCCTCTAAGTATAATTTATCTTATTCAGTAATTTCGAAACACCATATAACATTAGCTATATATACTTTTAAAAAATCATATAACATTGCCGTAATAAAAAAAAAATCTATGAGTGAGCAACTCAATATTACAGGCGATCTTAGACTATTCAAATGCAATCTTAGTCGTAGTGAATTTTTGAAGATTTGAGGCATTCAATAAAACTTAAAATAAAATAAAATAAAATAATAAAAAAATAAAATAAAATTGAATGCCTTAGACAATGATCCAACCGTAATGGTTGACCACTTAAACATGCTAGTTGACCTTTATTTTTATTTAAAAATAATAATAATTAGAGTGTATTGCAATTTGTTTTATTGATACGTAAAAGTGATATTATATAAAAATTATAATATTTGTGAGGTTAATTATTATAAATATCATAATTAGATCTTTTTTAGTTATAATTAAATAATAATAAGTCATAACCAATATTATAATGGATTGTTTTGGAAAGTACGTTATAAGTTAACTTTTTATCATTTTATGACTTTTGAAAAAATGTATAAAAAAATAGAGAAGTGATATGATAAAAAAAAGTTAAAAAGTAACTTTTAACCAAGTCAAACAAAAAAAAAAAACAAAGTTTCCAAAATGGGCCAATGAGTCATAACTAACATCTTTACTAGGGGTCTTTAAAACTGGGGGTGCAAATCATTTTTCTTAATCATAATCAAGTTATAACATAAAAATCACAAACGTTATATTTACACATATGGTACACACTCCCATTTTAAAGTGTGTATTATAAAATTTGAGATTGGATTATTTGAAGTTGGCCATCCAATTTGAGAAAGCATTTGAGTTTAGTGAGTTCATTTTTGGCCGAACTCGATGATCTAAATCGTTTACTTTTTAAAGTCACAGATATGATTCAAATATATAGTTATCGATATTTGACTATTTTAATTTTTTATATAAATATTCTATTCAATAAATTTTAAAAATTGAACAATTTAAATTATCGAGATTGACTTCAAAATGGATTTACCAACTTTAAATACTCTCTCAAATAAAAATGACCAGTTCAAGAGAATTCAAACCCATAAATTTTTTTAGGGTAAATTATAAATATATTCCTTGAGATTTGTTTAAAGTAGAGATTGCTCTCTGTGATTTGAAAAATTACAAATATCTTTTTGTCAGAATTTTTTATTTAACAAAATTAAGTAAAAAAATAAAATCCATAATTGCTCTTTTATGTAATAATAAAATTACTTAAATTATTAATTAAAATATATTTTTAATATCATTAAAAACTGTTAATTAACTTGATAATTTATTACTAAAAAATATGATTTCTTACGAAATTAGAAATTTCGGAAATATAATGTAATTTTTAAAATTATAAGGAGTGATTTATTTATAATTTATTATTTTTTCAATAAATTAGTAGACTATAGTCCGATATTTAAAGATTATCTATTAGTTTTGTCTTTTTCAGAGGTGACGCAAGATCTTGCCTGGTCCACAAAGCATCATCATTAATAAAGACTAGTCTCACACACACACTGGAATATTTGTACAAACGAAAGGCTCCAATGAAATGTTTCAGTGTGATTATTCGTCATTTGAAATAATTTAAATAAATGTAGTTTTTTTTATTTTTTTTTTTATAAAAAAATATATGAAAAAATAGAATGATGATATGATCCAAATATATATATATATATATACATATCTAAATAAATATATTTATTTAAAGGATGTCAAACAAACTCTAAATTAAACAAATGGTTTGTAGATGTAATCCCAAATTATTTTTTATTCTCTACATCGAATTAAATATATTCTTGTAAAAGCATATGCAATCATTCATTAGATATTTTATTAAATTTTGATAAAAATTTGATCTGATACGATATACTCTAACCTGTTTATCAAATCTAGTCGGTCGGTCATCCGACTGGTCGTCTGTCAAAAGTAAATTTTCATCAAATTCATTTCAAAACCAATTATTTGGGAAGATGTCCACGAGGACATTTGGGTGGATGTCCTATCTAATAGTTATCTACAAATTTGATAGAACGATAAATGTTACATTCATTTGTTGAAAAAAATATCACTTTCTCCCTTTAATACCAAACTGGTGAAACTATTGGAGCATGATTTTCATTAGTTTTTCATCAAATTTAAATTTGATAATTTTGATAAAAGATCTAATGAATAATTGGAGATGGTCTAACCGATACAATGTTCAAAACTTATTTCAATACACAAATGATGAGAAATTATTGGTTGGCCTTGAAGTATTGTTCCATACCATTCGAAACAAATGTCCCATTATCTTCTAAAAAGAGACAAAAAGATGGTGAGTCTCATTGATTCAACTAATAACAACTAAGTTGTAGCACCGCATCAGTTTGCCCCAGGAGCAAACAATAATTTTTCCTACAAATGACACCCTTTTGAGTTGGTTTGGCTAGTTAGCTATTTTAGTTGGCTTTTGAATTTTTGATTATTTTAACTTAGTTAAAAAAGTTATGTTTGGAAAGATAATTGGCTTTTTTTTTTTAATTTTTTTTAAAATTTTCTTATAGTTGATTTGATGATTGTGAAAGAAAAAAAAAAGTGAAATGCTTATAATTTAGATGTAATATTTTATCTTATTAACTATTTTTATTTATTTGTCTTTATTGTGTATTTTAACCCAAAACCTTATTCCCAAACACGAAACACCTCTATCACATTAGGTTATTTTGGTTTTGAAAAAATTATATAAAAAAAAAAAATTAAAAGAAAATCAAATTTTGATTCTTGTAATAAAATTATTTTTAAATTTTTAATTTTATTACTTTAAATCATAATCTTTTGATTTGTTTTCAATCTAAATATAGTTTATTTTTATTAAGTAAAACCGACAAAAAAAAAGAAGATATTTTAATCATTAAACTCAATATAGATGTACATAAAATGTCTTAAATAATCTTTTTTGTTTAACGTAATTACTAAAATACTGTTTTTTTATTAGTTTTACTTAATAAAAATAGGTAGATAGTTTTTTAAAAATAAATTAAAAGATTAGAGTTTAAATTGATAAAATTAAAAATTCAGATTTTATTTTGCTACAATAGTTATACCTTATATATATATATATATATTTGTAATTTTCTCTTTTATTTTTGGCTAAAATAATGAATAAATCATTAAATTTTAATTTCATTAAATTAGATTTTGTGATTTGACTCGGCAAATGTATCTACTGATTTTAGCTAATTAAATATTAAAAAAACATTTTACTTTTATTGTTTGGAAGTTAGTTGTGTTGAACTTATAAAAAAATAATTTTAAGTTAAAATAAAAAGTTAATATTTAAATACTATAAAAAAAAAAAAAAAGAAAAAAAAAAGATAGTTGGTTGAAGAGTGTATTAAAAACATTGCATAATTAAAATAAAAAACAATAAAATATAACATAAATTTAATTAATTTTAATGGAGATCCTGTTAGGTTGAGTCTTGAAGATCTAGAAAACGTGTTTATAGGGTAGGTTTTTTTTTTTTTAGGTGCAACTTAGAATAGTTAAATTGACAAATGTCTAAGGAGAAAAAGGTCATTAACGTCTAAAGTTGAAATGTTATTTTTGGCCACCAAACGTAGAATTACGTCATATTTTATAAAAAAACACAAGCTGGACACTGCTCGCACTTGGTGTACGTTGAATTTTGGAGTTATTTATAGTTTTGAGTTAACAATTTTGTTTTTTTTTGTGCAACATTTGTTTTAGTGGTAACTAATTTTAAAAAGTTTCTTAAATAAAGTTGTATTACCTATGAATAATTTCAAATAACATAAATTCACTCTCTAAATTTTTTTTTTGAGATATTTAATGCCTGCCACCGGAAGGGGCTAAATAAGAAATAGGTCGGATCTAAGCCTTGGGCTGGTCCAATTTCCTAAGCCCAAATTCAAATGGGTTAGATGAGCATGTGGGCAACCCAACTAAACCCAACTCTATTACTAACAGTCCACCTAAGTTCTCAAGCACTTGGCCCAACTTGCAATGGAAAGGCCAATCTAGTTGCGATACTGGGTTAGGGCCGAGCTGCAGGACTCATTCTATGGGGCGAACTGATGGGTCGAACCCATTATCAGAACCAAAGTGGGCCGAGTCCATACACAAATATCCGAATGGGCCAGCCCATCCCTATAGTAGTCTCTCAAAGGGCCGAGCTGAGGCACAACGGTATCGAGCTGAGGGAACCTCTCAAAGAAACGTGGAAGCTGTAAGTATATGCATGTGAAAGTTGCCACCTCAACTGGTCCCCTACACCTAGAATCATGAAAAACAGATAAACTAAAAGAATGTGGTTTGTTATCAGCATGACCACAATGAGTATATGCACCCCTATGACAACTACCTGATGGTCCACCACCCTAGGCAATGCTAAAAGGAAACTTTACAGCACCAGAGCTCCATGAAACCATCTTGAGCAACAAGCAAGAGTTCTATAAAAACCACACTAACTTTACATTGAAGGTAACTAATCTAAGCTGAACCCCACTTACAAAAACTCAACTCTTTATACTTAGAGGGCACTTCACTTCTTCTTCGATCCACTTTCATCTAGTGCGGTATCCGATACGCACAATTGGTGCGGTGAACGTGGACGCTTTGTTTCTAAACTCTGCACTCAGTTTCGGCAATAGGGATTGAGGACATCCCACCTTTGACACATACTCCACAGATAGAGAAGACAAAGGACAAAGGCTTGGCACTCCCAACAGTCTTAGAAGAACAAATTGGAAACAATAATTGGACCCTCGAATCCGTTGAGCATCAATTGCCCTTCGCTGGGGTTCTTTTCATCACTTTTTTCTGAAAAAGGATTACAGAGATCGAATCATAGACTCCATAGGGATGGAGATACAGGAGCTGAAAGCGCAACTCAAAAGGGTGCTGGGTGATTCGACGAAAAAGAAGACTGAAGCAGAGCCCTCTCGCCTACGACAGAGAAGCTCATCTAGAGAACCACTAGTGAAGAAATTCCCCAGAAATGAGTCTAGGCGACAAAGCCAACCAATCCCAGTACAGAGTGAGGCGGCGAGTAGCCACACTCGTGGGTCACGCCGGAGAAGGGCTAAGAGGCAGAAAACGGTTAGCCAATAGACTGAGTACCCTCCTAAAGACCTTCGTACTTGGTTGATTTGCAACAAGCAGAATGAGCAACGTTGAGATCATCTAGACTATACCATCCACCAGAGAGAGCACCGAGCGTTGGATAGGTTTGTCTCCTCTCCATTCTCCCTGGAAATTGAGGCCATGAGACCTCCCAAGAAATTCACCCCGCCAAAGTTCACGTCGTACGATGGGAAGTCAGATCCATTGACGCACATTAGCCATTATAGATAGATGATGTCCCTATAGAGCCGAGACGAAGCACTGATGTGCAAAGTCTTCCCGTCCAGCTTGGGAGAATCCAGACTTCGATGGTTCTATCGACTCCCCGCTAGATCAATTTATGACTGGAAGCAGCTTTCTGAAGAGTTCTTAGCCATGTTTGTCTCCAACATTAAGATCCCGAAAGAGCCGGATACACTGTTCGGAGGAAAACACTGCGCAGTTATGTTAGGAGGTATTGGGAAGAATACAATGACCTGGAGGAAAACGTTTGCAGTGAGCAGATGGCTGTTATGTCTTTCAAACATGGTCTGCGCCCAGAAAGTAAGTTGAGACAATTACTTACCAAGCGCTTGGCCATAGCACTGTAAGATTTGCGTGCCAGGATTGAACAGTACGCTCACCTCAAAGATGACCAGATCCCCATCGAGGTAGCATCAGCAGAACAAACAGCTCGGCACAAGAAAAGAACAGACCGAGGGGAACATCGGGGAATCACGGTGAATGAGGTAGATAAATCCAAATCTCACGAAGCAGTCGTGACTGTATTCAAAGAACCAATCTATCATATCTTGGAAAAGATCAAGAGAGAGCCCTTCTGTGACAACCCTCGCCTCTGATTACTACTAAATTGTGACTGAATATGATACCACCTTTTTTGTTTGGCTGCCGAAAATGTTGGGAGATCCAGCACGGCGCAATCAGAAGCTCAGATGCACCTATCACCAAGACAGGGGGCATATGACTCAGAATTGCAGAGCACTAAAGCAACACCTGGAAGACTTAGTAGCAGCGGGACACCTCCGAGACTACATCAATCAGGATAAAGCAGTGGCCGAACTGGGGAACCCACCACCGGAAACGAACAACAAGCACCCAGCTCGACTGATAATAAATGTGATCCATGGAACAGCGGCCCAAGAGCCTGAAGAGGCACTGAAAGAAGAGATTACCAAGGCTGTGCAAATTCAGCAGGTCATGTCAGTAGAGCCCGCATTGAAAAAGGTACGCACGGTACCCAAATCCCCCTTGTGCACTGTTTCATTTATTAGAATGGATTTAGAAGGTATACAACACCCACATACTGATGCACTGAATATAAATGTGGGAATTGGGAAACGGTTTGACTTAAAACGAGTCCTGGTAGATCAAGGCAGTACAACAAACATATTGTATTATGACTTGTTCAGAAAGTTCGGTCTCTCTGAGCAGCACCTCACCCCAGCGACAGCTCCATTAGTCGGCTTCAATTCACAGCCAGAATGGCCACTTGGCAGAATAGTGTTTTCAGTTGTGGCAGGAATGATGACTCTCCAGATAGAGTTTGTAATTATTAATACACTTTCTCCTTACAACGCCATACTTGGTCGTTCATGATTCACCAAATGGAGGTGGTCCCTTCAACCTACCACCAGCTCATCCATTTCCCAACAGAACACGGAGTAGAGCAGATCTCAGGGGATCAAGTTGCGTCCAAACATTGCTTCATGGCGGCATTGAAGGCTAAACAACTTTGCAATCGAGTACAAACAGTGGAAGTGGCCAAACAACCAGTCTTGGAAGTTGTAGGGGGAGCACCAAAGGAAAAGATGGCAGGGGATTTGGAGAAAGACTTAGTAAAAGAGGATGATCCAAAAAAGTACTTCCTCATCGGTACCTCGCTAGGTGCTGATGAGAAACTTTAGCTGCTACAACTGCTGAGGGAAAATATGGAGGTATTCACGTGGTTAGCATATGATACTCCAGGGTTGAACCCAGAATTTGCTTGTCACAAACTCAACATCAACCCTTCCGCTCGGCCTGTCGCGCAAAAAAGTCGGAGATCCTCAATTGAGCACATTGAAGCAGTAATTGCCGAAGTCGAAAAAATCCTAGCATCGGGAGCAATCAGAGAAGTTCAGTACCCACAATGGTTGTCCAACACAGTTGTAGTAAAAAAGAAGAATGGAAAATGGAGAGTCTGCGTTGATTTCACCTGTTTAAACAGAGCTTGTCCCAAGGACATTTTTTCTTTACCTCGAATCGATCAACTGGTAGACTCAACAGCAGGGCATGAGCGTATGAGCTTTCTGGACGCTAATAGTGGTAATCACTAGATACCACTGTTCGGTCTAGATCAGGAGAAGATAACATTTATCACTCCAAGGGGCACTTATTGCTACAAAGTAATATCGTTCGGCCTCAAAAACGCCGGAGCAACTTACCAGCGAATGATCACTCGAATGTTCAAGGACTAACTCGGAAAGACCATGGAAGCTTATATAGATGATATGGTAGTAAAAAGAAAGCTCGCTCCAAACCACCTTGCAGACTTAAGAGAAGTTTTTGTTATCTTGAAAAACCATCAGCTTTGCCTTAATGCCTCGAAATACGCTTTCGGGGTAGGAACAAGGAAGTTCTTGGGGTACATGGTCACTCACAGAGGAATCGAGAAAAATTCGGATCAAATCAAAGCAATACAAGAGCTTGAAGTACCAATAAAGGCTAAAGAGCTACAGAAGCTGGCCGAAATGGCAGCCGCCTTGAATCGGTTCATCAGTAAGTCTTCAGATCGGATGAAGCCGTTCTTCCAGCTAATGAGAACAAAGGAAGCGTTTGAATGGAGTCCCGAGTGTACCGACGCATTGCAAAGTCTCAAGAGATACGTCAGTACACCACCTCTTCTGTCCACTCCAGAACCAAGAGAGGAGCTGTACCTATATCTAGCAGTCTTAGATCACGCCGTAAGCGCGGTATTGATTCGAGAAGTTAACAGAGAATAGATGCCAGTATACTATGTTAGCAAGACTCTACTAGATGCCGAGATACAGTACCTACCCTTGGAAAAGTTAGCTTACGCGTTGCTTATCGCCTCAAGAAAGTTGCAACATTACTTCCAGGGGCATACCATCAATGTCCTCACTAAATTCTCCCTCAGATCTGTATTCAGCCGAGCTGATTTCTTTGGCCGAACAGCAAAATGGGCAGTAGAACTTGGTGAGTTTGACATTCGGTATCAACCCAGGATAGCAATCAAGGCCCAGGTCTTGGTAGATTTCGTCGCAGAATTCGCTCCCACCTAGAGTACTGAGCATGAGAATCCCAGTTCGGCACAAGCGCTACACACCACCGAATAGGGAAAGTAATGTGCTTCGGAAGCATAGAAACTCTTTATTGGAAACATCTGACAGCTCTATGTCGACGGATAATCCAATAGCCGAGGCTCGGGAGCTAGGGTAATACTTATGTCACCAGAGGGATTTATTTGGGAGTAGGCTCTTAGGCTCGGCTAGAAGGCTTATAACAATGAGGCATAATACGAAGCACTGTTGGCTGGATTACGCAGTGCCGAACACTTCAGTGCAGAGCAACTTCTTGTTTTCAGCGATTCCCAATTGGTGGTAAACCAACTTTCTAGGGTCTATGAAGCACGAGACGAAAGAATGGCTATGCACGCAGGCCAGGCCGGGGATCTACTCAAAAGATTTCGATCCATACGAGTGGAACGAATCAGTTAGGACAAAAACAGCCATGTTGATGCTCTGGCCTGCCTCGGCTCATCAGTAGATACCAAAGACGCTAGAAAAGTTTGGGTTGAGTTCATGTCAGAACTAAGCATTGCATCTCTAGTCCTCTTCAGCAACTTAGAGCCAAACTGGATGGATCCAATACTTGCTTTTATGAAATTTGGCACTCTCCCCGAAGATAAAAAGGACGCCAACAAAATTCGACATAGGTCAGCTCGGTTTTGGGTCTTACCATCTGGGAAGCTATATAGATGCTCCTGTCTTGGTCCTTATCTTCTATGTGTGCATCCAAATCTGGTCGAAAATGTTCTCCACGAAATTCACGATAAGATTTTTAGATGCCACGTTGGTGGAAGGTCACTGGCGCACCGAGCCCTCACTCACGGGTATTGGTGGCCACGAATGCAACAAGATGCACATCAGTATGTTCAGAAGTGCGATAAATGTCAGAGGTTTGTTCCCCTAATTCATCAGCCAGCCAAAACTCTCACTCAACTCACCAGCTCATGGCCTTTCGCCCAATGGGGTTTGGATATTGTTGGACCGTTGGCACGAGGCACTGGGAATAGGCGATTCTTCATCGCTACAACCGACTATTTCACTAAGTGGGTTGAAGTTGAAGCACTAGCAAGTATCAAAGAAGCAGACACAAAGTAATTTGTCATGAAGAACGTCGTGGTCCGTTTTGGCATCCTGCGGGTACTAATTGCGGATAATGGAACATAGTTCGATGGAAAGATCTTCAGAAAGTTTTGTTCCAACCTCAGAATCTAGTATCAGAACTCTTCTCCAGGCTATCCACAAAGTAATGGGCAGACAGAAGCATCAAATAAAACCATCATCAACGGAGTAAAGAAATGGCTTGAACATGCAAAAGGAAAATGGGTTGAAGAGTTACCCCATGTGCTATGGGCCTACCGAACCACAGCACGACGCTCAACGGGGGAAACACCTTACTCCATAACTTATGGAATGGATGCCATTATCCCACTCGAAGTAGGTCTCCCAACCCTCCGGTATGAATTGTTTGAAAGCACAAGTAATGAGGAAGCTATTGCACATGCACTGGATATGGCAGAAGGCCGAAGAGAAGTTGCATTGATCAGACTTGTAGCATATCAACAGCAGCTCATCAAAAGTTTCAACTAAAAAGTTTTCCTAAGGCAATTCAGACCTGGAGAACTGGTTTTGAGGAAAGTTATGGATCACAAAAGGGTGCCTAGCGAAGGAAAACTTGGGCCTAACTGAGAAGGTCTATACAAAGTCACAATTATTGCTAGAAATGGAGCTTACTACCTAGAGGATCTTAAAGGCCGAGTGTAGACACCCCAATTTTGACCGGCCCTAAGACTTGGGCGCTTTCTTTTAATTACCCGATGATGACAATTAGAATGTGTTTCTCACAGAATCCTCAGTAAGAAAGATGGAATTTGAGCTTTAATCCCAAACTTCACCATTTTGGCCAAATTGTTTTAAACTACTAAATATTTCATTAGTTTAGTATTTTGTCATTTTGCATAATTTTATGTGTTTGTTCATATATTTGGCGTTTTTATATAAATTGGTATAAATTATATATTTTATATATTATATTATATATATATTATAAAAAAATATAATAATAAAAAAATTATTTTGATGTCGGCAGCCAACATTCAAATCAAACTTTGCATAACTTTGCATATATATATAGATATTTTATTATAAACCATTAAATAGGTTGATACCATTAATTATAATATATATATTATATATTATTAGATTTGTATTATTATAAAAAAAATATATAATAAAAAAAATTGTTTTGATGTCGGCAGCCGACATCCAAATCAAACTTTGCATAACTTTGCATATATATATTATATTATTATAATTTCCTTATATAAAGACACAGTATGAGGAGGCCCAGCAGGGAGAAAAAAAAAAGGAAAAGTCTGGGAGAATCAAAAGGAGAGAAGGGAGGCTAATTAGAAAGAGAAAAAAAGAAAAAAGGGGGAAGGATCTGAGAATTAGATTAGAGAATCAGAAAGGGAAAAAAGAAGTGGTGCGAGAGAGTTTGAGAAGAGAGAGAGGGAAAATAAAATATTTTCTTTGATATTTTTATTTCCATTTCATCAATACACCATTCAAAAACCAACCACTAAAGCTGTAATTTCAAATTTTGGACTAAGAATTGAGAACACATTCCACAAACTTGAGAGTAATCAAAAGAAAGTTTGTGACTCAGAAAATTCATCATTTCCCAACAGGTGAGTTTTCGCAAATTTTCATTTAATTTTAAAGTGTGATATAATTTGTTTAAATACTTCATTTACTTCTTTTCATAACTATTATTTTTATCGCTTTAATGGGATGGCTGCACCACCCACATATCTGCTGTAATTTAAATATTGTATATAAATTGTTGTAATTTATTACTTTAAATAATCTACCCCACCGGATGAATAGTACCTTCAGCGGTGAATAGTAATCTCCGGGGGTGAATAGTACTTCCGGCTATTTAATTTTGCTCGCTTTCTATAGCTTAATTACAGCACTATTGTATGCTATTTAGGGGGCTGTTTAATTTATTTCAATAATTTACATTTTAATATCAAGTTTGTTTGTACTAACCAATTAATCAACTTCGCATAATCATCTCTGCAACCTCCCTCCATTCTTTGCTTATTTCGATTAAAAAGTTGTGAAAAATTAAGATTGTGGTTCAAGTATAAGAAATGAACTCTTCCACACTTAATGGTTTAATCTCTTCGGAGATTCATTACCAAAGGTATAAAACACTCTATGCTTAATGGTTTAATCTCTTTGGAGATTCACTACCAAAGACATAAAATGTTTTATGCTCAGGAGGTTCATTACCAAAGGTATAAAATGCTCTATGCTTAATGGTTTAATCTCTTTGGAGATTCACTACCAAAGACAAAATGTTTTATGCTTAGGAGGTTCATTACCAAAGGTATAAAACGCTCTATGCTTAATGGTTTAATCTCTTTGGAGATTCACTACCAAAGGCATAAAACGTTTTATGCTTAAGAGCTTCATTACCAAAAGTATACAACGTTCTATGTTTACTGATTTAATCTCTTAGGAGATTTACTGCCAAAAGCAAAAAACGCTCTATACTTAACGGTTTAAATTCTTTGGAGGTTCACTACCCCAAATGTATACATGTTCTTATACTAAAGCACAATATTTTCTTTTTCATTTCTCTTTATTCATCAGTGTGTTTACTTTTAAGGGACTAATTGACCGTTGGAAATCACCAAGGAAAGTGTCATTATCACTTATTATCAAGTTTGGATTTCAAGTCATTATTACTCAAGTTTGGGTTTTTCTAAGTCATTATCACTCTTTTGAGTTTGACTAGTCCTTGTTGCACATCTTGAGTTTGAGTTGAAATCCCTTATCGCTTGTAAATAAGTTTGACTCTTCCTTTGTAATTTCCCCTGAAGAAAATTTTCTCGGGTTAAGTTGATGCTTGTTTCTCTTTATTGCATTTTGGACTTAGTGGACGTAAATATCACTTTTGCACAAACAGGAGAAAAGATAAAGAAATGGACAGGTAATAAAAAAAGGCTAATAAAATTGGTTAAAATTGGATTACAACCGACATAAAGAACCAATATGATTAATTGAATTCGGTCGGACGTTATACCGAGTTTATTGAGTTAGGGCTTATTGTAATAAATTAGACAACCCCTTTCATTTATTATTCATTCGGTTTTGTAATAATTATTTATTCGGACATTTGGACATTCGGACCCTCCTTCGCGAAGACAAATATGTAATAAGTTGTATGTCTTCCAACCCCCATTCTTTCTCCCTTTTATTTCACTGCTTATGATGGTTAGGTTAGGGACATCATATTTTTAAATTAGCATTTCCATGACTTGCATCCATTCATTTTGCATGCATAAAAGTTTGGCTCATCATATTATTCAAATGTCAAATTCAAACTTTTTACTTGAATACATGCTCTATCACATGCCTTGAATTGACTCGCATGCCATGCTAGTAGCCGAGCTTATTACTTGCACGTTGTATGTGTTGCATTAGCCATATCGCATTAATTAGGATCATGCATTTTTTCTAATTATTTACTTTTTTTTGACTCGCCTTTGGACATAAGGTAAGTTTTTATGCTTTAGCATATTGCATAAGTGTGATTGCTGTCATATCAAACATACTACCATGAGGCTAAATGCTTACTTGATATACCTGTTTGAATACCTGTGGATGAAGGCTAATCACTTGAATTGGGATACTTTCATTCATGTATATATGAGATCACCATTTTCAGTGATACATATTCAAAACATTTTTTTTTAAAACAAACATGTAATCAAACGTTCCAACTTTTCGTGAAATTAGTCTATACTTGTATGTTACATATAGAACAAGAGCATATATTGTACATAAAAATCACATCATGATTAGTAGAGGCCGATCTTTGATCGGGTGAGTGGGGTGTTCAATTACTGACCTTCCCCTCTCATACTTAAGTTCTCGAACCAAGACACTTTGGTAACGACGGACTAATGGCCTTTGGCACGAGTCATGGGTTTCCTAAATTTTCCAAAATAAATATTTAGGTGGCGACTCTGATATCTTGCAAAGCAGTTTATTTTTTGGCATTTGATTCAAACATCAATTTTCCGAAAAGAAATTGCTAGATTTGGACTCTTTTTGTGTTTATACTGTTTCACATTGCACTTGTGAAATCAGAATCAGAACCAACACACAAGTGGAGTCTGAACTGTAAGGGCTATTTCATTCTTCCGAAAGGGAGCGCGAAAAGCCAAGCTACAGTTTCTAGCGACTCTGCTGGGGAATTAGAGAACTTGACTCAAACTTCATGATGTGAAATTTTGTCTACATAAATATGTTCTTTGCATTGCATTTGCATTGGTGCGCCTAAGTCCCTGTGTTTGTCATCTGTTATTCCTGGACGGTTTGCCGGAGGCTTGCTTACAAAGCTTGCCAAAAGGCTGACCGGTCATAGGCTCTATCAAGTTGGGAACACAACCCTTGGATCTGGATTACCGCTGTACTGCTTGATCCTCCTTTCACTTCTCCGTGTTAGGTTTGAGAGGTATATTAGGTAGTCTTGCTGAGGTATCCTTTGTGACTATTTGACCTAATGCATATAGTACGCTCTTGTGACTATTCAAATTAGGACAGGATGCTACCCGTACAGGATGTTATGAAACCACTTGCTTGAAATAGTGCAACCTAGATCATGTCAAAATCTAGGACAGGGTAACCCTACCTCCTCATAGGGGTGTTTTGGTTCTTTTTATGTGGTATGTGCTTTTACAGTGAAATATACGGGGTGGTTCATAGCAGTGGTACAAATGAGCAATCAGTCTGAGAACAAAGTTTAGTGGGAATCACAGTTCAGCTGCGTGTTGTGATTAATTGAGAATTGGGGTCGAAGTGTTGTCCGTTTTTAAAAAAAAAATGTTTTCTTTCTTTCTTTTTGCTAGGTAGTTTTTCATCATAGCTTTAGAAAGACTCGATATCCCCCAAGTTGTTTGGACTCGTTCTCGTAGGCTTTGTAAAACGCAAGATCTTGTTGACGATCAGCTAGTGTTAGTTTCTCTCCCGTCGGTCACTCGACGAAGAAAGAACAAACAGACATCAACACCAGTACAAAACACTCCACAAACACCTATTCGTATCCGCAATTCACCAATATCTCACCCACCTATAAGAATGGCACAGAACACAGAAGAAATTGCTGCCATGATGGCAACTTTGAGAACCATGGATCAAAGGTTGGCCGCATAGGATGAAGTCATCGCTGATCTGCGATGCCCATCTGGGGCATCTGCATCTACTGTACATCCGGTCCTGGCTGCCCAGCCAAATCCTGATCTCCCTCCACCACTAGAAACTCCTCAGGTCCCAGATCCTCAGGAGATGTTTCTAACGGCTTCAGCTTACAGACCTCCGGTACAACCTCTTACGGGAACCATTCCCTTCGATATGAATAAAGTTGATCCAGCCATGATCAAAATTGCTAGGCTTGAGAAAGCCTTAAAGAAATCCCAGGGTTTCAATTCAATTCCCGACATTGAGGACGGGTACACTGAGGCTTCAGTCAGGTTGCCAGAAAAATTCAAAATGCCTCACATCGATAGATTTGATGGGAGCGGGGATCCGATTATATATGTCCGCCTGTTTTCAGATGTGTTAAGACCCATGGGTTTATCTAGGGCACAAAAACTCTCATTATTTAGGAGGACCCTGTCAGATATAGCGGCCATCTGGTATGCCAAACTGGAGGACTCAACGAAGCGGAGGAAGAATTGTCTGAGGGGTTTGTTAACCAATACTCATACAATATTCAGATAGAAGTAACAATCAGTGAGCTGGAAGCAACCACTCAGAACCCTAAAGAACCCTTCATTGACTTTGTGGCAAGATGGAGGGCAAAGGCAGCCAGAATGACGAGCAGACCTTCTGAAAGAGAACAAGTCAGGTTAGTGGTCCAAAACCTCGAGCCAGACATGTTCCAGAGAATGATAGTGGCAATGTTGTCCATATTTGCTTCCTTACATGAGTTAGGGGTTCAAATTGAGAGCGCCTTCAAAAAGGGCATCATCCACAGAACAAGTGAACCTGTAAAAAAGCCATTCACTCGGAGTACCAATGCCAGTACCAGCACTATTCCGCGGCCTGCAGATGTCAGCACCATTGCTACATCATCGGCCAAGACGGTCGATCCCTTTGCTGCTGCCAAAAACTCACTAACCGCACAAAATAGTCAACCTTGGAACCGAAGATCTTTTACCCCCCCATATGAGTCCAACCTGCGCCCTCAAGGTGTTGATGGACAAGGGGCATCTTAAGCCTCTTGATCCTCGCCTTCTCCCAGACCCACTGCCAGCTAGACACGGCCCAACCCAATATTGTACTTTCCACCAACAATATGGCCATCATATAGATTCATGCTATCGTCTACGTCATGAGATTCAGAATCTCATTGACAACAAAGTCATCGCCCCTCCTAAACCAAATGTGACAACCAACCCACTTCATACACATAGCCAAGTTCCTCCCCTCAGAAATATTAACCACATCTAAACACTACTACCTACCTTCAACCCCATCACATTTATTACCTCGTCCCACCTACCAAAATCAGAGGTGGTTATTACAGAAAGCATGAACATGTGCATGATAGACTTAACCCCACAAATCCAACCCAAGCATGTGGCAGCAAGAATAGAGAAAGGGAAGAATACACCAAAGATTGGGCTGTCTAATACCTATGGCATAGAAAATGGGGCCTCACTTGCAGAGGAATATGATCCCAGTTTATACATTGTGGCCATTGATCAACCAAAACCAGTGGTCCTATTGCTGGATGTGCTCAGTGTCAATGCTATCGGGGAAGGCCAGTTAGGGCAACATCAGAACGATTGGCCTGAACAAGGCCGAAATGACTTGGCCGAACTGGAAAAGGATCTAGTTCAGATAGGAGAAGACCTAGCCAACCTCTACTTCAAAGACGTAGAGGAAACAAGCAGTGTCCAGATAGGCTGGTTGGATTCAAGTCAGCCGGAAACAAACAATGGTTGGTTTGGTGACAAAGAGCTAGGTAAGGTGGAACAGACAAAAGGGGTCAGGGAGGAAAAAGACGAGACCACATCCATTACTAATACAGAACAACTGCTGAAACAATTCCAGCATGAGAGAATGAAGGAAATTCAAAGGAAGAAGGCCTTGCTAAAAACCAAAACCATAGTGGGAAAGGAAATGTATGTTACTGAGGGGCGTGACGTGAACATGCTCCAAGTAAAGTTTGAAAAAAGCTTGGCCATGACTGCTGGAGAGTGGTGGGAAGATAATGATCTGAGTCATGCATACACGGATGAAGGGTGGAAATCCAATACCCCCGACGATATGTGGTATACAGACGAAATCAATCACATGACCTGGAGTGGTCGATACTTCAAACCTGCGGCTGTAGATCAACCAGAATCCTCTAACAAAGAGGTTGATAACACCAGAGAGAAGGACTGTGAAGACAACTTGGTTTTGAAACAGCTCAAGAAGATTCAGGCAGATATCTCAATCTGGGGATTGATAATGGCTTCCCGAGAACATAGGCAAGCATTGCTAGAGGCAATGAATCGCACCAAACTGCCTATTGACACTACCGCTGATCAACTGGTGTCGTTAGTCACATCCGGCGATGTTACGCCAGTGATATCTTTCATGGATAAAGAGTTGCCATCTGAGGGTGCCAGCCACAACCGGCCCTTGTATGTAACTCTGGAGAGCCGAAAGAAGTGGATTTCGGTAGTGTTAGTAGATAATGGATCGACGATCAATGTGTGTCCGGCACAGACTGCTTATGCCATAGGTTTGAGGCTTGTTGACTTCACACCCACAACTCAAGCCATCCGAGCTTATGACAATACAAGCCGGGATGTCATAGGAACATTCAAGAGCCATATCCTGATCGGCCCATGCGAACATGAGGTAGAATTCCATGTAATGGATGTTCCAGCTACCTTCAATCTATTGTTGGGAAGGCCTTGGCTGTATCAGATAAAAGTTGTGTCATCAATAGTCCATCAGTTGGTGAAATACCCCTTTAAAGGTGGGATTGCTACGGTGTACGGTAATTCGTCGATCCACCCTCCCTAGGGAACTGCCACACCAGTGTTGGAAATCATACACGGGGAAGAATATGTATTCTTCTCGAGCTTCTCACTAATAGAAGCTCAGGTAGTCCAATCTGTCATTGCAGAAGCTAACGGAATCTATGTGAGTGCTCAGTCCATCTATATGATGAACAAACAGGGGCATATGTCTGGATCAGGACGAGGGAGGAGTGGCAGGCAAGGAGGCGCTGTTACCAAGGAGCTGATTCACAACCCCCACGCCTTTGGGCTGGGATACAAACCTAATGCTAAGGATTGGCAAAGGAAGTGGGCTGAGTTGAGAGGAAGAAATAAAGCAAAGAAGGATGGAAAATAATATGAGTTAGTTCACAAACCAATACGGGGAACCTTGAACAGACGCTTTGTTCGCCAAGGGGAAGATTTCCCCTTTGTGCATTTCCAGAGCCTTGGTTTGACCAGGAGACGAAGGCAATCTATCCCGGGTTCGAGATCTTCTTCGGGCACCAGTTACCGGAAGAGGAAGATGAGCAGATGGACCTGAGTACTAATACAAGTCAAGGCAGGACTGTATTTGTGAACGTTAAAGAAGAAGAACTGTTGGGAAAAACACTGACAGACCTACTAGCAAATTCTACTGTCGGAACTGAGTCTTTCAACTTGGGGGATAGTTTTACTATCTCAATGATCGGGGATAAACCAGAAGCGGATTTCTCTAAACTTATTGTGGATGCATCTGAGGCTCCACACCTAATTTGGAAATTTGAAAAGGGCATTATCAGCAGTTCTAAATCGGATAATAAGTTCGAATCTGATTCCATCGAGCCTGTAGAGTCGAAGTCAAATTTGAGTTCTTCTGAGTCTGGTACGTTCGGGAGTGGTAACCCGGATGCCAAAGTCCTGTTAAAGTCTTCTTTTAGTTTTTCTTTTGAGTCAACTGTAACCGAGGACCCAGACTTTACTAATGGGAATGTTGTAGAGTTTGCTTACTTCTCTGTGCCTCTAGTTTGTTGCACTGATCTTGATTTTCAAAATTTTGACTTAAATGAAGAGGAAGAAATTCCTCGGGCTTTGAAAAATTTGTTTGACCAAAAGGAGGAGAGGCACGTTAAGCCCTGCACAGATGAAATCATTGTAATTAATGTGGGTACTGAGGAGGATCCCCGTTTGGTCCAGATCGGATCCACGTTGTCTTCGGAGGAACGCGAGCGTTTAATTGCTTTATTAAAAGATTTCAAAGATGTTTTCGCGTGGTCCTACGAAGACATGCTTGGAATAGATTTTGAGATTGTACAGCACCAAATCCCTTTTAATCCCGAGGCCCAACTAGTCAAACAGAAACTGGGCAGAGTTCGCCCAGATTGGGCATTAAAGATCAAAGAGGAGGTCAGCAAACAGATTAATGCAGGTTTCTTGATGGTATCTGAATACCCGACTTGGTTGGCTAATATCGTTCCGGTTCCAAAGAAGGACGGCAAAATTAGGGTCTGCGTCGACTTCCGAGATCTAAATAGAGCAAGTCCGAAAGATGATTTTCCATTGCCACACATCAATGAACTGGTAGACTTCACAGTTGGTCATGTTTTTCTTTCATTCATGGATGGGTTTTCCAGGTATAATCAGATTTCGATGGCACCAGAGGACAGAGAGAAAACTGTTTTCACTACGCCGTGGGGTACCTACTGTTATAGAGTTATGCCTTTTGGACTGAAAAATGCTGGGGCTACATATCAGCGGGCCTCAACCACCATTTTGCATGACATGATCCACAAGGAGGTTGAGGTGTATGTGGACGATATGATTGTCAAGTCTAAAGAGCAAGAAGGTCACTACATCGCACTGAAAAAATTCTTTGAGCGGATCAAGGAGTATAGACTGAGGTTAAACCCACAGAAAAGCACCTTTGGGGTAACTGTAGGAAAAATGTTGGGATTTCTGATTACACAAAGGGGAATTGAAGTAGATCCCTCAAAAATCGAGGCTATCGTAGAAATGCCACCACTAAGGACTGAAAAGGAGGTTCGGGGCTTTCTGGGTAAGGTGCAATTCATAAGACGGTTTATCTCAAAATTAACCTTGACTTGTGAACCACTGTTTGGTTTGTTGAAGAAAGGAAAGAAATTTCAATGGGATGATCGCTGTCAGTTCGCCTTCGAGCAAGTTAAGCAGTACCTTCAGATTCCTCCTGTATTGTCACCACCAAAACCGGGGTGTATGCTAGCGCAAGAATCAGAAGCGAAGGTGGAGAAGCCATCTATTATCTAAGCAAGAAGATGCTAGAATATGAAACTCGCTACACTCCTCTCGAGAAAGCTTCCTTAGCTTTGGTTTGGGCAACGAGGAAGTTGAGACACTACTTGTTAGCTCCTTCTATAATTCTGGTTTCAAGCTTAGATCCCATCAAATATCTCTTTGAGAAACCAGCACTTACGGGTAAGCTAGCTCGTTGGTTGCTTCTTCTCTCCGAGTTTGACCTTAAGTATGTTACACACAAATCAGTCAAAGGGAGAGCTATGGCAGAATTTCTAGCGGATCACCCAGTAGAAGGAGATGATGAAGCAGTGGGGTATCTATTCCCAGAAGAAGACATACTGCAGATAGAAGAGAAACCATGGACAATGTACTTTGACGGATCATCTAATCAGTATGGCTATGGGATCGATGTGCTGCTCATAGCACCTGATGATTCACACATACCTCTAGCCTTCAAACGCTGGTTTAAAGTATCCAACAATGAAGCAGAATACGAAGCGTGTATTGCTGGTTTGGAAGCTGCCCTAGAACTAGGGGCAATAAGATTGGATGTTATCGAAGATTCGAATTTGGTTGAGTCTCAAGCTAACGGAAATTGGCGGGTTAAGGAAGAGAAAATGAAGGTTTATCATCAGGCCCTAGATGTGTTAATTCCGAGGTTTGAGAAATTGACATTCACGCATTTGCTCAAAGAGAACAACCGATTTGCCGATGCGTTGGCAACTTTATCCTCCATGGTGGACATTCTGCTTGGAGTGAAGATGCGCCCGATCATCAATGAACAGAAGTATACACCGGCGTATGAGACCATCGCCGTGATAGATGAGGTTCAAGACACGAACCCTTGGTATTATGACATCTGAAATTTCCTGGACAAAGAGGCGTATCCACCAGGGGCAAGTGCCAAGGACAAAAGGGGAATACGGCGTGTGGCCATCTAATTCGTCATCTGCGGAAGCAAGTTGTACAAAAGAGGCCATCTAGGAATGCATAAGTTGTGTGTTGAGGAAGGAGAATCAAGGCGCCTTATGGAAGCTATCCACGGAGGAGAGTGCGGAGCTCACATGAATGGTGTGATGCTAGCTCAGAAAATCCTTAGACAAGGCTACTACTAGTCAACCATGGAGGAGGACTGTATTGGCTTTGTACGGCGATGCCACAAATGTTAGATTCATGTCAATCGCATGAACATTCCGCCGTCGAAACTCTACAATATGACTTCACCATGGCCTTTCTCAGTCTAGGGAATTGACGTTATCGGTTCAGTCATGCCAAAGGGGTTAAATGGGCATGAGTTCATTTTGGTAGCAATCGACTACTTCACAAAGTGGGTGGAGGCCCAATCCTATGCCGTTCTAAAGGCGTCGCATGTGGCTAAGTTCATCAAGAACAACATCATCTGTCGGTATGGGGTGCCCAACGAGATCATCTCAGATAATGGCTCGCATTTCAAGAAAGAGGTGATAGACCTACTTGAGAAATATAACGTGGCTTTCCGTAAGTCATCAACATATAGGCCGTAGACCAATGGAGCTGTTGAGGCTGCAAACAAAAACATCAAGAGAATTTTGTAAAAAATGGTAGACACCTACAGAAACTAGTCGGAGAAACTTCAATTCGCACTCTGGGGTTGTAGAACGTCGATCCGAACATCTATAGGAGCAACCCCTTATTCTCTTGTTTATGGGATGGAAGTTGTTCTGCCAATCGAGATTGAAGTACCGTCGCTAAGAATTATGGTTGAGTGTCAGATAGCGGAGGCGGACTGGCAACAAAGTAGATTTGAAGAATTGATATTGTTTGACGAGAGGAGCATGAAGGCATTGTATCATATCCAAGGTTACTAGCGTAGAATTGCGAGGGCTTTTAACAAGAAAGTCAAGTCCAGAAATCTCAAGGAAGGAGACATGGTGCTCAAAGACAACCGGGCCCCCATCCATGACCCTAGGGGCAAGTTCAGACCTAATTGGACTGGCCCTTATATCATCAAGTCAATCTGGTCCGGAGGAGCAATTATTCTTATGGATTTGGATGGCTTGGAGTTTTCTCAATCGATCAACATGGACAAGTTGAAGAAATATTATCCCTGAGAGGCTCGTTAGGCCGAAAACCCGAAAGGGCGACCTAGGCAAAAGTTAGAGTATAAAAAATAAAAATAAATTAGAAATAAAGAAAAACAGAGGCCGAAAATCCGAAAGGGCAACCTTGGCAAAAGTTAGAGCGCAAAAGGAGAGAATAAATACTCGAGTGAACCCTCTTCGAACTACATAAGGCTTGATTCTTATCTTTGGGATACGTAGGCAACTTCATTCCGAAGTTCGGCCATCAATATTTTTCAACCCAACTGTCATGTTCATTTGGTTTAATCAATCCGTCATTCTCCACCGTTTGTCGACTTGGTTATGATCTTCTGATTTGGGGCTATATAGCCTTAGGATTAATTCCATATGTATCCAGTGGTGACCATTTCTGAGAAAAAAAAAACAAAAAAAATTGTTTTGAAAAGTTTTAATTCAATATTTGTTGTTCTTCTCAAAACTTTACCGTTTACAACAAAAAAGGAAACTTTTCAATACTCACTTTAATTTTATTGATTTATCACAAGTACATTCTCCAAACCAAAGTTGATTTTACAAAAAAACTTGAAAAGAAAAGACAAAGCAATAAACTAGGGGCATAGATGAGTCAAGTGTCAGTTCTTCGTCTCTTTTTCATGCTTGTGGAAGTTTCTGTAACCGAGGTCGGCCTAATTTGTTCCTCATCCTCGAGCCAAACCAAGTATTCGTCAAGAAGGATGGAACTGAAAGTAAGGGCAGGGGCCAGGAATTCTCTCGTATTCTAAGCACTGAGGTACCGAGGAAGTACGAACCACGAACGGGAAATGAAGCTGGGTACTTTATCCCTTCATCCGGACAAATCTGATCATGTCCAAACTGGCGTCTGAACCTGAATGGAAAATAGAATACACAGTGTGTAAGGCCAATCAATTGTATACTTGGTTGCCGGGACATGCTGTAACTCATCTTAGCCAAGTTAAGCCAGGGGCTACTCCAAGCAATGTCAGCCGCAGATCTGCTGTGCATCCAGTCACACCACATTCCCTCTGAGGAGAACTCCACTAGCTGTGGACGAAGAAAGTAAGTCCTGGTCGAGTACTCGGGGCAAGGATCCACCACTTTCAGCTTATCCATCAACCATATCTGCGGAAATGGATGAAAAATAAAAGAGATAAAAGAATAGAGAGATGTACGTTAAGAGAAAAGTAAAAAAAGGGTTTTGAGAGAAAAAAAAGAAGAGATTGAAATGCCGAGTGATGTAAGGATCATAAATAAGGAGGATGGGAAACAATACCTGGAGAAGTAATGGACTCCCTGCAAATTGAGTAGTCTCTCCCCATTGAAAAGCATCCAAGCCCGTCAAAATCTCGGCCAACACTAAGCCCATACAACTCTTACCCTTCTTAAGGCATTCGGCTACATCAATCAGTTTAATGCTAACTCCACCGCGACTAGGGGCAAGAAGGAAGTGTGCGAGTAAACATCAGCAAAGGGCATGCTGACGATAACCTCGCCAAAGGAGGTCGTCTTTGTCATCGGTGATGGAAAACCAACTAATCAAATCTAGAATATCTAGTTCCCCATTATGAGCCAAGGATCGAGCTTCGTGTAAGGTAAGCCCACACATTCGTCCTAAAGCTTGAGCATGGCCAAAACAGGGTTGAAACATGATTTCTTTATCACGTTGAGATTCCATCAATGCTTGAAATTCTTCGTGTGTCGGACACATCTCTTGTGAACCGAAACGAAATATGTGTGTGATTGGATTCCAGCACCGAGCAGCAGCATGGAGAAATGGAAAGCAAAGTGAAGTGCGGCTCAACGGAAAAAGAGCATTTAGGCCGAAACCACGAAAGTTCATCTTTTCCGAGCCATCCAAAGTGGTTATCCAATCTTGAAGCCTATTGGTGGGCAACATCTCCATTTTGAGAGCAAAATGTAAAACCTTGCTCTTCTGCCAGAAACAACATTATGGGAGTACCATTTATAGAATTTAGATGGAGTAGTGATGATAGCCTTTAGTGGTGGGTGGGCCAAACATTGTGTTGTAGTTGTGGATTTGTCCTCGTGTCCTTTTGTCCTCTTGTGTTGCGGTTGTATTTTGAGTCTTGTTTTATTACCAAGTCTTTTGTTTTAGTATGTTCAAGTTGTTTTCATTATGTTTCTTTTATTATCAAGTTGTAGTTTTTTCATTTTGTCTGGTTGATATTATTATCCGGTTCATGAACCAATTCAAGCGCAAGTGTTCTTCAAAGATTATCATGCAAGTGTTATCCAGTCATCATATGCAAACACAATACAAGATATTTGCAAGAAGAGATCATCCACAATAACACTTGATAAAACTAGCGGGTCCAACCCAGATCATTATTTTGCAAAATAAAAATAAAAAAACAAAAGAGAAGTCTTTCAAAAAGAAAAGAGTCTATCTGAAGCTAGTGTTTAAATTACAAAGCAAATATAAAAAATAAAAAGGGGGGGGGGGTTTGGTTGGAATTTTGGTTTATCTAAATACGAAAAAAAGAAAAGAAAAGGTTTTTATGTATCTGAAAAAAAACGAATGAAAAAAAAAGAAGGAAGTATTTTATTTTTGTTTTGTTTTCGTTTCTTTTGTCCCGATAGGTCGTAATTTAATTTGTGTGTATTATAGCCACAACAAAATTTTGTTTTTGTTTTGTTTTGTTCAAAAGAAAAAAAAAAGATAAAGAAAGAAAAAAACAATTTCGTAAATTGGTTTTGTGTCTGTTTTGTGTCCATTGTATTTGCAAGTGTGCTTTTCCTAATTTCAATTCATTGAGTTTTCTTTTACGTTTTCAGTAATAGGCTCAAATGGTCTGGTTTGAAATACAACCATTTCTAACATCTAAATATTCAAACCATTTTGATTTGCCATTCGGATTCACAAACAAACTCGTTTTATTAATTTCGGGGATTAACCCGATCACATTTGTACAAAATATATACAAAAAGAAAAGAAAAAGAAAGAAAGAAAAAAAAAACAACAGCAAAATAAGAACAAAAACAAGAAAACAAAAAGAGAGAGAGAGAGAGAGAGAGAGGGATTTTTTTTTCTTCTTCTTTCTTCTCCGGTAGCAGCTCGGCGACGAAGATTACAATTGGCTTTATTTGCTCACAACTTCGTTGCCTGACTTTACCATCACCTGCATCGCTTCATCTTTACTCCTTCGAAGCTCTTGAAGACTCTGCCTCGGCCTTGGCAGAGCTTCCGAAGGAGATTATTCCTCGCCGGCCATCAAATTGGTTGTGCGAAGAAACTCCGAATCGAGCCACGGAGGTGACCTGTCGTTTCAGCTCTTTGCTCTGCTTTTTCAGCACACTAATTTCTACTCGAGCGTCTTTGTACATACGTTGAAGGAAAGAGAGTTGTGCATGTAACTGATGTACTTCACACGTCTTGTTCTGCAGTCGACGGAACAAGTTGGAGACCGTAGTCACAGTCTCCACACACAACCTCATCGTATACGAGTTTGCTTCGATGTCAGACTGTGCCACCATGATTTGTTCAACTGACATCGCTGGAAAGTTGAAAACAGGGGAAGGAGAAGGAGCTCGTGGTTGAGGTTCAGGGGAGTCAGAATCGGTCATCTCTATCGTGGACTCGTTCAGGTTTGGAAAAAGAGTGAGAGAACCATGTGAAGAAGCCATGGCAAAGGAGAGTAATGCAAAAGAAAGTGGTTGCAAAATGGTGGCAGAGAAAGTTTGCAGGCTTTTGCTCTGCCTCTCTTTCGCAGGCCTCAACTTAAACAGAGAGCGAAGAGGAAGACAAAGAGGGAGGAAGGCCGAGACGATCATTGATAATTGGGGTAGGATTGGATAGCTTGTTGAAATCGTGTGCCAGATACAACGCTCGAAGAAGATGACGGAAGAGAGAGTGAGACAAAAACAGAGAGAGAAGCGGGAGAATTGTATATTTATACATATATGTATATATATTGTATATCTATGTATTATATATATATTTGTTTGAACATTTTGGTCGCAAGAGTGGCTTAGGTTTAGTGGTTTGGCTCAGTGATTGAAGACTGAAAGACTTAGCCCGAGGTCAGGGGTTCGAACCCCACAACAAATGCTTCTTTTGTTTTGTTTTGGTTTTATGTGTATATGTCTCATATATATGTATGTATATATTTGTTTACAAATCTTGTCACAAGACTAGCTTGGTTTAGTGGTTTGGCTCAATGGTTGAAGGACCAAGAGACTAAGCCTGAGGTTCGGGGTTCGAAACCCCTTATCCCCGCATCCATGCATTTTAAGTTTTTCCTTTCTTTTTTGCGTGTTTGGAGTACGTGTACTGACGTCAGCAAACGGAATATGCCTTCACAATAACGACATCTTCTCACTGACGACTGCAAACAGAATATTCCCCACCTGTGTATATCTCCGTATATGTCTGTATATAGGTCTGTATATGTCTATACTGTACATATTTATGTTTATATCCTAATCTGTCTGTGTATATATACTGTATATATCTGTGTATATATCTACCTCTGTCTGTGTATATGTCTGTATATGAATATATGTATACCGTATGTACATATCTATATATATTTTGTTTATATACACGATCACACCCGCATCATGCATCTATCGCATAATCACATCTGCACCGTGTATCTATCGCACGATCCCATCCGCACTATGCATCTATCGCACGATCCCATCCGCACCCTGCATCTATCGCATGATCCCACTCGCACTGTGCATCTCTTGCACGATCATAACCATATTGTGCATCTATCGCACAATCAAGCGTTTACCACACAATCTCAATCCATCGCGCTATCTTGCGCATCGTACTATCTTGTGCACTTGTCGAGGTCTAGGAGACCTTAAATCTTCTAGAGGTGCAATTCCTTTGGTGTTTGTTGTGCCCGAACAACTTCAATCGGTCTGGTATAGCAACCCGACTGTGTTTGTAATGATTTCCTAGGAGATCAACTGTGACGGTGAAAACTAGAGTTCGAATGGCGATGCCTAGAATGCAAAAGGTTTGGAATTTCTGAGAATAAAGTCTGGTTTAAATACCCAGGGGTGTATCCTCGGCTTGAAATCTATATGACAGCCCCATAGGTTGAGGAAGCATGTATGCGCCTCAATTTTGGATACTGAACCAACCTAATCTGTCACCCCGTTGGAGAATAGGGAAAGTTGTGAATATGATAAAAAAAAAAAAAAACGACATCTGTGGCTTCTGCATATAGAGGTTACCCCTAATCATTCTACTATACCCTCTTCCGTTCGCGCGAAACGCGTTTGGATTTTGACTTTACCTTCCCTCTTTTCACGTGAAACGTGTTAAGATTTGATGTTTATCATTTCAAGTTCACATACTCCTCTCGCGTAAGACGCGTTTGGATCTCAAGTTCACATACTCCTCTCATGTAAGACGCGCTTGGATCTCAAGTTCACATACTCCTCTCGTGTAAGACGTGCTTGGATCTCAAGTTCACATACTCCTCTCACGTAAGACGCGCTTGGATCTCAAGTTCACATACTCCTCTCGCGTAAGACGTGTTTGGATCTCAAGTTCACATACTCCTCTCGCGTAAGACGCGTTTGGATCTCAAGTTCACATACTCCTCTCGCGTAAGACGCTTTGGATCTCAAGATCACATACTCCTCTCGCGTAAGATGCGTTTGGATCTCAAGTTCACATACTCCTCTTGCGTAAGATGCGTTTGGATCTCAAGTTCACATACTCATCTCGCATAAGACGCATTTGGATCTTAAGTTCACACATTCCTCTCGTGTAAGACGCGTTTGGATCTCAAGTTCACATACTCCTCTCGCATAAGACGCGTTTGGATCTCACATTCACTACACCCAACATTTATGCTTTCATTCAGTGTCACATCATTGTCTTGGTTGCCTTTTATGGCATTATCATAAGTTATATTTTGCATTTCATTGCATGATCATAAGTTATGTTTTACATATCATTTTGCATCTTGCCCCTGAACAACGCAGGTTTGAATCCTTGCAAACGGGATACGTAGGCAACCTTTTGGTTCAACCACTTGTATTTGCACATTTGTTTGTTTGCCCAAGTCTTACGGCTTTGTCAAAAGGGTCGTCTTCGGGCTTTGACATTCACTCACGCCATGAAATGACTTCGAGCTCTGTCAAAGAGGGGCAATTGTAGACACCCCAATTTTGATCGGCTCTAAGACTTGGGCGCTTTCTTTTAATTACCCGATGATGACAATTAGAATGTGTTTCTCACAGAATCCTCAGTAAAAAAGATGAAATTTGAGCTTTAATCCCAACTTTCACCATTTTGGCCAAATTGTTTTAAACTACTAAATATTTCATTAGTTTAGTATTTTGTCATTTTGCATAATTTTATGTGTTTGTTCATATTTTTGGCGTTTTTATATAAATTGGTATAAATTATATATTTTAGATATTTTATATATTATATTATATTATATGTATATATATATTTTTAGTGGTACCAAAAAAATTATTGACCGTGCCTTCAGGCACGAGTTATCCCTAATTTGAATGAACCTAGGCTTTGATTTGTGTATTTGTTTAGTGTTTATAATTTTTTTGACTTACTCTTATATTTTAATTTGCAATATTGGTGAACATTATAAATCTTATATGTTTATTTCTTAATCTGCGTTAAGGCTAGGGGAGTTGTTATTTTATTTGAGTTCTGTAGAGCGTATGGTACAAGTAAAATTGTTACAAGTTCTTTAAGAAGAATAGTATTTTTCATATTTTTTCAATCGTTTTATCAAAAAATACTACAGATCCCATAAATCTCAACATGATACGTATAAATTATAATTGTATTTTTGATCACACCATTATTTACACCGTGCCATCAGGCACGGGCATACGCTAGTATAAATATATTATATAAGATTTATATTATTATATTATTATAATTTCCTTATATAAAGACACAGGAGGAGGAGGCCCAGCGGAGAAGAAAAAAAAGGAAAAGTCGGAGAGAATTAAAAAGAGAGGAAGGCGGCTAATCAGAAAGAGAAAAAAAGAAAAAAAGGGGAAGGGTCTGAGAATTAGATTAGAGAATCAGAGAGGGAAAAAAGAAGTGGCGTGAGAGAGTTTGAGAAGAGAGAGAGAGAGAGAAAATAAAATATTTTCTTTGATATTTTTATTTCCATTTCATCAATACACCATTCAAAAACCAACCACTAAAGCTGTAATTCCAAATTTTGGACTGAGAATTGAGAACACATTCCATAGACTTGAGAGTAATCAAAAGAAAGTTTGTGACTCAGAAAATTCAACATTTCCCAAAAGGTGAGTTTTCGCAAATTTTCATTGAATTTTAAAGTGTGATATAATTTGTTTAAATACTTCATTTACTTATTTTCATAATTGTTTTTTTTATCGCTTTAATGGGATGGCTGCACCACCCACATATTTGCTGTAATTTAAATATTGTATATAAATTGTTGTAATATATTACTTTAAATAATCTACCCCACCGGATGAATAGTACCTCCAGCGGTGAATAGTAACCTCCGAGGGTGAATAGTACCTCCGGCTATTTAATTTTCCTCGCTTTCTATAGCTTAATTTCAGCATTATTGAATGCTATTTAGGGGGCTGTTTAATTTATTTCAATAATTTACGTTTTAATATCAAGTTTGTTTGTACTAACCAATTAATCAACTTTGCATAATCATCTTTGCAACCTCCCTCCCTTTTTTACTTATTTCGATTAAAAAGTTGTGAAAAATTAAGATTGTGGTTCAAGTATAAGAAATGAACTCTTCCATACTTAATGGTTTAATCTCTTCGGAGGTTCATTACCAAAGGTATAAAATGCTCTATGCTTAATGGTTTAATCTCTTTGGAGATTCACTACAAAAGGTATAAAACGTTTTATGCTCAGGAGGTTCATTACCAAAGGTATAAAACGCTCTATGCTTAATGGTCTAATCTTTTTGGAGATTCACTACCAAAGGCATAAAATGTTTTATGCTTAGGATGTTCATTACCAAAGGTATAAAATGCTCTATGCTTAATGGTTTAATCTCTTTGGAGATTCACTACCAAAGGCATAAAATGTTTTATGCTTAAGAGCTTCATTACCAAAAGTATACAACATTCTATGTTTACTGATTTAATCTCTTAGGAGATTTACTACCAAAAGCATAAAACGCTCTATACTTAACGGTTTAAATTCTTTAGAGTTTCACTACCCCAAATGTATACATGTTCTTATACTAAAGCACAATATTTTCTTTTTCATTTCTCTTTATCCATCAGTGTGTTTACTTTTAAGGGACTAATCGACCATTGGAAATCACCAAGGAAAGTGTCATTATTACTTATTATCAAGTTTGTATTTCAAGTTCACTTAAGTTTGGGTTTTTCTAAGTCATTATCACTCTTTTTGAGTTTGACTAGTCCTTGTTGCACATCTTGAGTTTGAGTTCGAATCCCTTATTGCTTGTAAATAAATCTGACTCTTCCTTTGTAATTTCTCTTGAATAAAATTTTCTCGGGTTAAGTTGATGCTTGTTTCTCTTTGTTGCATTTTGGACTTAGTGGACATAAATATCATTTTTGCACAAATAGGAGAAAAGATAAAGAAATGGACAGGTAATAAAAAAAGGCTAATAAAATTGGTTAAAATTGGAATACAACCGACATAAAGAACCAATATGATTAATTGAATTCGGTCGGACGTTATACCGAGTTTATTGAGTTAGGGCTTATTGTAATAAATTAGACAGCCCTTTTCATTTATTATTCATTCGATTTTGTAATAATTATTTATTCGGACATTTGGACATTCAGACCCTCCTTTGCGAGGACAAATATGTAATAAGTTGTATGTCTTCCAACCCCCATTCTTTCTCCCTTTTATTTCACTGCTTATGATGGTTAGGTTAGGGACATCATATTTTCAAATTAGCATTTCCATGACTTGCATCCATTCGTTTTGCATGTATAAAAGTTTGGCTCATCATATTATTCAAATGTCAAATTCAAACTCTTTACTTGAATACATACTCTATCACATGCCTTGAATTGACTCGTATGCCATGCTAGTAGCCGAGCTTATTACTTGCACGTTGTATGTGTTGCATTAGCCATATCGCATTAATTAGGATCATGCATTTTTTCTACCTATTTACTCTCTTTTGACTCGCCTTCGGACATAAGGTAAGTTTTTATGCTTTAGCATATTGCATAAGTGTGATTGCTGTCATATCAAACATACTACAATGAGGCTAAATGTTTACTTAATATACCTGTTTGAATGCCTGTGGATGAAGGCTAGTCACTTGAATTGGGATACTTTGATTCATGTATATATGAGATCACAATTTTCAGGGATACATATTCAAAACATTTTTTTTTTAAAACAAACATGGAATCAAACGTTCCAACTTTTCGTGAAATTAGTCTATACTTGTATGTTACATATAGAACAAGAGCATATATTGTACATAAAAACCACATCATAATTAGTAGAGGCCGATCTTTGATCGGGTGAGTGGAGTGTTCAATTATTGACCTTCCCATCTCATACCTAAATTCCCGAACCAAGACACTTTGGTAACGACGGACTAATGGCCTTTGGCACCAGTCATGGGTTTTCTAAATTTTCCAAAATAAATATTTAGGTGGCGACTCTGATATCCGGCAAAGCAGTCCATTTTTTGGCATGTGATTCAAACATCGATTTTCTAAAAAAGAAATTGTCAGATTTGGACTCTTTTTGTGTTTTCACTGTTTCACATTGCACTTGTGAAATCAGAATCTGAACCAACACATAAGTGGAGTCCGAATTGTAAAGGCTATTTCATTTTTCCGAAAAGGGAGCGTGAAAAGCCGAGCTACACCGAGCCATGCCTCGGTCCTGGAATGTAGCAAATCTCAAGAAATACTATCAATAGAATCACACGCCAACTTCTCTATCAAGATGCAAAGACATTTATCTTTTGACTAATGCAAATGCCTCCCCACTTCTCTCAAATTTATCAAATTTTTGTAATTAGCTTTGGTATTTACCAAAAAGAAATAACTTTGATATTTATCAAACGGAATTAGCTTTGGTACTTACCAAACAGAAATAGCTTTGATGTTTATCAAACAGAATTAGCTTTGATGTGTATCAAACGAACTCAGCTTTGGTCTTAACCCAAATCGACTTAGTTTTAGAACGACTGAACGGAATTAAATTTTAGTTAGCGCTCAAACATGCCAAGTGGAATTTCTTGGTGGAAACCGCACTAACATATTTTAAGTAAACATCTCTGAGTCCACAAAATTTTTTAAGTATCGTCACATCAACACTTCAGTATTGCTGCGTACAAACAGAGTTGGAACAAACTTGGCTAAACTCTATCAGGAACAAACTTCCAGCACTAGTCTTACTCAACTCCAGGTGGGGGTAAACAATTGTTTTTTTTTCAAACCAACCTGGACTTGAGTAAGACACCTCTTCATACCTTTATCCCATTCAAACACACTTATGCTATCAAAGTTGCAACAGACTTAAGCAGCTCTGCCTAAAGAACACAATCTTCAGTACTGATCTTACTTATCTCCAGGTGGGGGCAAACAATTGTTTTTCAGAACCAACCTGGACCTAAATAAGATCCTCTTCTTTTCATTACAAAACCAAGCACAGCCATGCAACATATTCGTTAACCAGGCCGAGCATCTGTTCGGCCCTGAGGTCTCAACAGTGCTCGGCCGGGGGCAAACAGTACAGATAGCATTCAGACATAGAAGTAAGAAAACATCAGATTGCAAAATCGAAAGGAAAATTCCATCATCCAACAAAGGCACAGCTGGCCTAACAAACCGCAACAAAAAAAAAAAAGAAGAGGAAAATTGTCTTGGCAAATATAAGGAGACAACTCGTCAAGAAGACCGAGCCGCAGTACATCAGAAACTTGAAAACAAAAGAAAGTCAGAAAAAGCAGAAACTTCGAATCATTCCAAAGAAGACTTTAGCTTTCACCAACAGAAGGAACCTTAGGAGCAGCGTCCACAATCTTGTACAGGCCGTCTTGGGGAGGAAAAGTAGAGGCAACTTCAACTTCTTGAGAAGTAGAAGCTTCCTTAACCACATCTCCTACGGCTCCAGTCTCCAGGGTTCTACTCCCTTCAACATTCACTGTCTCAATGGCAACGTCACTCTTCTGAGTCTTGTTCGCAGAATCAATTTCCGAGGAAACCTCAGCCGCAAGAACTGCAGGGGTAGAGGCAATCTTTGAACCCAAGGACCTTGAGGGATCTGAGCAGCGGCTAGAGCACTTGACCAACCCTTCAGAAAGAGCTTGTCCCGTAGCACCAGCACCTCCTCTTTATAGGCAGCCCCAACCTCATCCCAACATTGTTGCCAATACTTGGCCTCCAATGTAGAACATTCAGCGGCCATCACCGCGATAACAGCCTCCAACTCTGCCACTTTTCCTTCAAGTTGAGCATGTACCCCAATGGCAACCTCCTTTGCCTTTTCAGTTGAGGCAACAAACTTGTTCAGACGGAATGCCTCCCTCTTGGCAGTTCTGTGTTCCTCTTTCTTGGCCTCCAGGCTCACTGTCAGTCTCTCAGCATTCATAGTGGCCTCCAGTACGGCCTTCAGTACTGCCTTCTCCAATTCCTCCACTCTTGTGATGGACAGATGCATCCTCTGAATACACTACGACAGATTGCAAAGTATTAAAGGAAAGAAAGCAGTAACATAGCACCAAAAACAAACAAACAAACAAAACAAGAATGCACTTACAACAGTCATCATCTGAAGGGTCCCCTTTAGAACTGGAATATCGCGGGGCCTGTTATGATCAGACGTGTCCACCGGCATCAATAGAGTCTTGGTCAGGTCAAAAGCAAAATCTTTGGAAGCAACAACTGAATCAAAAGTAGAAATGGGCCTGCCTTGATACAACATTGGCGGCTCCCACTTCTCAAATGCCTCGTCCTCAATAGGATCTTCAAAAGCTTCTTCAACTGCCGTCTTACCAGTCTCCCTCCTCCTCTTCTTCGCTCTTGCAGTAACCGAAGTAGAGGGTTCGACAGCAGTAGCATGAGTTCTAGAAGCTCCTACCTCCAATTTCACATCCATGAGGCTCTTTGCCTCGGCTTTCACCAAAGGAGCCTCTAAAGCATCAGAGGAGCCAAAAGCCTCACCTTCAAATCCCCTAGCACTCTTCTTTTCGACGTAGACCCACCCCCTGCGAAACTAGGGGCAAGAGAGGGCGTCCTCTCAGACGGTGCACCCTGGCTTTGGCGGCAATTCGTAACCAGAGGGGTGAGGGATGTATCAGTCTCAGTGTCAGAATCTAGAAGGGATGCAGTAAGCCTCACCTTCTTCGGAATGGTGGAGCGGTAAGTTGCTTGGTAATCCAACAGCTCGGGGGCAGACCTCTTCTTGTATCTCAAAACGGCTTTGATGGCCTCAGTGTTCTTCGGGTTCGGTCTGTGCTGAAAACGGGAAGCCTCTGCAAAAAAGAAGTCCCACATTAAAGCAATATTCAGAACAAGGCAAGAAATACAAAAGACACTAGAGGGAAGGGCTCGAACCTGGGTAGCCATCCTTCTGGGGCAGCTGTTTGGACTGAAACTCAGTCCCAGCAGGGAACTCCCAGTTACCACCGACTTGTAGAAAATCATCATTACGTTTGTTTGAATCAGGCAAACCAGTCACCAAGTGACAATCAATTGAACGAACACGCAGGTAGTATGTGCTGTGATCCTTGTTATGGGAAAAAGTGTAGCAGCCTAAAATGTCCTAGATGTCAAGATTCAAACCCAACCGCTTATTAAGAGCGGACACATCGCAGATGACATGGAACAGGTTAACGGACACCTGCATTGGGGTAAGTTGAACTTGGTACAAAAATCGACGTACCAAAGGGTTGAGGGGAAACCGAACCCCTCCCTCAACGATGGCCGGAATCGGAAAGGCGACAGTACTCCTAGTGCCCATGCGCTTGGCATCGACCTTTGCCAGCGAAAGGGTCACATCATCAGGGATTTTATAGTCACGGCAAAACATGGCCATGGCCTCAGGGGTATCAACTAATAAGCGGAACTTCCCCATTAAACAAACCTAATGGGACAGGGGTAGAACTCAGATAATAAGATGCCCAAGACAATGGTACAAGGGCCAAATGAGATGATCAAAACAGAAAAAGGTATACTGAAATAAAGAAGAATCACAGGAGAACTTACAGAGATAAGAGCAGCATTAGCGAGCAGGCGGCGCTGAAGCAAGAGCGGCAGCAGAACGTCAGGACAGAGCACCAATGAGACTGGCTCAGGGGAACGAAAAGGGTTTTTTGAACTCTCTAGAAGAATGGAAGGCAGATAAAGGGTTTTGGATTGATAGTCCCAGAGCATTTATTGCACCAGCCGGCGTGAAGGTACACGAAGCACGACCATCGGTATGAAATCGACACACTATCTCTGCGCACTTATCCCACACCGCCACGTGTCACCACGAAAGGACACATGCAGGGGTTGTGTGTCAAGATTGAACCGTCACTAAGGCCGAATTGGGGCAGATCCGAAGCGACGTGACGCTTGGAGTACAGAACAATAGCTCCCCCCAAGGGGAACCTTAGCGCGAGTTAGGGGGCAAATGAAGGGGCTAAATAAGAAATGGGTCGGATCCAAGCCTTGGGCCGGTCCAATCTCCTAAGCCAAAATCCAAATGGGACAGATAAGCATGTAGGCAACCCAACTAAGCCCAACTCCATTACTAACAATCCACCTAAGTCCTCAAGCACTTGCGCCCAACTTGCAGTGGAAAGGCCAGTCCAGCTGCGATACTAGGCTAGGGCCGAGCTGCAGGACTCATTCTATGGGCTGAACTGATGGGTCGAACCCGTCATCAGAACCAAAGTGGGTCGAGTCCATACACAAATATCTGAATGGGCCAGCCCATCCCTATAGTAGTCTCGCAAAGGGCCGAGCTGAGGCACAACGGTACCGAGCTGAGGAAACCTCTCAGAGAAACGTGGAAGCTGTGAATATATGCATGTGCAAGTTATCACCTCAGCTGGTCCCCTACGCCTAGAATCACGAAAAACAGTTAAACCAGAAGAATGTGGTTTGTTATCAGCATAACCACAATGAGTATATACACCACTATGACAACTACCAGATGGTCCACCACACTGGGCAATGCTAAAAGAAAACTTGGCAGCTCCAGAGCTCCATGAAACCATCTTGAGCAACAAGCAAGAGTTCTATAAAACCACACTAACTTCACATTGAAGGTGACTAATCTAAGCTATACCCCACTTACAAAGACTTAACTCTCTATACTTAGAGGGCACTTCACTTCTTCTCCGATCCACTTTCATCTAGTGTGGTATCCGATGCGCACACCACCTATAATTTGTTTAATAAAAATATACGCTTATTTAATCTTAAACCCTTATTTAAGATTAGAAAATTTTAATAATCATTCTCAAATTTCGATTCTCACTCTCCACTCGTTCCAACCTCCCCTCTCTCTCTTTATATATATATATATATATCTTAATATTTTATTATTGTTATTATTATTATTATTGTGTACCGTTCTCCCTCTTTTCTTCTTGTTCTTTTTTGTTTTTTTTTTTCATTGCTGTTTCGATTTTCTCTTTTAACTCAAATTTTTATCTATTTAAAATTTTTTCGTTTGCTTCAATTCTTACTCTTCTTCAATTTCAGTTCTATTTTTTTTTTTCCTTTTTCATTAGTTAGTCAAGAATTGAAAATATTTTCAATAATTGAACAACCAATTTAAGGAAAATGTAACAGAATTATATGTTCTTATCTTTGCTTCACATGTTTTTCAAAATTGAAAATTTTTGAAAAATTGCAACTAATTTTTATCCCACTGACCTCTGAAAGAAAGAACCATATTCTCAAACAACATGAGCTTCAAAAGTTGTGAACAATTTTTGAGTTATGCCTAGTATTGGTGAAAACATGATGTGTGATAATTTTTTAGTAAGTGATATAGTCACATGTCCTTTTCTATTTTGATTTTGATTTTTTTTTTTTAAATGTGAATCCGGGATTTGAGACATTTTATCTATTAGAACTATAACTCTTTTTTGGTTTTTTGGTCAATCAATTAAAAAAATATTTATATAAAGGCGAACAATCAATTATGTAAGAAAGTCTAATGTCATATACAAAAAGTGTAATATTGGAAGAATTTGTTTGTAGATGAGTCTACAGTAAACAAATAATTATATATTATATACAGTTAAATAAAGTATGAGTGGTGTCAATTAGACTCATTAAGTTGTGATCTATACTGAAATATGATCTGATCATAGACACATTTCGGTCATGTTTTAAACACTAAAGTAAGTATGGACTAAAACATATGTCTAGAGACCGATTATCAGCCCATTTTTTTCCATTTATTCAAATATGAAATTAGAAAATATATGATTAAGGTCCACTCCAAACGTTAGCATCCATCTCATACGTTTGTGTAAAAGAAACAGGAGTACTTCTAGGATGGAAACAAGAACCACCAAAGAGTCAACTGTTTGAATTACTTCTGTCAATAACGTTCATACGTGATTATTATCTGGAAAAACTACAGTGAAAAAAATAAATAAATTTGAGCCTTATAACAAAATAAATTTTTAATTTTTAATTTTATCAATTTAAACTCTAATATTATGATTTATTTTTAATCTAAACTATTTAATTTGTTTCAATTTGAATTCAAACTTTTTGACTTTTTAACTAAAATATATGGTGAAAAGTAGTATGTCTTAGATAATTTTTTTAACTTTTTATGAAAAAACAAGCAAAAAGTAGAGACAAAAGAGAATCTTTGATGATGATTATTATTATTATTATTATTATTATTATTATTATTATTATTATTATTATTTAGCTTTTTAGCTTTTTAGTGACTTCTTGACTTTTCTGTCAATTCTGTTAAATAAAAAATTCTGACAATGAGATATTTATTAATTCTAAAATTACGAAGGACAATATATATTTTGAACAAATTTCAAAAAATATATTTTTAATTTACGTCTATTTTTAAGAAAAAAGTACCATTTAGTCTACTTTTAAAAAAATAATTACAAACTCATTAAAAATTTATGACTTTATTTATTAGTATTAATAAAATTTATTAGTTATAATTAATTTTTTTAAGATACACTATTGTGCAATTTCTTTTATTTTTAGTATGGATTAATCTTTGATCTCTCATTTAGGCTTTGTTTGAGATGTTTGGTTTTGGTTAAAATAGTTAATAAAGGAAAAAAAAAAAAACTATAGAATAAATTAAAAATATACTCTATTAAATTTGCTTAAAATATATATTGCTCTCTGTGGCTTGAAAATTACAAATACCCCATTTTCATAATTTTTTATTTAACATAATTAATTGAAAAACTAAAATTACTAACTGCTCTTTTATACAAAAATAAAATTACCCGAATTATTATTCGATCTATATTTTTGATATCATTAAAAATTGTTAATTGATTATATGATTTATCGATAAAAAAAAGGTCATTTGTCATGTAATTCTAAACTTCAGGGACGAGATGTGATTTCCAAAATCGCAAGGGACAACTTATATTTTAAGCAAATTTCAGAAAGTATATTTATAATTTACCAAAAGATATCAAATAATTAATAAGATAAAATGTCACATTTTTTAATTTTAGTTGGGAGAAACTACATGTAAGTGAGAGTTGAGAAAGAAAATTACAAATACATGAGAGTGTAAGTGTGTATCTATAATAAGGTGCAAAAGAAATAGTATGAGAGTAAAAATGTCACTTATATCCTTCTATATGTTAATAATTTTTTTTCTAACTTTTACCTCCATGTAGTTCCTCATCTTAATTTGGACGTACATTTTATAGGAGGCATGCTCATCCAATGTTTTTGGGTAGTTTTGGGCATCACATCACAGACACATGTTACTACATGTTTGTCCACATAGTCTATTTTTGTGTTGGTGGGCAATTTGCACCGATGGAAGGATTTATTTATTTATTTTTTTTTTTTGGAGTTAGGACATATATTGCACAAATGACACTCTTTTGCTTTTACATATGTAACTATGTGAGGGATATTAACATGTTAATGATATTTAATGGAAGGGTAAATTAGACTGACATCTTCTCACATTTAAAAAATTATATTTTTCTCCCTTAAGATTTGTAATCTTATTATAAATTATTTTTTAAATTACTGATATCATACTTCAAAATTTTTTAAATAATTATTTTGTCATTTTTTTTCTACCATTTCTTCTTTATATTA
The DNA here is from genome assembly GCF_004153795.1 of Camellia sinensis. Classification (NCBI taxonomy): domain Eukaryota; kingdom Viridiplantae; phylum Streptophyta; class Magnoliopsida; order Ericales; family Theaceae; genus Camellia; species Camellia sinensis. The sequence goes on along the minus strand of NW_021028261.1, from coordinate 817,722 downwards.
TTAATACTACATTCTATAATTTTTCATTATTAAATTCTACATAAATATAGTTTTACTGAGTGATGATATACAAATATAAATTTTATATAAAGTTTTCAAACACAATATATAGTTTAATGGTGACCATTCACTTTAAAACAAAACACTCATAAACATTATTTAAATTTACAACAATATTACTATCACAACATTTTTATGATATTTTTTGTATAACTTTTTATATATGAATAAAATTTTTCATTTTTATTTTCACTCTCATTTTTCTTTCGTTTCTATTTACCCACATTTATTATAGTATTACCAAATATCGTCATTCACATTTATTACATTTTTATTGTATTTAGTGAATTTAAAAAAAATCACAAAATATTATATTTCTTAAGTATATCTAAATTAGATGTATCTAAAAAAAATTTAAAAAAATGTTTAAAATGTTTTAAAAAATAGTAAAAATAAAAAAAATACGAAAAAATAAAAAGTTCAATTTTTTTGTGAGTTAAACCAAAGAAAGCGATTGCTATTTCTCTTAAAATACATGAACAAAATATTAGCATTTTTTCTAGAGTAAATTAAATTTACCTCTCCTGAGATTTTTAACAACTACAGAGACCTCCTCTGTGGTTTGAATAATTACAATAATTTTCCTTGGTTTACCTGACAATGTTAAGATTCCCCCATTCCGTCTATTTTATACAAACGATGTAAGTATCCTATAGAAAATTACCATATTACCCTTGCATTTGCCTTCGAAAAGACGAAAAAGCCCTTTGCTCAAGACTAACATCATTGCCCATGACTAACCAACACAACCATGACCCCTACTCTCTATGCTCCAAGTCAATAAGGACTTGGTCTCTCTCTCTCTCTCTCTTTCTCTCTCTCTCTCTCTCTCATCCTCTTCCTCTCGCTACACAACCATACATATCAGAGGTGAGAGATTAAGAGTGCAGAGGAGAGAGAATGGATAAAGTGGCATCAGCAGGGGCTTTTTGGTGCTTTTGGGCACTTGACTTAACATCTTATGCATTGGAAGGCAAGAGATTTTGACCCAGATTCCTTGAGAAGTGGATTACCTAAAGCTGTTTCTTCTTTGGAATGGGCTATTTCAGAGGGAAAATGAAAAGTGTATGTGCACTGTACGGTTGGATTAGAGAGAGCTCATGCTGTTGCAATTGCTTACATGTTTTGGTTTTGTGACATAGATGTAAGTTTTCAACTCTTCAATATGCTATCCTAGCTTGATTTATGTTTTCCAATCAATTTGTTGATATGTTTCACTATTTTTTTCTTTTGCTTCTTTTGGTAATTGGAATGAAGTTTAAACTGATTTGCATTGTAGTGCATGGCTTTTTTTTAGTTATTTAGTGATTATTTCACTTCTTATCCCTTGTTTCCTATCTAAAAAATAAAAATAAAAATTTCCTTGTTCAAAATTCTTCATAAATCTATATGTATGTATATATATATTATTTTCGTTAAGATTGTTTTTTTTATTTTTTTTTATTTTTTTATTGTGACAATTGAACACGGCATATAATAGGCTTACTTTAAAGAGACCTTATGGACCCAAATCCGTGGAGTTACTTATGATTTGGCTAAGAATGACCCTTGGAAAGAGCCCTTTAAGAATCTTCCGAGACATGCTTTTGAAGGCATATCAGATTGGGAAAGGAAATTGATTAAGGACTAGAGACAAACTCCACAGTGCACTCTATGGCACGAGAAGCCTGACTGTGGAGCCACTTTGCCCTCTGATAAAGTATTTTGCTTCTCAACCAACATATATATATATATATATATATATTTTTGCTTCATGTCTAGCAGAGGAGAGAGAGTGGGTAATTGGGCACTTAAGGGTGTTATGGGCATTTTAGTGTTTACATTTGATGACATCAGCAGGGTCTGTTAGGTATATAAAAAATTGTCAAATTTTTGGAAAATTTTGATATTGTCAGGTAAAGTAGGGGAGGTTACTGTAATTATTCAAACCACAGGGGAGGTCCCTGTATTTGTCAAAAATCTCAGGGGAGGTAAATTTAATTTACCCTTTTTTTATTATCATATATGTATAAAGACTAAGGGGTAAATACGTAATTTTAATTTGACAGATGGTAAGTGTAATTTTTCAAACGTGAGAAAAGATTTGTATTAAACAGAAACATCAGGGTGTGTAAGTGTAATGCCCTAAATTTCTAGCCCAAATGATAATACAACAATCATGGCTTTTTCAAGGAAAATCAAATATAAATCTCCAAACTTACATTACATGGTACAATAGTTCTTCATGCAACAATACATTAATCCAACAACAAGTAAATAAACAACTAAATACCCCCAAGGGTTTACAAGTTTTCAAGACTTGAGCCTGATTATACAAAACGGTTATTCAAACCCACACACATACATCCCTTGGCTTACACACAGAGTTACAGCAAAATAAGAGTTTCGTACTCTCAACACATATTTCCTCGCCTTTAGTTCGGCGGCATCACCACATCTTTTCCTGCACAAAAATCCCGTAGGGTGAGTATAAAGCCCAGTAGGAAATCCTTAACAAAGTATTTACATTTTATACAAGTTTCAAGATATGAAATGCATATGCCATGCTGTGCCTTTTTTGAAGATAAATCACATTTTCATCTTTTGAAAAGCATCATGCTCAATGATGTCATGCAATTTCAATTGTTCAAAACTTAACAATTTATTTCAAGGCGGTAAATATGACTTTGGTAATCCCTAGGTCGGTGTCTGCAAGTAGACTATACAAGTACTACCAAATTGTCATTTTTACCGGTATTAACCGGAAGGCTCGACACCTATCTGCTTGGGTTTTCAATATTTCATTCCGGACTCTCAAGCCAACTTATTCAATATCATCTACACCACCTATCAAGACTTACCAACGTATTTACCCCAAAACCATTCCATGAAAACTTATTTCCCAACATTCTTTTCTAAATGCAAATTTTCAAATCAACTTTTAAAGTTTAATGAAATCAAATGAATTGATATGCCAATTTCACAAGATGAATATAAATACTGTTATTCCAATTCATCATCCAAGAAATAATACAATTCCCTCTTCTCAAGTATCCTCAACAATTAGTCATTTCAAGACTATTTCAACGTTTTGAACAATAATTTTCAAAATGAACAACAATTCTCATATTCCATGAAATTCATCATTTATATAAATTTAAATAAGAAATTTTCCAAACATCCATTTATTTTGACACACAAAATAAATATAACTATATCATTCATGGATTTTCAATCTCTTTCAAAAATTTTCGATTTCTAGGTTTTCTCACCAAAACTATACAACCCAAATCTTTTGAAAGAAAACTTTGCAAAATCATTTTTCTTCAATCAACGAAGATCAAGACCCATAAGATCATTTTAAAAGAGCAAGAGACAAACGCACTTTCAAAGTTGCTCAATTTCTTGAATCAACAATCAATTTTCAAAAGCTATCAAAGGATGATTTCAAAAATCATCTAGATCTTGCATATATATATATATAACTCAAAGAAAATCCCTACCTCAAGTTTGAAGAAGAATAGAGATGAAACCCCAAAATTAATGATGCCTAAACTCGATCTTCACCGCGCACAACGAAGCCCTCGAGATGATAACCCACTTTGATGAAGAAGTAATGGCAAAACTCAAATGGATCTTGAGAAATCAAGGTTTCTGATCTAGTTTGCGTAGAGAAATGTAGAGAGAAGGGAGAGGAAATGTTTTTAGAGAGAGAGAGAACTATACAAAAGTTATCTGAAATATCAGATTCACGAACTAGTATAACATGGTCCGCTCGAGCGTGGAAAGCCCCGCTCGAGCGTTGAATACACATTCCCAGTACTTTTGTAGACAGGTCAAACTTCTAGAACCAAACATTCTCCGCTCGAGCGCATAAACGACTGCTCGAGCGGATAAGCAATTTCGAATGCATTTTGCATTTTGCTTCGGGGGCGCTGCCCCTCAACCCCGCCAGGGCGCTACCCTCGGACCCGCCAAGGGGCGCTGATCCCTTGACCCCAACAAGCTGACCGGGCAGCTCGATCCCCGACATAGTTAGCAAAGTGGCAAAACATGAAAGATACATTACAACCCGATACAAACACACCGCTATAACCCGATAACCAAAATAAGGGAATACAGGGAACTAAGATATGTAACACCGTTCAAAACCATACCAACCCGAGCCCGGAACACCACAAAGAGATGGGTCAAAACCGGGATCGCTACAGTAAGTGTAATTTACCGTTAATGGAATGAAATGACATATTATTGGATATCATATTGTGTGAACATGGTGATTGTTTATAGGGAAATGATACAAAGCCCTAAATCTTGAACTTTAATTTGAGCTCTAGTGATGTGGCTAAGTTTTTTTTTTTATAAAAAAAGAAAAGCACAAACATCACATCATATGTGGGGACCAGCTCATTAAAGCTCCTCTAGAACTCTATATTTAGAACTCCCAATCTTTTTCCTTATTTATATTATATTGTTGTTTGAATATGGTGATATTTGGTTGTGTGTGAATATGGTGTTGACCATTTCAATATTGGGTTGTGTAAACATGTTGATCATCAATATGGGAAATTCTATTTTCACATATTTAATTAGCTCAATGTACATCTTTTCTTAATACACACACTTATTAATCTGATTATTAATTATTTTTTCAATCCACATACACTTAAAGTTACAATTATACCCTACACTCATTACCATTGTACACATGCCACTTAATACTCCCCTTGCTCTCTCTCACTCACATACAAACACAATTGCATTCAATAATGTAGATCAAAAGCAATGATCTTTGTTGCTCCATGAATTTGCTCTCTGGTAGTAAAAATTTCTTCTCTTCCTCATGTCCTCTTCATCTCGAATATATCTGAGTTTGAGCATCTTCCAGAAGACATTGAAGTCCCGTTACAAACATTTTTTTTCTTAATCCTTACCACCCTTTTTTTTCTAAACCAGCAAAGAAAACAGTTCAGCAACTAGTAGAAAAGAAGGACAGAGAATGGAGATTAAGGGAAGCAACATAGAAGGGAAAAATGTAAAGAGACAGAGATGGGGGCCTTACCAGAAATTGTAGTCGGATGAAGGAGCGAAAAGACGGCGGCAGCGGCAGCGGCAGCGGCTGTAACAGTGGAAGATGTGTACAAAGAATTTTTCTATATAATATTATGGGTGTTGCTCGATATCTATTATGGTCATTTTTATTTAGGATATAATTGTCATTAGATTAATATTTTATTAAGTGTGTGCCTTGAGCTAATTACGTGTGTGGAAATAGAATTTCTCCATTAATATGGTTTTCTTTTTTCCTTAAATCTTAGAAAATGAAAGAAAGGCTCAGAGAGATAATTTTTTTTTTTTGATAGACTTATTTTCTTCTAAATAATTCTTATAATAGGAAAACATTGGCTTCAAGTTTTCTCAAGTAAACTAGAAAACTTGGGTTGTTACCTTTTTTCTTTTTGTATTTTATTTTCTTTTTAAGTATTAGAGGATCAAGGAATTAGACAAGAAAGATGAGGAAGGAACACGAGAATTATTTTTTGATCAAAGGAACACAAGAATTAGACAACATATAAATGACATAAAATACAAATGCATTTCATTTGAGGATAAATTTGACAGTGTATGACCTTTAATAGATGATGTCATCATATTGCGTTTGTTTACGAGTAATATTAGGGATCATGAAAAAAATATCATGAAAATAATCATTAAAGATTCTCCACCTTTGGATTACACATACAATAAAACACCACACTAATCAAAGGATAAAAAATCTTCATGATGCATTTCATGACATTTTTTTCATGATTTCTAGTATTATTTTTTGGTTAATAGATATCTAATATGACCAATAGAAGAACCTTACTATTACACAAATTCCTAAAATTAGGGGTAACAGTTTGATTTCAAAGAATAAAAGAGGTGTTAGTGTGATTTTAGAAAAGCAGAGGAGGTGTCAGTGTAATTTACCTTCTTTTTTATTATTTTTATTTTTTTTATGTTACAAAAAAAATCCTTCTACTCTTCCACAAGTTTAAGGTATCGCTCCTTGCAAAGATCACCAAAAAGTTACCTTTAAAAAAAGGAAAAATTAAAAATTATATGCACTCTATAAAAATAATTACTAAATATGAAAAAAATATGATTCTAATAATTAAAATTTATAAATTTTATCATTATTTTGAAAAAAAAAAAATTTCATTGCCCATTTGCTCAATTATTTCTCCTAAAACAAATCACAAATTATTCAAAACAAACAAATTTTTTTTTTCATCTAAAAAATAATAATAAAATCAAAAAATCAAAAAAATAGTCTAGTTGTCACTTAAGGACTAAAAGTTTACAAATTTGTTTTTGGTTTATAAGAGAGTAGATCAATTAGTTGAGTTGCGCTAGCAGGGATGTAATAATGGCCTGGCCCATTCGGGCCCGGGCTCGAGCCGACCCATGGGCAAAAAAGTGGGGCCCAATCCCAATCCCAAGCCCACTCATAATAAGGCTGGCGGGCCTGGGCTCGGGCCATGGCTAGTCTGGCTTGGGCTCAGGCCAAGGCTAGTCGGGCCTTTTTTTTTTTTGAAAAATAAACGATAAATACATTTTTTATGTAGATTATTTATTAGGAATAAAAAATAAAAAAAAAATTATACTAGAGTATTTTAGTTAAGATTACTGAAATGTTCTGTTTGTTTATGTTTCATGTTGGTATTTAAATTTAATTATGTATGACTTATGTTTTTTTAATTATGAACTTATAACTAAAAAAATATGCAATTATGTAATTTTTTTCTTCCGAAATGACTAATTTTATTTATATTAAAATGAAACTTTCAATATTACAATATTAAATTAATTATAAACATATAAAAATAAAATAAAATATTACAAAAATTTATATTATTAAATAAATGAGATTTTTACCAGTTAGTCCCAATAATTGAATCTATTACCCATTAGGTCCTAAGTTTCTATCTCATGTACCAAGAAGTCCTGTTCTATTTTTTTTTATCCCGATTTTGCCTCTGTTACCAGCTAGTAAAAATCCATATTTAAATCATCCCAAACACTTTCTAAATCTTCAATTGTCTATAATATTTATTACTCATTAATTTTTTCAATTTGTATTAACTTCTCTGTTAATCATTTTTCCAAAACTCTTTTCATTCTCATCTCTCTCTCTCTCTCTCTCTCTCTCTAGAAGATACTACCATTGTAGCTATGGCCATGGCCATGGCCATCCACCCACAACCACCATCGACGTCCGTCACTAACCACCTCCACCTCCATCGGTCACTACCACCACCATTGTTCACCAACTATCTCTACCGTCGCCGATCTATACTTCACCATCTCTCAACCGTTTGACTTGTTCACCTAACATTGCCGTCTTCCTTTCTCTTTGCCATTACCGTCGCTCTTCCTCCATCCTCCATCCTCCATCATTCACCTGCCATCACCGTCGTTCTTCAATCATCGATCCACCATCTTCAACGTCGAACTTCACAAATGGCTTCAAATCTAGTTGTTTTCAATGTCGATTTATCATCTTTGGTGCTAATCTAGTACTTTACATGGCCGCCGATGAGATCGAAACTGGTGAAGATCTACATTTGTAAAACATGTTAAACTAATCTAATGATTTTATCACTTAATTTAGTGATAAATTTATCATTGATTTGTTTAACATGGTGTGAACTATTGAAATTTTGATATTAATACAATGATAAATCTATCATTGATTTTGTTCATGTTACATTTATCACCTCTCTTTTCCTTACTCCCCTTCTCTCTTTTTATTTCTCTTAAACCAAACCAGTTGTATCAGTGATAAATGTATCATTGATATATTTCTTTGAATCTTGTGTTGATTTGTGACGATGATGACAAGATTTTTTATTTTTTTTTGGTAATCTTTTAACAAACAACTAGTGAGAAATTTATCAGTGAATGTGTTCACTGCTAAATTTATTATTGAATATGTCTTTCAATCTTGTGTTAATTTGTGACGATGATGATGGGATTTTTTTTTTTGTTGTAATTTTTTAACAAACAGTCAGTGATAAATTTATCATTTTTGTCACTAGAGAGAGATGAATATGTAGTATGATTACTCTATCACTGATAAATTTATCATTGTTTTGTTGAATTTGCTGTATATTGTTACTAATTTTTTATATTTATATAGTGATGAATTTATCATTGATTTGTTATTGTAGATGTGAATATGTTGGATGGGTCAATCTATCAGTGATAAATTTATCACTAGAAAGAGGACAAAGAGCATATGGTAAAGGCATGGTTATGTTAATCTACGATACGAAGGCTAACAATTTTCTACTAAGGCCTTTCATTTTCCTTTTCCTTTCATCTTCTCTCTCTCTCTCTCTCTCTCTCTCTCTCTCTTCTTCTTCTTCGTCTTCTTCTTCTTCTTCTCCTCATCCTCTTCCTCCTCCTCCTATCGCCATCAGATCTTAGGAGATAGTGACAGTAGTGAGCGCCAGGGGTTGCCGGAGGTTATCACCGGTGGTTAGAAGTACTCGTCGATGGCTATAAGTGGGAGGTGGTAGGTCATGGTAGTGATTTGATGATTGAGTTGTTGAATGAGGCGTAGGAAGGTTATTTTGGGGATATTGAGAGGTGAAAAAATGAGCAAGACTTACAGGTAAATAAATCTGATCAAGAGGACCGGCCCGTAAGTCCCCCTAAATAAAATAGGTGTAGATTATTAATAATGGTAAAGCAATTGCATAACTATAGGTCAAGTACATCCCAACTAGGTTGGCACCTACTAGCCTACCAATCATTTGCATTATACTCCATCTCAATAATCTAATACAAAATAAAATAATAATAATAAAAAAAATGAAATGAAATGAAATAGTAAAAAATAAATTGTTGATCAATTATTGGAGGAGACAAATATTTCAGTCGTGTTGCCCAAGGATATGTCATTGTAGACACCCCATTTTGATTGCTTTTAAGACTTGAGCGCTTCACTCTGAACACTTGATGATGAAATGTTACGCTGCGCAATCGTTCAAAATCTTCAGCAAAACGATTCAGTTTCAAGCTTTAAAACCTAAACCATATGCCCCCTTTAGACCAAAACCTTATTTTTTCTAGCCTGACCACTCAGAGAACAGTTGGCCAACAGATAGTTGGCATGCTTCTTCATTGGGCCGGCCGTACATCCTCATCGCCGGCCGGCCATGTTCAGCGTAGCAGATATATTGACAGCTGCCAGCTGCTCCCATATACATGCTTTGGACCAGCTGTCTTCTTTACAAATATTTTCGATGTGAGAAGTTATTTTTCTATAAATACAACACCCCCCTTTATGGTTTGGGGTTAGAAAAATTCTCCAAGAGCCTATAGCTTGCCCAACCATCTTCTCTACCCTCTTGCAATATAGATACACAATAGATACACCATACAAGCTTGAACTTGAAGCTTTTGTTGAGGTTCCTGAAGATAATTTTAGAGCCTAGAGAGTGTTAAGAGTGTCGTTTGTGAACTAAGAAGAACATCCTCTCTTTCAAGAGGTAGTCTTTAAACTCTTTAACCATCTTTTCTCTTTCTTTTTCTTATACTTTCATACTGATTTCAGACTTGTTTTTAAGCTTAAAATGTAATTAAAACTTTGTTAAAAGTGAGTGAGCTAGCCACCCTTTCATTGGCTAGTTCACTTGTTGTATATCCTTTGTTTTTCTTTCATTTTTTTACCTTCTTTTCACTTCATTTGGTTAAATTTTAGTACCTTTCTAGCATTGTTTTTAGGTTGTTTTTATGTGATATGACTTGAATATGGGGTTATAAAAGGGTCCTAGTCCTTCCTGCTACATGTGTTGTTACTTACTATGCTTTAAATATCATATTTGTGTTGTTGTAAGTCCTCTCAGATTTGATGTGTTTAAGATATAGCGGCCAATCCGTAGAGTTGTTCGTTTTTACTTTGTTATAGCTTTCCTTATGTAACTTGGAACCTTGTAGTCAGAGGAGGATTAGAGCTTAGGCTTAGCCACCCTGCCACAAGTTCATTTATCTAGTGTAAATTTCTTGCTTTAATATTATTGTTGTCCACCTTGAAGCTAGGTAATAGCTTCCATGTTCAAAGTGTTGAAAAATTCTTTTATATATCCTTTTCGAAACATGGAAATGGATGTCTCATCCTTGTTTCATGAAAAAAAGAAGTTGTCAACAACTTTGGCTAGTTGTTTGTTTAAGCTATGATAGATAGCTTGCTTTTTGTGTTTTTTTCCTTACTTGCTTTGTTGCTCCTAAAGAGCTCTTTCTTGAGAAGTGTTAAAAACTCTCTCCTAGTTCCACTTTGAAGCATGGAAATGGATGTTTCATCCTTATTCCATAAGTAAGGAGATAAGTTGACAACATTTTTTGAGTTGTTGCTACTTTTTATTTTGGTTGCTCTATAATCATCTTGTACTATCTTGTAACTTGATGATTTGTGAGTGAAGCATGTCAACCTCTTCCTTGAACAAATCCATGATAGGAATGAGGTAACTTATTTTTTGCGTTTAGCCAAGTCTTTCTTTTTTCCTTTCAAAGATCATCATGTAACAAATTTGCAATGGTTGATGATTTGGGAAGCAAATCTATTCCCTCATTAAAAGTCCTCATGACAGGAGGAAGTAGGAAGGATGAATAGTTTTTCGGATCCTTTTGTCTTGCTCTGTTCTAGTTCTGCTACAGTAGGGTATTCTTCAAAAATAGTGGTTGGCTGGCCATTACTTTGTACGACCACCACTTGATCAGGCCGGTCGGCCAAGCATGTTGTATGACAGTGGTATTTTCTAGCAAAACAGAGCAGATTCTTGAGAACAAAACAGAACTATTTTTTGACAGTAAACAGAGTAGCTTCTGGCAGTAAACAGAGAGGTTTCCAGAGGATGTTCTCGCTTGTGCGCATGCGACTCGCCCCTCATTCAAGTCTATTAGATTAGCTCCGAGATTCATATTATGTAATTAATTAACTACTTTCATTTGAATTTGGAATAATTAACTAAATAGTTTATTAATTGGTGTTTGTAATAATTAGTTGATTAGGGCATTTAGACCCTATTGTGCGAAGGCAAATTTGTAATATTTGTATGCCTTCCAACCCCTATTTCTTTCTCCCTTTTATTTACATACTTACTGTGGTTGCATATAGTATCATGTTTTTGTTTCATATCATTGCCATACTTTGTATCCATTTTTGCATATACATGGTTCAATTTATCATTCTTGAATATCATTGTCATTTCTTACTTGAATACGTGCGTTACCGCATGCTTTGAGTTAATTCACATGACATGTTAATGAACTGAACTAATAGTTTCATTCTTGTATGTGTTGCATTAGTCAGGTGCATTGTTACGGTCATGCATTTTTCTAATTACTTTCTTTTTCTTTGGCTTACCTTGAAACATTAGGTGAGCATTTTTGGCTTTAGCATATTCATGTGTATGATAGTTGTCATGCTTAGCATCTTACCGTGAGGCTACGTGCTTACTCAAAATGAACTATTTGAATGCTTATGGATGAAGGTTATTTTACTTGCATTGGGGATGATTTTGATCAAATGTATGTACTAGCTCATTTCTTTCCTTTTGAGTTGTGTGCACTCAAAACTCACATAAAATCAAGTCATTTCCAAAGCAAGCGAAACAGTCTATACTTGTGTGCCACACATAGTAAGTTAGCATAAGAAAATCAGAACAAGAGCATATAATGTTGATAAAATTCACATCATGATTAGTAGAGGTCGATCTTTGATCAGGTGAGAGGGGTGCTCAATTTATGACTTTCCGCTCTAATACCTAAGTTCCTGAACTAAGACAACTTTGGTTACGACGGACAAGTGGCCTTTGGCATGAGTCACGTGTTGCCTAAATTTTTCTAAAAATATTGAGGTGGCGACTCTGAAATCTTGCAATGCAGTCCATTTTTGACATCTTTGATGATTAATGGATTTTCTAAGATTTTCCAGATTTGGACTCTCATTTGTTCTTTTTATTTCACATTGCACTTGTGAAACCAAATTGAGAATCATGGGAGTCCGAACTGTAAGGCTATCGTATTCGAGGAAACTAAACCTCTTTGAGGAGCACGAAAAACCAGCTATAGTCATCCAAACCATTTTGAATTCGCTCATTTTCACTATAATTTTGTCTTATTGTAAGCGCATGCATATGATATCTGGATATCATCAGTGCCTCAACCATTTGGGTTGAAAGCCTGCTTCGGTAATCGCTCAGTACCCGTCCACCTGCACTAAAAGCTATTTTCAAAGCAACTGTGAAAATATGAACGGTTAGTATATCATGGGCCATCTATGAAACCACATGCCACCAATTTCATTTTGTTTCCACCATTCTAAAATGTCAAAATCATCAGAATCATCCACTGATTGGCTTTTCAAATAATGTTGTAGTTCAGAACTACTTACGCTTGTATGTTAAGATATTTTTTGATCATCAACTCTCCGATAGTGATAAGGAATGGGTGGATCCTAGTATCAATCTTGGTCGAGGCAAAGATAGCAACTCGGAGGACAACACCAAAGAAGTCCTAGATCTGACATTGGCTGATTTTTTGATAGATTTTGATGCCAGCGTTCAACCGATGAACTTGGGAGATAACATGACTATTTCTGTGATTGGGGAAGGACCATATGTTGATTGCACAAATTTTATTGTAGAAACCATGGATGGCACGCACTTGAATTGACAACTTGAGAAGGGTTTCATTATGAGTTCTGAATTAGATGGTGAGTCCGTGTCTGACTCCATCAAGTTTGTGGAGTCAGAATTAGGCCCAAGTCGGTCTAGTGAGTCAGAGTTTGGTGCTTCTAGAGTATTAACCTAGATGCAATTGTCTTATCCATGTCATCTTTTTCTTTTTCTTTTGAGTCCACTGAAACCACTATATTAGAGATTTTGAATGAAAATGCAATAGTTTTCGCTTACTTCTCTATGCCATTAGTTCATTGCATAGACCAAAATTTTCAAAATTTCCATGAAAACAAAGAGGAAAAAATTCATCACGCTTTGAGAAACTTGATTAATTGAGAGGAAGATAGGCATGTTAAGCCCTTATTGGATAAGGTTGTTTCAGTCAATGTGGGTACTAAGAAAGATCCTCGCTTTGTTTTCAGAGGAATGCTTGTTAAAAGATTTCAAAGATGTTTTTGCATAGTCCTACAAAGACATGCTTGGAATTGATCTCGAGATTGTACAGCATAAGATCCCTCTTGACCCCAAGGCTCATTCAGTCAAAAAGAAGCTTTGTAGAATCCGTCCAGACTGGGCATTAAAAATCAAGGAGGAAATCACCAAGTAGATCAATGCAGGGTTTTGATAGTATTAGAGTATCCAACCTGGTTGGCCAATGTTGTGCCGGTTCCAAAAAAGATAGCAGAATTAGAGTTTGTGTCGATTTCCAAGATTTGAACAAAGCCAATCCAAAGGATGACTTTCCATTGCAACACATTGATGAGTTAGTGGACTTCACAGTAGGGCATGCCTCATTCGTGGATAATGTCTCTGGGTACAATTAGATTTTTATGGCTTTGGAGGACAGGGAAAAGGCTGCATTTACTACCCTATAAGGGACATATTGTTATAAGGTTATGTCATTTGGTCCGAAGAATGTTGGGACTACATATCAGAGAGCAGCAACCACAATATTACATGACATGATCCATAAGGAGGTCGAGGTAAATGTGGATGATATGATCGTCAAGTCCAAAGAGCGAGAGGACAACTATGTTGCACTAAAGAGGTTTTTTGAAAGGATTAGGGAATACAGGCTGAGGCTGAATCCATAGAAATGTAAATTTTGGGTGGCTGCGTGTAAGATGCTAGGGTTTCTGATTACCCAATGAGGAATTGAAGTTGATCCGTCAAAAAATTAAGGTCATCTTAGAAATGTCACCACTAATGACTGAAAAGGAGGTGTGGGGCTTTCTGGGAAAAGTGCAATTCATAAGGAGGTTTATTTCAAAACCAACCTTGACTTGTGAGCCACTGTTTGGTCTCTTGAATACAAGAAAGCAGTTCCAATGGGATAATCGATGTCAATTTGCATTCAAGCAAGTCAAGCAGTATTTGCAAAATCCACTTGTGTTATCACCGCCTGAGTTGGGAAAACTGTTGATCCTGTACTTATCATTGACCAAATCAACTATAAGGTGTATGCTTGTGTAAGAGTCGGATAAGAAAGTGGAGAAAACCATCTACTACATGAGTAAGAAGATGCTAGAATACGAGACTCACTACACTTCCTTGGAATAAGCTTTTTTAGCCTTGGTTTGGGCTACTAGGAAATTGAGGCACTACTTGTTACCATACTCAGTAATTCTGGTTTTGAGATTAGATCCTATCAAATATCTCTTTGAGAAACTAGCACTTATCGGTAGGCTAGCTAGATGGTTGTTTTTGCTTTCCAAGTTCGACCTCAAATATGTGACTCGCAAGTCTGTCAAAGGAAGGGCTGTAGCGGAATTTTTGGCTGACCATCCAATTGAAGGAGAAGAAGACGTAGAGTATGTGTTCCCAAACGAAGAGATCTTGCAACTCGAAGAGGATACTTGGAGATTGTATTTTGATGGAACAACTAATCAATTTGGTTATGGGATAGGGTGTTGCTTATAATGCAGATGATTCCTACATACCCCTAGCTTTCAAACTTCGATTCAAGGTATCCAACAACCAAGCCAAGTATGAGGCGTCCATAGTCGAATTGGAAGCAGCCCTACAACTAGAGGCAATAAGGTTGGATGTAATTGGGGATTCAAATTTAGTCGTTTCTCAAGCCAATGGGGATTGGAAGGTCAAGAAAGAGAAGATGAAGATAAAGATTTACTACCAGCACTTGGATATTTTAATCCCAAGGTTTTAAAAACTAACATTTACACACCTGGTGAGAGAGAACAATTGGTTTTCTGATGCGTTGACGACTCTGGCTTGGATGGTAGACATACCAATTGGGGTCAAGATACGTCCAATCCTCATAGAGAAGAGGTATACACCAGTATACGAGATGCTAACCACGATAGAAGATGTGCAAGATGAAAAATCTTGGTACTTTGATATTTGGAACTTTTTAGAGAGTGATACATACCTGCAAGGGGAAAATTCCAAGGACAAAAGGGGATACCACATCTAGCCGCTCAGTTCATCATCGGTGGAGATAAGCTGTACAAAAATGGGCATTTGGGAATGCACAAGCTGTGTGTAAAGAAAGAAGAGACAAAGCGTATCATGGAGGACAACCATGGAGAAGAGTGTGCAGCCCATATGAACAATATAATGTTGACTAGAAAAATCCTTAGACAAGGATATTACTGGTTAACCATGGAGAATGATTGTATCAACTTTGTTAAGCGATGCCACCAATGTTAAATCCATGCCAATCGCATGAATATCCCGCCATCAAAATTGTACAACATGACCTCGCCATGGCATTTCTTAGTTTGAGGCATAGATGTTATAGGGGTAGTCGCACCAAAGGGTTAAAATGGGCATTAGTTCATCCTAGTTGCCATTGACTATTTTACCAAGTGGGTTAAAGCATAGTCGTATTCAGTTTTGAAAGCATCACATGTGGCCAAGTTCATCAGGAACAACATTATGTGTAGATATGGGGTGCCAAACGAAGTAATTTCAAACAATGGCTCACACTTCGAAAGAGAAATCGAAGTTCTACTTGAGAAATATAATGTGACTTTTCACAAGTCATCAACATACAGGCCACAAACCAATGGAGTCGTTAAAACTACAAATAAGAACATCAAAACCATTTGCGTAAGATGGTGGAAACCTACAGGGATTGGCCATACAAACTGCCTTTTGCACTTTGAGGATACAAAACATCAATTCGAATGTCTACAGGGGCAACCCCTTACTTTTTGGTATATGGAATGGATGCTGTTTTGTCGGTTGAGATAGAAATACCCTCATTAAGGAATATGGTTGAATGTCAGATAGTAGAAGCTGATTGGCAAATAGAATCGATTTGACGAGCTGATATTGTTTGATGAGTGGAGATTGAAGGCGCTATACCACATTCAGGGGTATCAACGCAGGATTGCCAGAGCATTCAACAAAAAGGTCAGATCTAGGAATTTGAGGAGGACAATCGAGCTCCTATCTACGACCCTAGGGACAAATTCAGATCCAATTGGACAGGCTCCCACATCATCAAGTCAATTTGGTCAGGAGGAGTAGTCATTCTCATGGATTTGGATGGTTTGGAGTTCTCGCAACCAATCAACATAGACAAGCTGAAAAAGTACTATTGTTGAGAAGCTTGCTAGGCCGAAAACCCAAAAGGATGACCCAGGCAAAAGATAGAGCATAAAAAAATAATAAATAAAAAAAATGAAAAAAAGCTTGTAAAGTCAAAAACCCGAAAAGACGACCTTGGAAAACGTTAGAGCACAAAAGGAGAGTGTTAATATCTGAGCGAACCTTAACCCCTGGAACTACATAAGGGTTGATTCCTATCTTTGGAATATGTAGGCAGTTTCATCCTAAAGTTCGGCCTTGATTATTTTCAACTTACTTGTCCCATCCATGTTTGATTAATGTACCATTATCCGGCTCGGCTATTATGTCGACTCATCTAACCATGATGTGCTTCTGAATTGCTTAAATTTCACCATCCTATTTGTACATTCCCCAGGTCTTACTCTTTAAAGAAGTGGATATTGTCCAAGTTTTCTTCTAGGTCGGCCAAATCATCTAACTCCTATTTAGGTACATCTTCCCTGACGACATTGATAATAAATGAGTTGGGCAGAATAATCTCCGGCTTCAGCTAACCAACAGGTACTACGTATTTGTTGGGATCATAGCCTCTCTCTGGCAGTTTATTGGTCTCAATTATTAGTACTTCGGTTATTTCTTTTTTGGGTCCTTTATCTAACATTGTCTTTTCATCCTAAGATTGCGGTACCACCAACACCACAGGGTTTTTGGGCTCTGACTAGTTTGGAGGTGTATCCATCATGCACAGATCAATGCCCTCTAAAATGCATACCCCGAGTTTAGGTAGATGGGAAGGCTTGATGTATATGTTGGGGTTAAAGGCGGGTGGTAGTGTATGGATGAGATTGAGATGGGGAGGTGGTTGGATTTTGTCATGGGGCAGCAGTGGGTTAGTGGTAACATTGGGTCTTCGTAGTTGTGGTGGAGCTATAGTCTTGTTGTCAATAAGATCTTGAATCTCATAACGTAGGCAAAAACAACGATAGGTTTCATGACCGTGCTATCGATGAAAAACACAGTATTAGTGGGGTTATGCTTGGTTGGAAGAGGATTGGGAAGAGGTCGGGGGTCAAGGAGTTTGAGATATCCTCTTTCTACTAAGATTTTCATAGCATGGGTAAGAGATATACGGAGAGAAATGAAAGTTCTATTTGGGGTTTGAGCTGAATTAGTCATTTGTGGGCCAGTGTTGGCGAAGGGATCAGCTAGTTTAGCAGTGGTGATGATGATTGAGTTCACTTCTGAGGGCCACTAAGCTATGCTACCACTGGTAGTAGCATTGGGATTGTGACCAAAGGTTTTCCTCACCAGCTCTTTGTCGTCTGTTATGATCCATTGCTTAATGACATCCTCAATTTGGACCCCATTTCATACAACTCTTTAAAGGTGAAGAGTGGAAAGACAATCATTTTATGTACCATTTTTCCATGCAAATTTCTCACTACCATGTGGATTTGGTCTTTCTCATGAGGCCTATTTGTCATCATAGCCATTTTTCCCCTTTATCTAGTGATGAATGCCACAAAGCTCTTGTTAGGCTCTTGGCTAGTCGCTTCTAATTCTTGGGTAGTCACCTCGATCTATGTGTTGTAGGAGTACTGAGTAATGAATGCCTTAGCTAGATCCTCCCAACTTTGTTTCACTATGACCTCAAACTTAGCATACCAGATGACAGCTGATAGAGTCTTTCTAAGCAAAGACAACTTCTAGGCTCGAGTCAAGCCGACTGGTTATAGAACATTCGAGAAGAGACGGATAAGCACCATAGTGTCCCTGCATCCATCAAACCGGTCGACATGTGGCATCTTGAACCTCTCAAGCAATCTGACAACAGTTTCAGTATATCCATCTTCGATGTCCGTAATAGAGTTGATACCTTGTGATTTCTTGAATAATTTTTCCAATTTGGCTAGCTTAGGCAGAGCTGGGTCATCATTGGGATCAAGGGGAAAAAGTCCTCCAAATGGTTGTGCAGGAACCCTCTAATTATCTATGCTGAAACCCCGAGATATTCTGGCAGGTTTGGACCTTGATAGTCCTTAACTAGCGGAGGTGGATCTGGAATTAGATGGTTGACTAGAGGTGGATGAGTAGTAGAGACCCCAGATGGGTGCTGCAACCCGGCGATGGTTTCAGCTTGGGCAACAACTACGTGGTTAAGAGCTTCTATACTTCGCTGAAGGGGCATAGGCATGTCCATTATGTCTACGGGATTTTGAGCCATCACAGAATCTGGTGAATTAATAATTGGAGAACTAAGTGGGGATGATCTAGGAGGTGACTGAGAGGTGCTTCGAACTGATTGGGACAATCTAACCCATCTTCTTTTAACCAATGGTGAAAGACAAACTAACATTGGTTGAGCTTGAACCAAATCTACACTTTTGCAAAGTCTACTGTCACAACCAAAAACCACCCCTAAAAGTTTGGCGTCGTAAAGTAATTCGAGATTACCAAAGACCTTCCTGTAAAATAAAAAATAATCGAGGCTAGTGGAAGTAATGTACAAAAATATCAATGGTCCAATGAGCTGTGCATCTATATGAACAAACATGTACATATATAACGGTAATTTACCCACAAAACAATACATAACTTATAATATAATATAGTATACAAGACATATGCACATGTCGAAAGTGTACACCATAAACAAAAGCTGGAAAACGGCCTTCTAGGCCTGGCCCCAACTCAGAGGCACTCAAAATAACTCGGTAGGCATCAGAACGGTAGCTCGGCTAAAGATCATTCTAGGCGTGTCCTCCGAACGCTCAACTATACATAGATATATAAAAGCAGTGAACTAAAGCCCAGCAAATAACATTAAAGTAAAGAGGTTAGTGAATGAATTCCAAATATAGCATATTCGTAAAACAAATAATTCATATCAGTCTCATATCAGAATATAACATAATGGTACATCCCACAGAACATATCACATATTCTATTCCGACTAGAGTAATCGGTTCAGGATACCGATTAAACACATATTACGACAATGAAGTGGCTAACGAGATCTCATATCACATCTGTGTCATGGACTTGCATTTACATGCCGTCCCTCATGACTTCGGATTATTTGTGGATGCCATAATAGATTTGCAAATAGGACATTCATTCACATAATCAAAATAACATTAAGAAAGTATAACATATCGCATAACAGTTGAAACATATTTCAAATCAACACATCTTGACAGAAATATTACTCACAGCGGGCGTCCAATAATGATTGCGCAGTCCTTCATTCGTGCCCCACAAGCACAATGCACATAACACAACCTATGGCTTATTAGTACATTTTCAACTCGTACAGTTGGTTGCTAACTTATTCAGTTCATTTTCTACTTGTTCATTCAATTATCTATCATTAACTTCCTCCATGCTGAAGAAATACGAATGCACTTGAAAAACACATCAAAACCATGCAAATGGAGGCCCAGAATTAAGGAAAATGGAAAGAAAACAATTCCAAAACCACCTTGAAACACCGCACGTGCGGGAGTCCTAGCTGCACGTACGGAAATGCCACTGCACGTGCGCCCGCACGTGCAATTTTTGCAGAATGAAACCTTACTTTTGCCCTGTTTTCCGCACGTGCCGGACCCTAGGCCGCACGTGTGGTTTTGGGTAGCTTTGAGTTCGAAAATCTGTGTTTGAAGGGACATCATTCTTTTGCAAAATTAACTCCAAGTTCATGAAGATCAAGGCCCAAAACTCATGCAAACAACTTGAATTTAAAACATCTCTCACTTGACCAAAAATTCATAACTTTAAAACAAATGCCATTTCCAACTAAACATCTAAAATTAGATATTAAATGTCAAAACGCAAACATGTAATTAAAAGCTTTAACTCAAGCTTTCATGGAGGAATTTCTTTCAAATCTTAGAAGTCATGCAAGAAAACAAGTTTATGAACATGAATTACATGATTTGATGTCATACATGGTGAATATATGAGCTAATTTTCACAAGCCTAACAATACATGATCATATAGGTATTCTCCTTCACTTTACCCCACAAACACTCTCAATGAAACATGAATTCCCCCTAATGCAACTTAAATTCCATAGATTGATGAGTATATTATTTCAAACTCATGAAATTAGAGAAAGATCCTTACCTTTGTTGGTTGATTTGGCCTTAATCCCCATCCTCTTCTTATTTCTCTTCTCTTCTCACTCTCTCTCTCTCTCTCTCTCTCTCTCAGATAATTCTTCCTCTCTTTGTTGAGTCTAAGCAATGTGTATATATACTATGTCATATGTATCTATTTAGGCCAACCAAACATAACTTAACGAATCAGACGAAATTAATTTTCAATTAAACTTCCCAAATGGCTCTAAAACTTCCCATTAGTCTATCCATGTGCTCAATTTCGGTTTGTGAACCCATTAAGGTCGTCAATTTTAGTTTCGAAGTCGTAGCTCCAACATATATTGTTCCAATTTAGACAGATATTAATGCATAATTAAATAAAGATAATTCTGACACGCATTTTGGGGCCGTTACAGCCTCCCTACCTTAAGAAGTTTGATCCTCCAAACTTATTTTACCCTGTAAGAAGATCAAAGACCTTGGTCTCATATCATTATTTAGCTCAGTCCCACATAGTCAATGCAATTCAAAGATCCATTTCAGTCATTTAGAATTCGAAATCAACTCTATATCTCCATCCCATCACAGTGAAGGCAATAGCAGTCAAGCACATAATGAACATATCTTTCACATTTCCCACAAAGTCATTTGAAAGACAAGGGGAGATTGAAGTAGTCAATCAGAGAATGTATACAAGTAATATATTGCCTAATAGCTGAGGTGTCAACCCTAGGTCTGCTGTTAACAAGTGTCATAACATTGAATTCAAATTTAGTAACATAAATGCAACCATTCCCAGTCGAAGATATAAAGTAAGCAAGTTTTTGGTTTACCGCCCCATTAGCAAAGATAACATGGTCATTCATCCAATAACAATTCATAGTCCCCATAAACAAAAGCAAACCAAATAAAGGTTCCATTTCAAACACAATGTTGTTCCGAAGATCACAATCAATTCATTAGTTAGACATTCAACAGTTCTGAAATACGTCCCATTTGCAAATATACAAATTCACAGTTATGCATAATATCAAGTTTAGTGTCCAAGGTATTCAAATGGGTTCCGTCGACACAAAATCATGGTCCTAAGACTCTAATTCAGAGGGTCACATATCATAACAAAGCATTCCGAGGAAAGACACACACACACACACACACACACACACACACATACGAATCCATGTTCAATTATCACATAAGCATTTGGTTAGAAATTCGTAAGTAGTAGTGTTCAATAACAAAAATTCGTTCTCCAATTATTAGGATTGGTTCCCAATCCCAAAAGTTCTATACGTTGAATAATTCAAGGTATATCATGTATGGTCATGGTTCTAATTATGCAGTGAGTTCCTAATTGTATATCCAATCAAATAATTTCACACTAATATTCACATAAATAGTTTG
This sequence comes from Camellia sinensis, assembly GCF_004153795.1. NCBI lineage: Eukaryota > Viridiplantae > Streptophyta > Magnoliopsida > Ericales > Theaceae > Camellia > Camellia sinensis. The sequence continues at coordinate 795,910 of NW_021028261.1, read as the reverse complement.
CACATGATTAAGATAGTACCTGTATCAACTGTCTCATTATTTTGTGTGTTTTCTGAAACTAGGGTGTAAACTCTTCCCTGCCTGAGGTTACTCTCTTCCGCAGTAGTAGTTGCATTTGTTCTTGGTGTCATTGCTGATCCAAAACTGCTGGTAACCGATCTTTCATTGCTTAGGTGGGCTTGTAGACAAGATTTGGCTAAATGTCCTTTTTGTGCACATCTAAAGCAAGCTTCAAAAATGTGGCGACAAATGCCCTAATGGTTTTTCCCACATTCTCTACATGTGGGTATGCCATTGTTTCCACTACTTTCCCGTCTTGTGCTGTCACCGGTTCTTGAATTCGATTTCTCATTCACGGAGGCCATTGATTCACTAACCATTTCCATCTTTTGTTTCTTTAATTTCTTACTTTCTCCTTTAGTTGTTGTTGTTGTTGTTGACTTGGACATTTTCAAGGCATCAATATTTGCTTCAGGCATCAAGGTTCTATCAAGTACGTCCATATACTTTACCAATTTCAAAACATTGACCCGGTCAAGCACTTTAATGTCCAATCCGCCCTCAAATTTCCTTGCCTTTTGGTAGTCAGTGTCAATCATATGTGGTGCATATTGGGCTAATTCGGTAAATTTTGTCTCATATTCGACCATAGTTATGTCACCTTGTTTTAGTTGTTCGAATTCGGATACCTTTCTATCTCGAATGCATTGCGGGAAGTATTTTTCATAGAAAATTTCTTTAAATTGATCCCATGTCAAGTTGTCATGCGCATCCCGAACGAGCATCCACCATCTACTTGCTTCTTCTTTCAAGGTAAAGGTTGCTAATAACACTTTATGTAATTCAGTACATGGAAACACTTCAAATATCTTTTCAGTTTCAAGTACCCAAGCCTCGGCTTTCAGCGGTTCAATACTCTCCAGAAATTCTGGTGGCTTCATTTTCTTAAATTTCTGTGTCAGAGCAATGATGTCATCATTATTTGGCTCAACTTGGACCAGAGGCGGCAGAGGAGGTAAGGGTAGTTGCCTTTGCTCTTATTGTTGTCTCACTAATTCAGTTAAAATCTCAACCATTCTTTCTAACCGTTCTATTCTGGTAATGGAAGATTTTGTCTCATCGACACTTCTCGCGTTCTGTATTGGTCTATATAAGTGGGGATAATAATAAACATAGGAGCTTTCATGTTCACATAAGGAACTTATGTTATATCAAAAATCAAAATTGCAATGTTCGCATAATGTTTGTGGATTCATATCTTCACTCACACACTTATAACACTATACAAATGTTCCTAACTCTTTTCTAGACTTCTTGTAGCTCAATTGGACACGTGTGTGGGTAAATTAACTCATGTTCTGATACTACTTTGTCACAACCCAAACCCGCCCCTAAAATTTTGGCGTCGTCACCGGCCAATAATTCGAGATTACCAAAGGCCTTCCTGTACAATAAAAAATAACTAGGGCTAGCAGAAGCAATATACAAAAATAACAATAGTCCAATGAGTTGTGCATCTATACGAACGAACATGTACATATATAAACATTAATTTACCCACAAAACAATACATAACTTATAATATAATATAGTATACAAGACATGCACATGTCGAAAGTGTACACCATGAACAAAAGCTAGACAACAGCCTTCCAGGCCTGGCCCCAACTCAGAGGCACTCAAAATAACTTGGTAGGCTTCAGAATGGTGGCTCGACTAAAGACCCTTCTAGGCTTGTCCTCTGGAATGCTCACCTATACATAGATATATAAAAATAGTGAGCTAAAGCCCAGTGAATAACATTAAAGTAAAAAGGTTAGTGAACGAATTCCAAATATATCCTATTCGGAAAACAAATTATTCATATCAGTCTTATATCAGAACATAACATAATGGTACATCCCACAGAACATATCACATATCGTCTTCTGACTAGAGTAAACGGTTTCGGATACCGATTAAACACATATTACCACAATGAAGTGGCTAACGAGATATCGTATCACATCTGTGTCATGGACCCACATTTACATGCCGTTTTCCATGACTTGGGTTTATCCATGGATGCCATAATAGATTTGCAAATAGAACATTCGTTCACATAATCAAAATCTCCTTCACTTTACCCCACAAACACTCTCAATGAAACATGAATTCCCCCTAATGCAACTTAAATTCCATAGATTGATGAGTATGTCATTTCAAACTCATGAAATTAAAGAAAGATCCTTACGATTGTTGGTTGATTTGCCGTAATCCTTATTCTCTTCTTCTTTCTCTTCTTTTCTTAGTCTCTAGAAGTCTCTCTTTCTCTCTCTCCCTCTCTCTCTCTCTCTCTTAGATAATTCTTCCTCTCTTTGTTGAGTCTAAGGAATGTATATAAATACTATGCCATATGTATCTATTTAGGCCAACCAAACATGACTTAATGAATCAAACGAAATCAATTTTCAATTAAACTTCCCAAATGGCTCTAAAACTTCCCATTAGCCTATCCATGTGCTCAATTTTGATTTCTGAACCCATTAAGGTCGTCAATTTTAGTTTCAAAGTCATAGCTCCAATAGATATTGTTCCAATTCAAACTGATATTCTCAAATTAATTCATATTGACGCATAATTAAATAAAGATAATTGTGACATGCATTTTGGGGTCGTTATATCTACCAACGCGAGTCCATAAAACTTCGGGGATATCAGACCTTTCAGAAAATATGGTGCTACAACCATCTTGCAAAAAGAAAAAAAAAGCCCTAATCAAAACATCGGCAGCATTTCGGCTCAATCTTGAACATTTGAACAACTGATCACTGCCAAATTACTGTACACCCCATTGAGAAACTGAATTCAACCCCACAGACTGCCTCAAACTGACATGTATGAATCACTAATCTAAATTTGCAAACTTCTGTACAGATCTCATACATAGCACATAGCAGGAAAGAGAACAAACACCCTTATGAGGGGCAGGGTTATCCTGTCCTAACTTTGAAATGATCTAGAATTTCACTATTCACACAAGGGATATCATCACATCCTAAAAAATGGGAGAGCGTTATGTCCTAAGTTGGAAAGGTACTATAGCTCACTATATGTACAAGATTAACTTTAATCTAGAGATTGAAGTCAATGTGACATCACTAAAGAGTCTTTTGGTTAATAACCAGTTAAGATCCCAGGAAGTCAGAAAAGTCAATATAGCCTCTCTTTTGAGTCCGGTAACCTTAGATAACAAAGCTACCTTTTCGACAAATCTTAAAAGGTATTAACACAAGGTTTCAAAAGTAACGCCGAGACAGGTATAGTGTCACAAAAAGATTGCCAGTATTCCCACCAGGATTTGGGCAACACAGGGACTTTAAGAGCACTAATGCATAAAATGCAATAAACATTTAATTAAAAATAAAATTCATATCATGGAGTTTGAGTCAATGTTTCTTAATATCCCTAGCAGAGTTGCTAGAAACTGTTACATGTCCGGAGGGTACCCAAGCGTGCTAAACAGTTCAGATTCTTGGCTTCTTTGATCTATTCTCAACAGTGCAATGTAAAACATAGATGAGAGTCCAGATTCTGCAACTTTTGTTAGAAAAAAAAATTATATTGCAAAACTTTTATTAGAAATGGACTGTATCACCAGATCTTAGAGTCGCCACGTAATATTTTAGAAAAATTAGGAAACCGTGACTCGTGCCAAGGCCATTATTCGTTGTAACCAAAGATGTCTCGGTTTGGAACCTTAGATATGAGGGGGAACGTCATTAATTGAGCACCTCTGCTCACCTAATCAAAAGATCGGCCTCTACTAAACCATGATATAAGTTTTATTGACTTTATATGTTCATATTTTGATTTTTTTAGTAAATGATAAAATTACTATGTGAACTAGTCAAGTATAGACTATGTCATTCATTTTGGAACATTTGATTTCATGTATTTTTGAAAGAGTTTTGAATAATGTAAAACTTTGAGGAAGTGGAGTTCACAAACATAAAATCAATACTATCCCAAATTGAACGACATAATCTCCATCCACTAGCAATCATAGAGATATATCAATTAAGCAAATAGCTGCATGGTTAGATGCTATACACAATAAGAAAAACACACAAAAGCAAGATGCTAAAGCATAAACGCTTACATGATATTTACTGGCGTCATGTGGAAGACTGCAAAACAAATTTAGCAAAATATGCATGATCTTATATGCAAATCCTAATACAATACATATAAGAGAATGTGACTAGAGATTCAGCTATTAGTACATGACATATGAATCATCTCAAAAGCATGAGGTAGCGCACATAGTCACATAATAATTGATTAAATCCACAAATGCAAATGAGCCGAATCTAGATACATGAAATATAGATGCAAAACATGGATATAATGAAAGAAAAAATATGATGTTATTTGCAGATATGGAAAATGAGTAAATAAAAGGGATAGAAAGAAATGGGGTTGGAAGACATACAAAGAAAGGGAAGAAAAAAGCGAGAGATGGGAATTATTACAACATTTAACAATTACAAAGCCAAATAAAAGATAGGCGGTTGAGAAATTATTACAACACGAGCTGAATCTAACAAATCATTATATAAAAAAATAAATAAATTAATTAAAAGTACTATTCTTCCACGAGTACTATGCACCCATCGAAAATTGTTTTGTTTGTTGTTAGGAGACTACTTTGTTTTGCCTAGGAAAACTCATTTGACGAGAGCACTATTCATCTGTCAGTCATTATTCACCCGTCGATTATTATTCATCTGGTGGGGTCAGATCTCTAACAACTTAGGTGGTTTCAACCGACCACTTAAAGCGGTAAATTACAACAATTTATGTAAAGCAGTAAATTACAATAGATATGTGGGTGGTGCAGTCTTCTCTTTAAAGCAGCAAAATAGTTATTGTGGGGATATATTTTTGAGTACCAACATGTGGCAAGGTGAAGCCGACATGTCAGCCGAGGTGTTACGTGTCAGGGTCATAACGCCGAGGTGATCTCGGTCAAGCCGAGGTTATCTCCGAAGATATCGGAATCCGAGATAAGAGGATAAAAGATAAGGGACAAGAGTCCTAGGATAAAGAGGAGATTTAGTCAAGATGAGGATAAAGCTCTTAGGGAGTTTGTCTTTATCTCTTGAAGAGTCCAAAGTAAGTACTGAATTGGAGTTCATAGAAGTCAGGCTTCTTGTGGGACTAGGATTAAGTAAACTATAAAAGAGAGGCACCCCCGTGGGTCTAAGGTACGCAATTTTATGCTTTGAGTAGTGAGTTTAGCACTTGATTATCTTTGAGAGATATACTGACTTGATCGTCGGAGTGCCCCCGGGTGGAAGAGCCACCGCCGGAGCCTTTTCTTTCTGTTACAGGTTAGCTGAAGCCATCTATTCTGCCGGTGCTCTCTAGCTGATTACTAAACGGGCAGTGTGATCAGAAATCACTCACACAATTTGGCGCCATCTGTGGGAACTTAGAAAAATAGATGGCCAGTAACGGACAGAAGGAAAACATTGGGGGCGACACTCCTGCTGGGAGTGGCAGACGAATTGACCTTGACGTAGAAGGAGACAACCACAATATGGAAACTCATGACCAGGGCCACGGAGAGAAAGACATCGTCCAGGAGGGCGACACTTCGAAGAGGATAGACCAAGGCAAGTACTATAACGAAGATAACCTTCAGGTATGGAGGGATAGGTGCCTACGGAGGGATGAGGAAGTAAGAGAATTGGCAAACAAGTTTGCAGACCTACAATCGGTCGTCAACTCATAATGCAAAACAATGTCATGCAGCCACCGTACCCACTGCAGGATACGCCGATGCCAGCAACTAATACCTATAAGGGAGGAAGAAAAACAATCCCCGAAGTCCCTCAGCACACCAGGAGCGGAAGGCACTCTCACCGACCTTCCAGGGAAGTCAGACGAGAGGAGCCAAGACGAGAGGAGTCCCGAAGAACGTATCACACGAAGGACCCACAGCCCAAAGAACATCGGCATGTTCAAGGGCAGGCGCTTTGCTTTGACACAACACATGGAGAGAGATCAAAACGAGCCCACCACGAGGCCGAAAGTAGTGTGCCGAAAAGATTGAAGTCCAAAGACAATCGAGCTCCAGGGAGGAGTAAAGAAGACTTAAGAGATTACCTCAAGAGGAGACAACAGAATGCCGAAGCCGAGCTAACTTCCCCGGTTAAGCCGAAGACACCATTCTCGGTGGAACTAGACAAATTTGAAGCACCAAAGAGCTTCAGTATGCCGAGGTTCCAAATATATGATGGTAAGTCGGATCTCAACTTTCACGTTGGACTATACCTGAATTCAATGGCATTATATAGCGGGAACGAGCCGTTGCTCTGCAAAGTAATCCCCTCATCCTTTGGGGAAATTGTATCAGATTGGTTCCATAAACTACCGAAGGGAAGCGTAAAGACTTGGGAAGGCCTGGCCGAGATGTTTGTGGCCAGGTTTGTGACAAATAAACTACAGCCCTTGAGGGTCGACGCACTGATGGTTTTAAAAATCACCAAGGATGAAGGCCTTAGGGCCTACGCAAAAAGGTACTACGAGGTGTTCAGTCGAATACCCGAATGCAACCAAGAGGTAACAGTCGTGTCTTTCAAGAACGGCCTGAAAGATGACTGCCCACTACGGAAGTCTTTAGCAAAGACATTGCCAAAAAGCATGGAAGAACTCATGGCGAGAATCGAGAAGTACGCCAGAGCCGAGGAGGATGCCTCGGCAAATAAAGAAACAAAGTAGGAGAAAGGAAATGGCTCGCCGAAGCAAAGCCGACGTAACAATGGACCGACCAAACAAGAAACGGAATTGAGGGCTAAACAGGCAGTAACGACTATATTCCGAGTCCCGATCCACAAAGTCTTGGATAAAATACGAAACCAACCCTATTTTAGAGGACCGACAAGAACACCAAGGGAATTCATGGGAAGAAACGTCGGTAGGCGTTGTGCTTACCACAATGAAGAAGGGCACCCAACTCAGGGCTGCAGAGCCCTAAAAGCACACTTAGAAGACTTGGTAAGGCAAGGACATCTGAGGGACCTTGTTGATGAGGCCAGGACTAGAGAAGAACAGGCAAGATTGCCTCAAGCACCAGCAGCTCTGCCTCCCCCAGCTCAGCAACCACTGGCAGGAGGACCACAGGTGGTTAATGTAATTCACTCAAAAGTGAACGAAAACGACATACGATGGGAGACCCAGAAGGTAAAACACCTACAACACGTGAACCAGGTCGGACATAAAAGACCGCGGCCTGAAGAATGCCAGGGATCGACGATAGCCTTTACTGAAGCCGACCTAGAGATGGTCCAGCATCCACATAATGATGCCTTGGTAGTATCCCTCCAGGTTGGGGAGTGCCAAGTGAAACGCATCCTGATTGATCAAGTCAGCTCTTGCGACATCATGTATGTTAGATTTACAAAGAGCTGGGACTTCATCCTGATGACTTGGAGCAATCCAATGGCCCAATGGTCGGCTTCAATGGAACGCCGACGTGGCCACTGGGCGCAACAAGCTTAAAAGTACAAGCTGGCACTAAGAAGGTCAGGACAGAATTCATGGTGATTGACACGCCTTCACCATACAACATCATCTTGGGAAGGCCATGGTTGCATGCAATGGGGGCAGTTCCCTCAACAATGCATCAACTACTGCGATTCCCAACAGAGCATGGGATAAAGGAAGTTAGAGGCGATCAGCTACAGGCAAAGAGTTGCTCCATGGCAGCAATGAAATCTACCTGCAGCGTGCACGAGCTAGAGAAGGCAGAAATTGAAGATGAGGACTTGGAAGTCCTAGAAGACGTCGGCAAAGAACCAGCCGAGAAGAGCGAAGAGGTGCTAAAGAAAATCCTCGTCCAGGATGGGAATGAAAAACGCTTTTTTCTTCTCGACTCGGGCTTAGCCGAAGAAGAGGAAAAAGAGTTAGAGACTTTTTTAAGAGCAAATATTGAGGTGTTCGCTTGGACACCTTACGAAATGCCTGGCATTAACCCCGAGGTCACTTGCCACAAATTGAATGTTAACAGGTCGGCCAAACCTGTAATTCAACGAGCCAGAAGACCGACGTTGATACACGTCGAAGCAGTGGAAGAAGAAGTAGACAAACTTCTGGAGGCCAGGGCCATTAGAGAAGTACACTACCCAACATGGCTATCCAATACAGTAGTGGTAAAGAAGAAGAACGGTAAATGGAGGGTCTGTGTAGACTTTACCAGCCTCAACAAAGCCTGTCCCAAAGATAGCTTTCCCCTACCCAAGATTGACCAGCTAGTAGATGCCACTTCAGGACATGGAAGAATGAGTTTTCTAGACGCCTACAGGGGGTACCACCAGATCGCCATGTACCCCCCAAACGAAGAAAAAACCGCATTCATCACCCCAAAAAGCCTGTACTGCTACAGGGTAATGCCTTTCGGGTTGAAAAATGCAGGAGCAACTTACCAAAGGTTGGTAACCAAAATGTTCAAACACCTGATTGGCCGAACGGTAGAAGTCTACATCGATGACATGGTCGTGAAGACTAAGGAACCTATGGGTCATCTTGCCAACCTAAAAGAGGTTTTTGACATACTCAAAACATACCGGCTCCGACTCATCGCATCAAAATGCACGTTCGGAGTTGGATCAGGTAAGTTTCTGGGGTACCTGGTAACAAGAAAGGGCATTAAGGCCAGCTCAGATCAAATCAAGGCCATCCTAGAGTTGAAAAGCCCGACATCGGCAAAGCAGGTGTAGATGCTAACTGGAAGGGCTGCAGCCCTAAACAGGTTTATCAGCAGAAGCTCAGACAAATGTAAACCCTTTTTCAACCTGGTGAAAAAGGCTACGGACTTCCTATGGACTGAGGAATGTGAGGCCACTTTGGCCGACCTAAAAAAGTATCTGACCACGGCTCTAGTCCTCTCAACACCTGAACCTGGAGAAGAACTGTTTTTGTATTTGGCAGTTTCAGAACACGCAGTAAGTGCAGTGCTAATCCGAGAGGAAAAGGGAGAGCAAAAGGTTGTTTATTATGTAAGCAAAACCATGGCCGATACAGAAACAAGGTACCTACCACTTGAGAGATTAATGCTGGCCTTAGTAATGGCCTCAAAGAAGTTAAACCATTAGTGCTAACAGAGCACCCACTGAAGTCCTTGTTATAACAAGGAGACTTAACTTGGAGAATAGCAAGATGGACAGTGGCTTTGGGATAGTACGACCTGGAGTTCAGACCAAGAATAGCAATTAAGGGCCAAGTTTTGGCCGACTTTGTGGCCGAATTCACGCCAGAATCCATCAAACAGCGGACTCCCTTGAGCCAAGATGAACGATGTCCAAGCAAACAAGGAGAAGCCCAGCCAAAGGCAAAAGAACAAGGAAGGGAAAAACTCAGACCCTGCAGCATTTACATCGGCGACTCCTTTCGCTTGTTTGTCGATGGGAGTTCAAACCGGCAAGGAGCAAGGGCAGGAATAGTGTTAATATCTCCTGATGGGGAGATATTGGAACAGTCTATTCGATTGGGGTTCAAGGCCTCAAACAATAAGGTAGAATACGAAGCACTAATTGCAGGACTAAAGCTAGCAGCAGCAGCAGAAGCAGATGAGGTAATAATTTTTTGTGATTCACAACTTATAGTAAATCAAACAACAGGAGAGTTTGCAACCCGAGATGAGAGGATGTCGGCATACGCAAAGGAAGTCATCAGACTGGCAGCCTTGTTTCGCAACTGCCGACTTCTTCAAGTTAGCCGAGATGATAACAACCACGCCGACGCGTTGGCCAACTTGGCAAGCTCAATGCAAACTGGAAAAACAAGAACAATAATGATTGACTATCTGTCAAGCCCGAGCATAGAACAGCCGATCACAGAGCAAGAAGCAATGTGTGTGGACTTGGGACCAAGCTGGATGGATTCAATTGTTGCATTCCTGAAAGAGGGAAAGCTGCCAGAAAACCATAAGGAGGCACACAAGGTCAGATTGAAGTCGGCAAGATTCAATCTGACAGCAGACGGACATCTCTACAGAAGGTCCTTCACTGGACCCCTTTTAAGGTGCGTACACCCTTTGTAGGTTGAAGATTTTCTATACGAAATTCATGAAGGGATTTGTGGAGGCCACGCTGGGGGCAGATCACTAGCTCACAGGGCCATTACCCAGGGGTATTGGTGGCCCTACATGCAAAAGGATGCAGAAGCCTACGTGAAGAAGTGTGAACAATGCCAAAGGTTCGTACCTTTGATACACCAACCAGCTGCTGACCTGAACCTTGTATCCAGTCCATGGCCATTTGCCCAATGGGGCATGGATCTCATTGGGCAGTTGCCCCAAGCAACTGGACAAAGGAAGTACTTACTAGTAGCAACAGATTACTTCACGAAGTGGATAGAAGCAGAACCTTTTGCCAAAATCCGAGATGTGGACGTCAAGAATTTCATATGGAGAAACATCATCACCAGATTTGACATTCCAAGAGCAATAGTTGCCGACAACGGAACGCAGTTTGACAGCAAACTTATCAAGAACTTTTGTGCAAAATTCAAGATAAAGAATTACTTTTCAACACCAAGTTTTCCCTAAAGCAATGGGCAAGCAGAAGCATCCAACAAAGTAATTCTAGACGGGATAAAGAAGAGACTGCAGGCAGCAAAAGGAAAGTAGGTAGACGAGTTGCCCAATGTACTATGGGCATATCGGACTACGCCGAGAAGATCAACAGGGGAAACCCCCTTTGCCGTAGCCTACGGCACAGAAGCAGTCATTCCACTGCAGCTCGGTATCCCCGGGATCAGAACCCAGGGAGTAGAGAATGGGACCAATGACATGCTTCTAGCTCAAGATCTGGATCTCTTAGAAGAAAGAAGGGAGAAAGCTGCAATTCAGCTCACAGCGTACCAGCAGCAGCTTGCTCGAGCTTACAATAAGAAGGTCAATCCAAGGGATTTTCAGGTCGGCGACCTACTTCTAAGAAAAGTTGTTGGCAACAAGAAGGATCCCAGAGAGGGCAAGCTTGGCCCAAACTGGGAAGGGCCCTACAGAATCACTTTGGTATTAGGCAATGGAGCATACCGACTCGAAGACAATGAGGGAAAAGCATTGCCAAGACCCTGGAACACTTGTAATTTGAAATTTTTTTATCATTAAATGTTCCTTGTTATTTTTTACCGACATCATCAATAAAATTTTAGCAGAGTTCTCCAAAGACTTGTGAATTAATAAAAGCTGCATAACGATTGCTTCTGAATAATGAGAACCCAAGTGGAACTCAGGTTCACATTTAGGGCAGAGAGAAGACAGTAATGCTTAACGCTTGTTGAAATTTGTAGCAATTTACAAGTTGAAGTTAAGCCGAGATAATTGTTTATCTTCACTTGTTGAAATTTGTAGCAATTTATAAGTTGAAGTTAAACCAAAGTAATGCTTAACGCTTGTTGAAATTTATAGCAATTTACAAGTTGAAGTTAAGCCGAGATAATTGTTTATCTTCACTTGTTCAAATTTGTAGCAATTTACAAGTTGAAGTTAAACCAAAGTAATGCTTAATGCTTGTTGAAATTTATAGCAATTTACAAGTTGAAGTTAAGCCAAGATAATTGTTTATTCTCACTTGTTGAAATTTGTAGCAATTTACAAGTTTAAGTTAAACCAAAGTAATGCTTAACGCTTATTGAAATTTGTAGCAATTTACAAGTTGAAGTTAAGTCGAGATAATTGTTTATCTTCACTTGTTAAAATTTGTAACAATTTACAAGTTGAAGTTAAACCAAAGTAATTCTTAACGCTTGTTGAAATTTGTAGCAATTTACAAGTTGATGTTAAGCCGAGATAATTGTTTATCTTCACTTGTTGAAATTTGTAGCAATTTACAAGTTGAAGTAAAACCAAAGTAATGCTTAACGCTTGTTGAAAATTGTAGCAATTTACAAGTTGAAGTTAAGCCGAGATAATTGTTTATCTTCACTTGTTGAAATTTGTAGCAATTTACAAGTTGAAGTTAAACCAAAGTAATGCTTAACGCTTGTTGAAATTTGTAGCAATTTACAAGTTGAATTTAAGCTGAGATAATTGTTTATCTTCACTTGTTGAAATTTGTAGCAATTTACAAGTTGAATTTAAGCCGAGATAATTGTCTATCTTCACTTGTTGAAATTTGTAGCAATTTACAAGTTGAAGTTCAACCAAAGTAATGCTTAACGCTTGTTGAAATTTATAGTAATTTACAAGTTGAAAATAGCCGAGATAATTGTTTATCTTCACTTGTTGAAATTTGTAACAATTTACAAGTTGAAGATTAACCAAAGACAAGAACTTGCTGAGGTGTGTTACCCCGAGAAGGTTACACAAAGGAGGAAGAGTATACATATGCAGAATATTCTAAGTATAGAATCATGCAAAGACAAAAAAGAAAAGACAGGAGTGCAAGCACTTAGAAAAGAAAAGTTATGTTCAGCCACCAAGAAAAGGGCACATCGGCCATACAAAAAGCATACATTGTTCCAAAAGATAAAGAAGCAACAAAAGTACAAAAAAAAAAAAAGACTTAGAGCTAAGGCTCCTCTCCTCCAGATTGTTGAATTTGAAGATCAGATACCACCTCGGCCTCCGTCTCTGCCGCTATCTCGGCGTTAATTTCTTGGAGAGTTTCTTCAACAGTCTTGACCTCAGAAGGGATGTCGGCTGGTACGATGTCGGGAACAGCTTCTTGGACAACCTCATCACCTTCTTCATCATAAGTCAAGTCTAGGACTTGCTTATTCTGAAGAAGGGACTTGGCCCCATCAGCATCTTTTGATTTTCTAATCAAAGCCTCGTCATCTTCCTCCTCGGCCTTATCCTCAGCATCAGATTCGCCGACATCTTGACTTGGAGTTGGAGCTGGAGGAAATGGCAAGGGAATGGCATCGGCCTTCCGCAGTGGAGAGTCATCAGGAACATTAAACTTTTTAAGAAGGGACATCCAACCAAGGGTGAAACCCTTGTTGCATGCCTCCTTCACTTGTTTTTCGTAGGCCTCAATAACGTCAGCCATACCCTGTGAGTACGCCTTTTCGTCAATGTCTTTGATTTCAGCTTCTTTGGTGGCCAGGGCCTCCTGAAGCACTTTTTCAGCTTGGGCCATTTTTACCTCGGCCTCTCTCCTTTGCGATTCGACCACCTTTCTAATGGCCTCAGCAGCCTCAACCTTTTCTTCGGCTTTGGTCTGAGCCTTGATGGCTTCCTCAGCTTGGTCTTCCAGCTTCTTCATTTTTGACTGGAGGCCTTTGTTGGTCTTTTGGAGGCTAGAGACCTCCCTCTTCATCTCGGCAAGCCTCTCCCTGTTCTCAAAAGACTGCATTGAGAAAGAGTGGACATGCTGGATGGCCTGAAAGAAAACAGAGGTATTAAAGAATATTCAAAGTGTGAAATAAAGAGAAAGAAAAATTTACCAAGTAGAAGACGTCTACCTAAACAGAGTGCTGTAACATTAAGGCATAGTTCTCATACTCACTATACTGGGCATTTCGCTCCAGATCACCTGGAAGAAGCAGAGCGGTACTAAGCGCGACGCCGACGTTTATATCGTCGGCACTATCGCTCGCCATGACAGGCTTGTCTTCCAAAGTAATTGTGGGGGCCCAAGGGGCATCGGGCTTTTTTGATCCCGAAGTTGTTGCAGAAGAAGACCTTGGCTTTTTGGATTGTTGGGATTCTGGTGGTTGAGACTCAGAACGCCTCTTCCCAGCAAAAGGCTGAGATTTATCACTCTCAGCTAACTTTGAAATAGGGAGAGTGTCTTCAGACTCAACCTGAGCTACCTTGGCCTTTGGTTGAGCCTTTTTTATTCTTTTTGGCTTCGGTGGAGAAAGGGTTTGTGTTGGTTTTTCATCGACAGATGATGGAATACTGGCTAGAAGATCTTTTGCAACAGGCTTAGGGCGACCCATCTCTGCAGTAAGGACAAGTCGTCGCCGACGTTTTCATTCTGCAATTGGAACCAAGTATGGAGCTGAAGAAGATGGCTGATCTGCTGGATCAGATGTTGATCCTTGATCTGTTCGTGATGTGAATACAGTCAATGGAGTTGTAGCAGAAGGTGGAGAGAGGCTTTTCTTCTTCCTCTTAGGGACGTCGGGTAAGGTTGACTTATAAGTTGGGATAAAATTAAGGAGCAGAGGCGCCTTTCTTTTGTGGATTGGCAAGTCCAGAAGTTTCTTCAAATCCTTGCTGGAAACAAAGGATTGACGAAATTTTTTCGGTGGCTGACGAACAGCTGCAAGGAGAATAGACGTCAGAAACAGACAAAGTATCTAAGACTTCAAAAGAAAACAGGCAAAGCTGAATATTGGGCTCCTAACCTTGCAATCTAAAACTGATCGGGGAAGAGGGTAGAGATGGATGTCCTCGTCTGGAGCAAACTCCCAATTTCTCGAGGTAATGAGGTAGTCATCTCCAGCCCCCTTGTTGGAGTCTGGGAGGTCGGCTAAAATTTTGAATTCTGTAGACCTCAGCTTAAGGTAATAAATGTAGCCTTTTTCTTTCAAGTTAAGGGCACACATGGTATAGCAGAACTGGATATTGGCTAGGGTGATCCTAACGTTTTCCTGTTTAGCTAAGGCAATAATGCCGTAGATCACTCGATAAGAGTTAATGGCCAGTTGCATGGGGTGCAACTTATAGTAATGAAGAATCTCACGAAAAAGAATGTTGAGTGGGAGCCGGAGTCCGCACACAGTAAAAGCTATAATGGGAAAGGGCATGACGTTTTCTGTTGGCATGATGGAGTCATCATCCCCAGCCAGCCTCAGATGGACATCGGCAGGGATGGAGAACTCTTGCCTAAAGTACTCAAGTTTAGTCGGAGTATCTACCCTATGTCTCCACATACCCATGATATCGGCCTAAATTAGAAGGGTTGAAATTCAGAAAGAAGATGTTTCTAATTGATGGGACCTCGGCAAAAACCTAGGTTTGGGCTGGTACAGAAATTTGTAAGGAATGTTTCAATTTTGCCCTAAATCGTAGGTTCTACAAACAAATCCCAAACCTAAAACTATGGAGATGAATATCAAAGGCACAGATCTGGAAAAGATACAAAAAACAGAAAACAAATACGACGTTTCAGAATCAAGAACAGAGATGGACTATCAAGAACATGAAGAATACAAAGGGTTGAAGGCCAAGAACAGTGGCAAGGCGTGCAAGAAGAACTATGAACAGTACATGTATTTAGGGCATAAGAAAAAAGCGAAATCAACACATTCAGGTGTATGAATCGCAAATTAAAAGTTTGAATAGATGCAGTAAAGGCAATAGGTAATGAAGAATATTAACAGAATTGAAAACAAAAGGAACAGTAGCTTACTAGAAAAAAGTGAAGCCGGTATGAAGATTGCCGAAGTCAGACGAAGGTTGCAGGAGTAACGGAGTAGCAAAAGCTTCACAAAAAGGAAGAACGGAAGACAATTGCAGAGCTTGGAGCTTGAGCAATGGCAGATTCAAAGGAAAGAGTTTAGAGAGAGGAAAAGCAAGAGAAATCAGATGCAAAAGTGGAAAAAATGAAGAAAGGGGTAAAGATTTTTTCAAAAATGAAAACGACGGCAAAAAAGTAATCAATACGCCTAGAAGAGCGCATACGTCAGACGGTACACGTGAAGAAAGAGATGACTTATGGGCGCGTCACAGGCACGAGCCAGTAAAAAAGAAACGCGTGATTAAAAACGGTTGAATTATGGTGTTTGACAACTCATACGCGTGGAAGGGTTCTTGAAATTCTTGTTCTTCAATAAAAGGATATCGGCTGAGATACTGAAAACCGACGTACTAGAAAAACGGAATGATATAGGTTCCATCACCTCAGAATACCGAGATAATAGAACTTAGGGGCCGAGGTAATAGAACCTAGGGGGCAGTTGTGGGGATATATTTTTGAGTACCAACATGTGGCAAGGTGAAGCCGACGTGTCAGCCGAGGTGTTACGTGTCAGGGTCATAACGTCGAGGTGATCTCGGTCAAGCCGAGGTTATCTCCGAAGATATCGGAATCCGAGATAAGAGGATAAAAGATAAGGGACAAGAGTCCTAGGATAAAGAGGAGACTTAGTCAAGATGAGGATAAAGCTCTTAGGGAGTTTATCTTTATCTCTTGAAGAGTCCAAAGTAAGTACTAAATTGGAGTCCATAGAAGTCAGGCTTCTTGTGGGACTAGGATTAAGTAAACTATAAAAGAGAGGCACTCCCGTGGGTCTAAGGTACGCAATTTTATGCTTTGAGTAGTGAGTTTAGCACTTGATTATCTTTGAGAGATATACTGACTTGATCGTCGGAGTGCCCCCGGGTGGAAAAGCCACCGCCGGAGCCTTTTCTTTCTGTTACAGGTTAGCTGAAGCCATCTATTCTGCCGGTGCTCTCTAGCTGATTACTAAACGGGCAGTGTGATCAGAAAATCACTCCACAGTTATATATATATATATATCTATAAGTAAATTACAATAGATATGTGGGTGGTGCAGCCTTTTCTTTAAAGCACTAAAAACAATTATGAAAAACAGTAAAGGAAGTGTTTAAACAAGTTATATCACCTTTTTTGGAATTAAATGAAAATTTACGAAAATTAATCTTTCGATGAACTGATGAAATTTTTGATTTCCAAACTCCCTTTTGATCACTCTCAAGGTTCTAGAATATGCTTTGAATTCTCAAAGAAAAACTTCAAGTCTTAGTTTCTATAGAGTTTTGATGGTATCTCTTCCCTCAGATTATTTTGTTTCAATAGAATTTTTATTTATTTATTATATAGATACAACTGCTTTTCTTTCTCAAGAAAATTCCCTTTTCTTTAAAAAAAAAACCAACTCTTCTTAAAAACTAACCAACTTCCTATTCAAGAGAATAAAGAGAATTTATAGGACAAATGAAGATCCTCTTTCAATGTTGTTGTCTCCCATTTTCTTCCAAGAAAAATCAAAGATACTCTTCCAATATTTTTGTCTTCTCTTTTTTTGAAAAACAAAATTAATGTCTCCACTTTGAAAAACAAATATCCTCTCAACAATACTACTCTTGAAAGAAAAGATTCTCTCAACAATGCCACTATTGAAAAGAAAAGATTCTCTCAACAATGCCACTATTGAAAAGCAAAGATCCTTTGAACAATGAAGTGGAAGTTGATATTTGATGGATTTTTCGAATAAAAAAAAATCTCTGAAAAATAGACAGGTGGACACAATACATTTTCGAACGGGTCTAAAACAATTTGGCCAACACGAGTATCGGGTTGGAATTAAAGCTCGAATATGACTTTTCTGTTGAGAAATTCATAATATAGCCACATTCCAATTTTCACCATCGGGTATTCAGAAGAAAGTGCCTACGTTTTAAGACCAGTCAAAATGGAGTGTCTATAGTTTGCACTGAAAAATAATGTGCATAGAGAGTAAATAATGTGTGAAAATAGAATTACCCAAAATAAACTCCTTAAAAACAATTTATTACAAATAATATTTAATTGTTGACATTAAAACTTGATAGGATTAGATGGTAATCTTCAAAACAAACCAATACTTATTAGTAAATTTCAGTGGGTCCAAACTAATAAAAAAAGAGGGGGAATAACACACCACAGTTATGTCAGATGAAAAATATTATAAAATTGTGAAAAAAATTTATACACTTTAATAATTAAAATGCTATACTTTTTCATGATTTTGTAATATTTTTCTTTTGACACCACTGTGGTGTTATTTCTTCTAAAAAATATGTATTAGTTTGAGACAAATTCACATAGTGCACCAACCTTTTATTGGTTAAAGTTGTAAGACTCGGTCCTTATTTTTAGGCTTTTAAGGGACAACTTGACAAGTCTCAAATAGTAAATGGGGTAGAATAATATTCCAAAACTACCAAATATTTTTCTAACACTCTCAAATTAGATGAAAGATAACACTTCAAAATTTAAATCATATCATGCAAAGGAGTAAAATTTCATTAGTTTATATACACAAAATTTAATTATAAAAATTTATATAAAATATAGATATGTCAGATTGATACGTTTATTTTTGATAAAAATAATAAAAATGTCAATGAATGATACATTTAATCTATACATTCATATTTTTTTTAAATCTAATTTTAGGCATTTTCTTAATATGTTCTTTCTGGATTTGTTCACTACTCAATTTTTTGTTGTTGAATTTTACATCATACTGGAGACTCACAATATAGAGATTCTGGTTTAGACCCAACCCATTTGATGTTTTGGATATGAGTTTCATTGTCTTATATAGTTGTTCATGTCTTGTTTCTCCTTATTTCTCTTTAAGTTTGGCTATTGGGATGTGTTGGTTGTGTTTGGAACAAGTTGGTAGCTTGTTTTTCAAACTGTTGTTGCTCAGAATTTTACTTCTTTGCTTGAGCGAGACTTTTTGCGCTCGAACGGTCTTTGTGAACTCTCAGTACTTTTGCAGGTTTGCAAAACTACTAGGAGGTGGTATTCTTCATTCTAGCGAAGCTTCTTGCGCTCGAGCGGTGCAACTTAGTGTGTCTGGTCGCTCGAGCGACACGTCTTGTGCTTGAGCGGTTTTTGAGAACTCTCAGTACTTTTGTAGGCCTACAAAACTACTAGGAGTTGGCGTTCTTCACTCGAGCGGTCATTCTTGCACTCGAGCGGTATTGGCTCGAGCAGTCCTTCTTGAGCCTGAGCGATGGTTGTCTGTCTATAAAAATTTTGAGAGTTTGTATTCTTCGCTCGAGTGGTCACTTTTTCGCGGTTGAGCGATGACGCTTATTCTGTCCGGATGCTCAAGCGACACTTTTTGTGCTCGAGCAGTTTGCGCGTATATTAGTCCGTAAAAGTCATTTTTTGATCACTTTTTCATATATTTGTATCTAAACATTCTAAAAACCCTAGATTTATACCGTCTCTCTCTAAAACTCTACTTCTTTCTACAAATACACCTAGATTCGTTGAGTTTTTCACCCGTTTCCCTTTGTTAAAAAGGTATAGCACGCTGTTGGGTTTCCTTTTGATTTGAACAAAGTTGGGTTTTGGCATTTTTGAAGTATCCCGATTCTTCCTCTCTCGTCTTCTAAGCTTCAGGTAGGGATGCTCCGCACTTTCTTATGATTTTGAACTTAGATATTTGTCTTTATAAAACTGTCTTATATAGTTGTTCATGTCTTGTTTCTCCTTATTTCTCTTTAAGTTTGGCTATTGGGATGTGTTGGTTGTGTTTGGAACAAGTTGGTAGCTTGTTTTTCAAACTGTTGTTGCTCAGAATTTTACTTCTTTGCTTGAGCGAGACTTTTTGCGCTCGAACGGTCTTTGTGAACTCTCAGTACTTTTGCAGGTTTGCAAAACTACTAGGAGGTGGTATTCTTCATTCTAGCGAAGCTTCTTGCGCTCGAGCGGTGCAACTTAGTGTGTCTGGTCGCTCGAGCGACATGTCTTATGCTCGAGCGGTCTTTGAGAACTCTCAGTACTTTTGTAGGCCTACAAAACTACTAGGAGTTGGCGTTCTTCGCTCGAGCGGTCATTCTTACACTCGAGCGGTGTTGGCTCGAGCAGTCCTTCTTGAACCCGAGCGATGGTTGTCTGTCTGTAAAACTTCTGAGAGTTTGTATTCTTCGCTCAAGTGGTCACTTTTCGTGGTTGAGCGGTGACACTTATTCTGTCTGGACGCTCAAGCGACACTTTTTGCGCTCAAGCGGTTTGCGCGTATATCAGTCCGTAAAAGTCATTTTTTGATCACTTTTTCATATATCTCTCTCTAAACATTCTAAAAATCCTAGATTTATACCGTCTCTCTCTCTAAAACTCTACTTATTTCTACAAATACACCTAGATTCGTTGAGTTTTTCACCTGTTTCCCTTTGTTAAAAAGGTAGAGCACGCTATTGGGTTTCCTTTTGATTTGAACAAAGTTGGGTTTTGGCATTTTTGAAGTATCCCGATTCTTCCTCTCTCGTCTTCTAAGCTTCAGGTAGGGATGCTCCGCACTTTCTTATGATTTTGAACTTAGATATTTGTCTTTATAAAACAACATTGCCATTTGGAGAAATTTTGGGCAAACCTAGGGTTTGGCTTGATTTTAAAAGAGGGGTTTTCAAATGTTTTGTTGGAAATGATTAAGAGAATGTATTTATTGCTGAGTTATGGTGAATTAGTGAATTTTTACCTTTGAAATTGGTTTATAAAGAAATGGGGGTTTTACCCTAAATATATCAAATGTTGATTTTGAAAGGATAAATGAAATTGATGTTGGACATGCAGAATTGGGTTGATATTGATGAGGATAGTGGAGTTGGATATGCATTATCACTCACATCTTGAAATTTGGAAAGTTTATCTATTGAAAATTGTTTATCTGTTTAAAAATATCTATTTTGGGCTATCGGTAGAAGATAGTTACGATTGTTGTAGAAATTGCATGAGAATTAGGAGAACTGAAACTATTGTCTCATCCATTTGCATCGAGCATTATTTCATATTTATACATTAGAAGTGTTTATCATTTTGAGAAAATTGGTGAATCTAGGAAGTATGTGTTGTCTCATTGAAATAATTTAGCTTGAGTGCCTATGGTAAAAGTCCTAAAAACCGCGTGTATACATGGGTGTCGATCCCACAGATGAAATTTCCGTGAAATGGCAATAGTAGTGCTTGTAGAGCCTATGTCTACATAGGTGCCGATTTTCGGTTTCCCGCGGACAAAATTTCCATGAAAGGTTGGAATTGTTTTGAGATTCCTAAAGTGTGATTCACTGCTTTGTTTTCTATTGTAATGGAAATGATTTCATAATTGTAATAACCCTGGCATTTCATAGTTTTGGAAAATTTATATAAAAATATTTTGGCACGAGCATTACATATGCAATCACCTTATATCTTTGTTAAGATTCATCCATTGTGTTGAATTATTTCTACTGGGCTTTGGCTCACCTTATGTGGAAAAACCATTTTCAAGTGCTGATGATATACCTCTGCCAAGGCAATAGATTGGAAGGACTTGGAAGCAAGAGCTTCATTTTGGTTGTTTTGTTGGATTTATTTTGTATAAGCTTAGGGTTTTAATTGTATTAGATTTAAATCTATTTGGCTGTAACCAAGTATTATCTTGAAAAGCTATAAAACTTTTAAGGCATTCCTTATATGTTCAAGCTTCATTCCATTTCCTTGTCATGTAACATATGCTATAGATTCAGGGTTAGACTTGTGAATGTATACCTGCATATGTTACCCTTTTGTATGAGTAATTGAGATTAATGGAAGATAACTAATTCATCATGTGTTGATATTTAGCTAATGTATTATATGAGTTATTGTCATTTATTTCAGGGCGTTACACACAACATGGTGTGAAACCCTAAAATTTCAAACCTCTAAAACATACCTTGTTAGATTGAAAAAATATTAAAAGTAATGATATATTAAACACAAATGAGTAGCTTAAGTAGTAAGTCCCCTTTTACCTGATTCACGAGATTTTACCTGATTCACGAGTTTCAAGTCTCACTTCCATTCTCTTAGGTTAGAATATATGTTTGTGTTTTGAGTCTCGTTTCCCCTCTCTTAGGTTAGAATATATGTTTACATTGTATATAATATAACATTTATATGTTTGCATTGTAAAAACATTTTTCAGAAAAAGGAAGATATATTTGGCACATTTCTTTACTATTTGATGTGTCACATTCATAGTTGTTGAATATTAATAGGATTTGTTGTATTAATGATAAACAAATCAGTTAATACAACAAATCCGATCAAATAATGAATAAAGGCTAAGGCTTCTCTCCAGTTTGAAATTGGATTAGAGCAAGTTATTGGATTCCGTGGGCCCATCATGAAATCCACATCGATGATCTAAACCATTCAATGTATAGGGATCATTGAATACTTTGTCTTAACCCAAAAAAAAAAAAAAATCACATTGATTGGATATCGGTAACTACTTGATTAGATCAAATTTGTGTTAACGACAAGTATAATTTTTTAAATAAATCATTGACACAAATGTGATTTGATCAAGTGGATATTAATATCTGATCAATATGATTTTTTGCAGAGATAAAATACTCGATGGACCCTACATGTTGAACAGTTTGGATTATATATGTGGGTTTCGTAGTAGGCTTATGGAGGCCCAACAGTGCGCTTCTGTTGGAAAACTCAACTGGAGAGAAGCCTTCTCATGAAAAAAATATGGTACAAA
This sequence comes from Camellia sinensis, assembly GCF_004153795.1. NCBI lineage: Eukaryota > Viridiplantae > Streptophyta > Magnoliopsida > Ericales > Theaceae > Camellia > Camellia sinensis. Next base: position 773,704 of record NW_021028261.1, on the reverse strand, counting down.
AGTATCATTTATAGCGATCCTGGTTTCGATCCTTCTTTCATGTTTTGCCAGTTTGACTGGGCCGGTCGGGGGTCGAGCTACCCAGTTAGCTCGCGGAGGTCCAGGGGGCAGCGCCCCTTGGCGGGGTTGAGGGGTAGCGCCCTCAAAACAAAAATGCAAAATGCATTCGAAGTTGCTTGTTCGCTCAGTCGGTCTGGAGTGTCGGGAGTTGAATAGAGAGAATTCCGGGCTGAGGACCAGGGTCGCACGTGCAGGAGGCCAAGCTACACGTACGGGAAATAGGGGCAGAGGGTGTAGCATTCTGCTAAAAAGACAAGTGCAGGGGAAAGAAGCCGCATGTGCAGGGCTGAGGACCGCACGTGCGGGAGCACAGACCGCACGTACAAGAGCACACGCCGCACGTACGGGAAAAGGCTCCGCACGTGCGGGAAGTTAGGTGAGATTTGAATTTTCCTTCTTCCCCTCTCTTTGGGTTGATTGTGTATCACTTTTTGCATATCTCTCTCTCTAAAAACATTTCCTTTTCCTTTTCTCTACATTTCCTACCAAAAACCTCACAAGATCCTTGATTTCTCCAATCCATTGGGATTTAGATCCAAGTTCCTCATCAAAGTCAGTTATCTAGACGAGGGCTACGTTGTGTGTGGTGGAGATCGAATTTCATCGTCGTTGATTTTGGAGTTTTTCAACTCGTTTCTTCTTCAAACTTGAGGTGGGGATTTTCTTTGAGTTATATATATATTTTTGCAAGATCTAGATGATTTTTGAAATCATCCTTTGTTAAGTTTTTTAAAAATTATTGTTGATTCAAGAAGATGATTAATTTTTGAAAGTGGGTTTATCTTCTAGTTCATTTTAAAATAGAAATTCAGAGTTTTGACTATATTGATTGAAGAAATACGATCTTGTTGAGATTCCCTCAAATATTTTGGGGATGAGTAGTTTTGGGAGAAAACCTATAAATTGGGGATTTTTAGAAAGATGTTGAAAATCTTTGGAATATGTTGTTATATTTATTTTATGTGCCAAAATAAATGATGTTTGAAAATTATTTATTTATTACATATAAATGATAGTTTTCCCATGGAATAAGAGAATTGTTGAAGTTTGAAAATTGTTGTTTAAAAGTGTTGATGTAGTCTTGAAATGATTAAGTTGTTGGAAATGTTTGAAATGTGGGAATTATGTTATCCTCCGAATGAATTGAAATAAAAGTATTTTGTGAAATTGCATGGAAAGGAGAAATGAGAATTTTGATCACAATGGTAGCATTGTGTGGAAGAATTGGTAATGGAAGAATTGTTGCATTGTATTGATTATTGTTGCATTCGCATATCAATTCATTTGATTACATTGAGTTTTGAAAGTTGATTTGAAAACTTGCATTGAGAAAAGAATGTTGAGAAATAAGTTTTCATGAAATGGTTTGGGGTAAATACAGTGGTAAGTCTTGAAAGGTAGTGTAGAGAATAGGTGTCGAGCCTTCCAGTTAATACTGGTAAAAATGATAGATTATGGGTGTCGAGCCCTCCAGTTGATACTGGTAAAAATGAAAAATTGGTAGTACTTGTATAGTCTACTTGCAGACACTGACCTAGGGATTACTATAGTTGTATTTACCACCCCTCGAATCAAATTGGATAAAATGTTGAGCAATTGAAATGGCATGGCATCATTAAGCATGTTGGTTTTCAAAAGATGAAAGTGTGTTTTACTTTCAAAAAGGTATGGCATGGCATAAGCATTTCATTTCTTGAGACTTGTGTAAAATGTATATACTTTGCTAAGAATTCTCTACTAGGCCTTATGCTCATCCTACGGGATTTTTGTGCAAGAAAAGATGTGGTGATTCCGCATAACGGAAGGTGTGGAAGTGTATGTAGAGAGCATTATGTGCTCATTTGCTGTGACTCTAATTGCAAGCCAAGGGCTTTATATGTGTGGGTTTGAATAACCGTTTTGTGTAACCAAGCACAAGCCTCGGAAACTTGTAAACCCTTGGGGGTATTTGTTGTTTAATTATTTGTTATTAGATTAATTGTATTATCGCATGAGGACTATTTACATCATGTGATGCAAGTATGAGGAATTATTATCAGTTTTACTTTAAAGAGCCATGACTATTGTATTATCATTTGGCATGAAAAATTGGGGCTTTACATCATTCGTATAATATTATTCAAATAAAAGGTAATGTTAGACCATCTCCAATGGTTTATCAAATCCGTAATCAAATTTAAATTTGATGAAAAAAGTTACTTTTTGCTCCTCCAACGGTTCATCGAATCCATCATCAAATCTAGGATTTCACTTTTCTTTCATCAAACTGAGGACCAATTTGTCTTTCATCAAATCACTGTTCATTGCCATTGGATTTTCACTACCGGATGTCCCTTCGGATAACCAGCTCAAGGCAAAAATTTGTGAAAAAATTACTTTGGCCAGTCAATCGCTCGGTCGACTGCTCGGTCAACCGGTGGTTTGATGAAGCTACAAAACCCTCTGTTGGAACACTTGATTTTTACTCAAATTTTTACTGAAATTTACCTCATTTGGGAACCATCCCTTTTAGCCAAAAAGTCAAAAAGTTACTAAATTAGCCAAAAAGCTAACAACCCATACCGAAAAGTCAAAGATTCTATTTTCTCTCTACTTTTTGCACATCTTTTCGTAAAAAGTCAAAAAGTCATCCCAAACATGCTAGTTTTTTTTAGCTCATATTTTAGCCAAATAGCCAAAAAGTTACTAAATTAGCTTGTTCCCAAACGAGGCCTAGTGAAAAAATTGATACACCATTGGAAATGCCCTTATATGAACATAATTTTATAAGGAAAAATAAAAATAGTTCAAAACAATGTAGTCTTGTGTGGTACTTTTGTTTCATGCTAAAACACTCCTCATTATAATTATAAAAATATCACTATTACATAATTTTATTTGAATAATATGTATAAATATTTTGATTTTAAAAAAACATAAAAGAAAATACTGGTAAAAATGACAGATTATGGGTGTCGAGCCCTCCAGTTGATACTGGTAAAAATGACAAATTGGTAGTACTTGTATAGTCTACTTGCAGACACTGACCTAGGGATTACCATAGTTGTATTTACCGCCCCCTGAATCAAATTGGATAAAATGTTGAGCAGTTGAAATGGCATGACATCATTAAGCATGTTGGTTTTCAAAAGATGAAAGTGTGTTTTACTTTCAAAAAGGTATGGCATGGCATAAGCATTCCATTTCTTGAGACTTGTGTAAAATGTATATACTTTGTTAAGAATTCTCTACTAGGCCTTATGCTCACCCTACGAGATTTTTGTGCAGGAAAAGATGTGGTGATTCCGCCTAACTAAGGGTGTGGAAGTGTATGTAGAGAGCATTATGTGCTCATTTGCTGTGACTCTGATTGCAAGCTAAGGGCTTTATATGTGTGGGTTTGAATAACCGTTTTGTGTAACTAGGCTCAAGCCTCGGAAACTTGTAAACCCTTGGGGGTATTTGTTGTTTAATTAATTGTTATTAGATTAATTGTATTGTCGCATGAGGACTATTTACATCATGTGATGCAAGTATGAGGAATTATTATCAATTTTACTTTAAAGAGCCATGACTATTATATTATCATTTGGCATGAAAAATTGGGGCGCTACATCATTCGTATAATATTATTGAAATAAAAGGTAATGTTAGACCATCTCCAATGGTTTATCAAATCCATAATCAAATTTAAATTTGATGAAAAAAGTTACTTTTTGCTCCTCCAATGGTTCATCGAATCCATCATCAAATCTAGGATTTCACTTTTCTTTCATCAAACTGAGGACCAATTTGTCTTTCATCAAATCACTGTTCATTGCCATCGGATTTTCACTATCGGATGTCCCTCCAGATAACTAGATCAAGGCAAAAATTTGTGAAAAAATTACTTTGGCCAGTCAATCGCTCGGTCGACTGCTCGGTCAACCGGTGGTTTGATGAAGCCACAAAACACTCTGTTAGAGCACTTGATATCAAATGAAGCTTTTACTCAAATTTTTACTAAAATTTGGTAAAAAAAAAATTGATACACCGTTGGAAATGCCCTTGTATGAACATAATTTTATAAGGAAAAATAAAAAATAGTTCAAAACAATGTAGTCTTGTGTGGTACTTTTGTTTCATGCTAAAACACTCCTCATTATAATTATAAAAATATCACTATTACATAATTTTATATGAATAATATGTATAAATATTTTGATTTTAAAAAAACATAAAAGAAAGAAAAAAGGAAAAACAAAAAAGAAAGACTCATAAAACATTAAGAGAAAATTTCATTTATCTCCAAATTATTACCTAAAAATTAATTCAACACATAATTTAAATAATATCAATTATATATATAAAGTATTTGATTTTGTATCAATTTTACTCTCGTCCTCAATTCTAGTCTTTAATCAAGCAGAAGTTGATGAGTTGGTACTGAAAATTCATTTTTACCTCACAAACCATTTACAAAATATCAATTAAGAGTTAAAAAAAAAAAAAAAAAAAAAATTTAAAATTTTAATAATAATTTTTATCTAAAAAAATGAAAGAAAAAATTTAAATAAAAAAATTAAATATTTGTGCTATTGAGTGTTTTTGACAAAGTTGTTAGTCTCATATAGACCAGATAAGTACTAACTTTGGTTTTGTAAGTTGAGATTTTGGGATATATATTTTTATTATTAAATATTATTTTCCAAATCTATAGAAAAGATGTTTCTGTCAAAATATGTACACATGTGTGGTCAAGATTTTTATCCATACAATTTTCATCATAATACTAATCAGTTATTCCAATTTAAATTATTCTAGAAGATAATCTAAACTACATTTACGGGGGAGAGAGAGAGAGAGCTACAATTACCAGGCGAGAGATGAGAGTGTTGACTCATAATTTAGAGCTCAATTAGTTTTCTTAAGACTAACTCAAGGTAATCTGAGACTTAAAAGTGACAATTTTAAATGAGGCATAATTTTTAAATAATATTTTTGTGAAGGTTTTTATTTAAAATTTATTTTTTCTCACTTTTTAGATGAAAATTATTATTAGATAAAATCAATTATTAAATGTTTTAAATTCAACGGTCAAATTGATATATTTTAAAAGATAATTTGGGAGATAAAATGAAATTTCATTGTCATGCTAGCAGCTTCTCTTTAATTGTAGACGACACTTGACAACAACTGTAAAATTGATTTAAAATTAATCTTATTAAAAGAATAAAATAATATATTTTTGTATTTTTAGTGATTTCCTAATGACTGCAACTATATTTTCTATAAGACTCTTGGTAACTATTATTTCTACCTCATTTCTATGTCTATTATTGCCACTATAATATAGTTTAAAACCGGTATCCTCTATTTCTCCAATTTTCTCACCCATCCACTTAGTTTCTTGTACGCAAACTATACTAACTCTTCTTCTAATCATATCATCTACTAATTCTATAGTCTTACCAGTTAAAGTTCCTACATTTCATATGGCTACCCTAAATCTATAGTCTTGGATTAGTTTCTTCATCCATGCTTGTCAAGAAAAATGCAATAACCTTTGCTCATTTTTTACTGCACCCAGGCATCGATGCAGCGCCCTTTGATCACTTTTCGAAACACTCCGAGGCAGGCGCAACACATCACTTTAGGGGAACGACCTAACATTTAATCTATTTAAAGTTGGACTCATTTTCATAAGGGATCCAAACGGTTTTTTTATGTGCTGGCTATCGGTTACTTAACACACAACCTTTCTCATTTACCCGAGCTTGTGACGGTAGATGGACGTGTTAGGGAAGGGACACATCTAGATTAATGTGGGCGAGTATAATAAATAGATATATGAATCTTCTTAATTTGACTAACCAAATAACCGTTGATAGAGTCGAATGGAGAAGAATAATTCATATAGCCTATTCCATTTGATTGGACTTAAGGTGCGGTTTGGTGTTTTCTTTGCTTTTTTTTCTTTTTTCTTTTTAGATCCACTTAATTATGATATACTTCAAAAATGTAAAATCGGTACAAAAATCTTTAAAAAATTCATTGAATACAACAAAATAAGAAAATATGCTTCTTTTTTTTTCCGGAATTGGTGAATTTTTTTGAGGTTATTTTTTTAAAAAAAAAATTGATAAATATTATGTTTTTAAGTGTATTTAGATTATATACATACATATATATATATATATATATCTAAAGAATAAAAAAAGAAAAATTACTCATAAATCCCATTTGGGGAAAGTTGTCCATTTAGTTCTAGAAGTTTTCTTTCAAACCAATTAGTCCTTTTATTTTGGGTATGCTGTATTTCCTTGATTTGAGAGTTTGGGAGTTTATTTGTTTGCCCTTGTGTGTGATTTTGTTTGGATTTTTTTCTTGATGTTGGGTGTGCGTGTGTAAGGTAGGTTTTTACATTTCTATTTTATTTATTTATTTTATTTTATTTTTTGTGGGGATTTTGTGAAGTGATTTTGTGAAATGACTCAAACCACTAACTAACAATACTATATCCCAATAACCATAACAATGTCAACAAACAGGGACCATTTCACGTGTACAAAACACATGTTAATATAAACTTCACAATGTCAAAATGCGGTTAACAAAAACTACAACGTTACACAACACAATCATTGTTCAACAACACAAAGTTACACCAACTTGCCAAATGACATCTGCACATACATAACGCACAACAAAACAATGACCACACCACCAAAACCCAATGTGTAATGCCCCAAAATAATTATAATAAACTATCCATGACGATAAGTAAATAACAATCTAAATTAGAGTATAATATCCTTCCATTACATAAGGCTCAGTTGTACAAAAGGGTGACACATGTGAATATACATTCATAAGTCCTAACCCTGAATCTATGGCATGTGTCAACAACAAAGATGTGAAATAAAAGTTAAACAGATAATTAAAATGCCCTAAAGGCCACAACTTTCCAAGACTATACTTGGTAACATCAAAATGGATTTAAATCCAATATAGATAAAGCCCTAGGCTTGTACAAAATAATAGCAGCAAATAAACAAAATGAAGCTCTTGTTCTAGTCCTCTCAAGCTACTACATTGGCAGAGGTATGTCAGCAATACCTCAAAATGGCTTTCCTATATAGGGTGAGCCAAAGTCCAGTAGAAATAATTTAACACAATATATGAATCTTAACAAAGATATAAGGGTGAAATACATATGCAATGCCCATGCCAAAACATTTTACATTTCTTTCCCAAAGACCATGCCATGCTTAATTTATATCAAAATTCTCAAATCATGTCCTTTACAATAGAAAACAAAGGGGAAATCTCAAAACTAGTACAAACTTTGACGGATATTTCGTCTGCGAAAAATCGTCAAACGACACCTATGTAAACATAGCTTATACAAGCGTAATTATTGCCATGTTACAGATATTTCTTCCACGGGAATCGGCACCCATGTATACGTACATTTTTTTAGACTTTCACTCTGGTCACACAAGCCAACTTAATTTGGTGATACACACATCTTTCCCATGTTCACCAATTTTTTCTCAAAATCATATACATTTGCAATGTATTGAATGAGCAACAATGTTCAGTGCACATGGATAAGAAATTAGTCAATGCACCTAATCCTCATCCAATTTCTACAACAATCATAGTTATCATCCACCGATATCCCAAAACAGATATTTCTAAACAGATATAAAATCTCCAATACAGATAAACTTTTCAAAATTCAAGATGTGAGCGATAATATATATCCAACTCCACCATCCAATTTCACATTTCCAATATCAATTCCATTTATTTATACAAAATAAATATTTGAGACATTTAGGACAAAACCCATTTTTCTTCCAAAGTCCACTCTAAGTATCAAAACCAATCATATTATCACAACTCAACCGCATTTCCACTCTCACAACCATTTTCAATACAACTATTTGAAAACCCCTCTTTTGATTTTAAACCAAAACTCTAGGTTTATTCAAAATCCTCCAAAATCACAATATTATTTTATAAAAACAAATAACTAAGTTAAAAATCATAAAAGAGTGTAGAGAGTCCTTACCTCAAGGCTAGAAGACGAGACAAACACGGATGAAACTTGGATAAAACCGAAACCCAACTCTATTCGGATGAAAACAAAGCTGTAGGCGAGCTCTACCTTTTTAACAAAGGGAGTAGAATGGGGAAATGGGTAGATCTTGGTGTATTTGTAGAGAGAGAGAAAGTTCTAGAGAGAGGAGCTCTAAATTTAGGGTTTTGAAATGTTTAGAGAGAGAGAAAGAGATAAAAAAGTAATGTAAAAAGTGACCTTTACAGACTGATATATGCGCAATCCACTCGAGCGTCAGACACAAAAGATGTGACCGCTCGAGTGCAAGAAGTTAACGCTCGAGTGTGAAATACAAATTCCTAGTAGTTTTACGGATAGAAGACCAACGCTCGAGCTCAATAAAAGTTGCTCGAGCGCACAACCGCTTGAGTGTAGGAAGCATTACTTGAGCGTAGAATACACTCTCTCAATAGTTTTGCAGACCTGCAAAAGTACTGAGAGTACATAAAGACCGCTCGAGCACAAGAAGTGACGATCGAGTGTAAAGGCAAAATTATGGGCAACAAGGTTTTTGAAAAATAAGGTACCAACTTGTTCCAAACACAACCAACACATCCTAATAGCCAAACTCAATGAGGGAAAAGAGGAATAAGACATGAACAACAATACAAAACCATGAAACCCGAATCTAGAATATCAAATGGGTCGGGTCTTAAACCTGAATCGCTATACAATGTACTCCAAATCCACATTACCATTCACATACAGCAACAATATGATGCGAACCTATAACATTACCGACCCAACATTACATATAAAAATAGACAATGATATCGACAACACAATCAGAATATTTATCAAAGAAGTAAAATAATAACATTGAAGCATATACTTGACGCTGCCGCCGGCGCAATAAGGAGTGTACACACACCGGTTATATGTCGGTAGCATTAACCCAACGACGGAATGATGTAGTTCTCGATCCTAATCGTTGTATTGATAGAAATGATGTATTTCTAGGGTTTGGAGGAAACCAATCGTCAAAATTGACAACACAAAGATAGGATTTAACATTGCCAAAATCAAATAAACAACAAACAAAGCAATCTATACCCATTAACATCGAGAATCTACAATGTTTCCATCTTCGTCTCTTCCGTTTTGATTGGGATGGAAGGAAAACAGAAAAAGAATATATAGTAAGCTTTTTAGGCACAAACATAATTTTCACATTACCGAATCTCTAATTTACCCATAACATTTGGGACAACACGCATTAACACCATGTACAAAAATGTCATTACCACTCAAATGAGACTTATCAGTGTATAAAATAAAATGCAAGATTAAATTGTTCAAAAATTCATGATTTGAAATTTATTGGTGCATTATCCTAAAAAAAATTATTAAAAATAAAAGAATATGAAAATTAAAAAAAATAATTTTCTAAAGCACGAATTAAACCAAAGAAGGTGAATATGTCCTTGCGGCACCATCATCAAAACCAAACATAAGGGTACGATGGTTAGGGGAAAAAAACAAAACCAGGGGTTCAACCAGTTTAGCCCATAACCTACTTAGCACAATAAAGCCTTATTAAGCAAAAAAAGTTATCTTCCTTCGCACGTGTGTGATGATGGAAATATTATTTTGCCTTTTAAATTATCACTACAAAATAATTTAACTCTTATTTTTTTAAAATATTAATTTGCACCTAAATTATTTGATTTTGAATTAATTTTATGCTCATCGTTACCTTCAGTTTATAATCAAAAGGAAGATGTTAACGCGATATTGAAATTTTGTCTGAAATTTCATTTTATCCCAAATTATTTTTAAAATATCAATTACACCCCCAAATTTTATTTTATTTAGTGGTTTAATTGATATTTTGAGGATAGTTTAAGATAAAATAAAATTTCAAATAAAGTTTGGGTGTTACACTAACAACTTCTATTTGATTCTAGATCGTGATTGGCGGTGAGAGTAAAATTGAACAAAATCGAATAGTGTAAGTATAAAATTGATATAAGAACATGAGTTGAATTGATTTTTGAGTGATAATTTGGGAGGTAAAAATGATATTTTTTCTGTGTAATGTCATTGTGTAATGTCATTGTTTGGTTTTTAAATCAAAACTTATTTTTAATTTGTGTGTGTGTGTGTGTGTGTGTGTGTGTGTGTGTGTGGGGTGTTTGATAAAGTTGGAAACTAAAAATTAAGTTTTGAAAAACTGAATGTTGGATTTTTTAAGTTGAAAAGTTCATTGATAAAATTTAAGTATTGAACTAAAAACAAGTTATTTAATATGTATAAGATAAAATTTAAAATTTATTATTTTTAAATTAAATATTTCAATTTTTATATTGTGATGGCGGTGAGTAGAGTTGTACAAAATACTGTCAAATTCGCTAAAACCACATCAATCTGCACCGCTCTATCCACTAACCGTGATTTAAATTTTAAATTTTATAATCCGCGTTCAAAACCGCTCTGCTCTGCTTATAGTTAATACATATATATTTTGTAACCTATAATGAAATGTCAAAGTAAAAATAAGTGTGAGAAAAATTTAAGATGTGAATTTATTACAAATTAACAGTTATATATATAAAAAATATTATGTAAAATTAGTTTGTATTATATATATGAAAAATATTATGCAAATACTTGATAATTGATTAGAATATTCTTCAATCTACCAATCCATTCAAAGCCACTCAAACCGCAATTTGCCAATTATAATTTTACTCTCAAACCGCCCAAACAACATTGCACATACCCGTAGCAGTGATAATGGTGGTGGTGGTATTGATAGTAGCAGTAGCATTGGTGGTGATGGTGGCAGTGGCAACGACGATGGTATTGGTAGTAAAATGAGACAATGGTATGAAGGTGGTGGTGGCTTGATAATGGTGGTGATGGTAGCGGTAGTGATGGTAGTGGCGGTGGCATGATAATGGCAATTGGGTGGTAGTGGTGGTGGTATAATAGTGTGTATCAATAATTATATTTAGTATTTATAAACCCAGTTAGAATTAAGCAAATTTTATAGGACTTAAAATTTTAAATTTTAGGCCTATATCTTAAGAGGCACTTAAATTTTTAAATAATATCAATTGTGGTTATCAATTAGATTTAATTGATTATCACTTAGGGGGTGTTTGATAACATAATTCATCACTTAAAACTAAATTGGTTACGTGATAATCAATTAAGCCCGGTTGATAACCATAATTGATATCACTTAAAAATTTACTAGGCCCCTCAGTGTTTAACTTGCCCTTCAAAAAGACAAGAATTATATAGATCCTTTCAAAAACCCCTAGTATTTTAAAACTTTTCTTTTACTATAATACCCTCATATATATATATATATGTGTGTGTGTGTGTGTGTGTGTGTGTGTGTGTGTAATCACTCTCTCTTATCTCAATCGTTCTTCTCTCTGTCTAGCACTTATCACTATTCTCTTCATCGATGCCATTGCTGCTCTCCATTGGCACCATTACCGTTCACTATGGAACTCTTTTTCTACCGTCTTCATCACTACTATCATTTGTTGCATCCACAATTTCAGATCTGAGATCATTCACAATTATCGTCACTAGAAAATGACGATTGGTGACGGTTCGCAAACCTCAAATCTGAGATCCTTCACTCTCTCTCTCTGTCTCTCTCTCTGGTTTTGATGGTTCGTGCTTTCTCTCTATTTCTTCTTCTTCTTCTTCTTCTTTTTCTTCTTCTTCTTCTCTTGATCTTCTATTTTCAAACTCTATCTCTCTTTCTTTTTCTCATAATACTCTGTTATTTCAATAATAAAATTTTACTCTGGTTTATGACACAAAACTCTTCTATAAAGCCATTTATCGCAGTTTGTTTCAGAGTAAAATTTTACTTTGAATTATAATAAACTTTATTCTGATTCAGAGTAAAATTTTACTCTGTAATTAAAAAAAAAAAAGAGAGGGTCAAATTTTACTCTGAATCAGAGTAAAATTTTACTGTCATTAAGCAGATCAGTATATTGTTAACCAAAGTAAAATTTTACTGTTACGAAAACAGAGTACATATTAAATGAACGAAACAAAGTCAGATTTTACTTTTAGATCTATGAACAAACAAATAAAAAATTCTTAATTTTTCATTGTAATATCTCGATTTTCTCATTTTTCTGTCAAATCTAAGTTTTTTTTTTTTTTTTGATCTGATGTTATTGATCTCAAAGGCTATCAAATCTGAAATGGTAGTAGTTTAACGGTAAAAATGGTTGTTGCCGACTGACAGTGAGGATGAGTGACAGTGATAGACGATGAAGATGGTGGAGATGATGAACAACTATCGAGTTGATGAACAAAGAGAGAGAGAGAGAGAGAGAGAGAGAGAGAGAGAGTGTGTGTGTGTGTGTGTGCGCGCGCGCGCGCGCGCACTGTAAAAGAAATGGAAGAAATAGAGGGTATAATAGTCAAATAAAATATTCAAATAGCAAATTTTGTCCTATATACAGAATTTTATAATTATAAGGGGGTTTTGAAAGTACTAAATTTTTTTCTGTCCTTTTAGTAAGAAAAGGAAGCTAAGAGAGGTTTATGCCAATTTTTCCTAAATTTTAAGTTATATAAAACTTACTTAATTCTAACTGAATTTATAAATATTAAACATATTTATTGATATACACTATTATAAACTCAGTACCATCACTACTACCACCATCACAGCCATCAAGCCATCGTCACCTCCACAGCCACCACCACCGCCACCGCCACCGCTATTGCTATCACCATCGCTATTGCTACCACTACTACCACCACAACCACCACCATCATGTCACTAGCACTACTATTACAATCATAACCATCATTATCGCTATCGCTATCACTACCACCACGTCTATGCCACTGCTACCACTACCACCACCGCCGGCACCATCATGTCATCACCACCACCACCACCACCACCACTATTACCATCACTTTCATCATCATTGTCATTATTACTACAAACATTACTATTATTTTACTACTACTATCGTTGCTACCACCACTACCATTACCACCATTATGCCATTTAACCACCACCACCACCAAAATATAAAAATTAAAATACATAATTTAAAAATAATAAATTTTAAATTTTATCTTACACATATCAAACAACTTATTTTTAATTCAGCACTTAAATGTTTATCAAATTGCTTTTCAACTTAAAAAATTCAATATTTAATTTTCAATACTTAATTTTCAGTTTTTAATTAATTTTCAATTTTATCAAACATCACCTCATTATAACCAATTTTAAGTGCTGAATTTAAATTATCAAACACACACACACACACACACACACACTCTCTCTCTCTCTCTCTCTCTCTCTGTCTCTCTCTCTCTCTCTCTCTCTCTCTCTCTCTCTCTCTTTATTTTTCAATATGTGTTTTCAAAATAGATTTCAAATTGGTGATAAAACTAGGAAAAATTACTCATAAATCCCATTTTGGTAAATGTTACTCTAGTTAGTCCTAAGTGTTTTTTCATAAACCATTTAGTCCTTTTTATTTTTGGTATGATATATGTTTTTGATAAATTGTATATGGAGTTTACATTTTTATCCATATTGATTTCATTTTGTAGGTCTCCCAATCTCTCCAACAATGGCAGCTCCTCTGGTAGAGTCCGTCCAGTGCTTCAGCCGAAAGAAGATCACCGGGGCCGTCACGTACTGCAATCGCGGCCGTAGCCCGATCAAGATCAACGGCAGTCCCGTCAATCTGGTGGAGCTTGAGATTCTCCACTACAAGGCCTACGAGCCCATCCTCCTCCTCGGCCGCCAACGCTTCGCCGACGTCGACATGCGCATCCGCATCAAGGGCGGTGGCCACACCTCCCAGATCTATGCCATCCGAGGCGCTCACCATTGCTGGCGAACCAGACGGTAGGGTTGTGGACCTTGGCGCAGGAGAACAGAAGGTTTCCGTCCCTGTTGTAGTTGATGTTCACGATGATGATGATATTTGATGATGTAGTTGATGTTTGATGATGTTCCAAATATTAATGATGTTTGATGATGTTTAATGATGTTCACGATGTTGATGATGTTGTTGATGTTCACGATGTTCTGATGATGTTCATGATGTTGATAATGTAGTTGATGTTGATGATGTTTGATGATGTTCACAATGTTGTTGCTTTGAAGATGTTTGCTGATGTTTTGATGATGTTCATAATGTAGTTGATGTTGATGATATTTGATGATGTTCACGATGTTGATGATGTAGTTGATGATTGATGATGTTGATGATGTTTTGATGATGTTGTTGATTTTTGATGATGTAGTTGATGTTGTTGATGGTGATGATGTTAATGATGTTGCTGATGTAGTTGATGTTGTTGATGTTCGGAAAGGAAGGAAACCATAAAAAAGCCTATAATAAGCTTTTTGGATACTTTTGTCATATCAACATTAGTAAAAACTTACATTTGCCCTCTATCAAAAAAAAAATTACATGTTAAATAAATGGGTATATAAGTAATTAACATTCAAACATGACTTATCAGTCTACAAAGTAAAGGGTAGGACCAAATGGTTTAACAAATTAAAATTTGGGATTTATTGGTGTTTTGCCCATAAAACTAATCAACTTTAAGAATTGAATAATTTTTTTTTCATAACTTTACATGTATTTTGGTATTACAACTTATTAGCAATTTCCCATTTTTTATTTGTTAATTGAATTAATCTAGATGCACTTCAAAAATAAAAAAAAAAATTGCAAAAAATTAAATTTTATTTTTACTAAAGACAATAAACAAAAAAACCAGTAAGTCTTTTAACAAACATCATACATGTTATTTTAATTTAGATTAGTTACATCTAAAAAGTGAAAAAAAATAAAATAATAAAAATTCACTAAAAATAAAATATCACATATCAATTTTTTAAAATTAAACCAAATAAAATGTTTTAACAATTTTTTTTTTTTTTGAAAAATGCTATATGTCTCAAATAATCTATCAAATTTTCTATCAAACCTCTCACATGGGTGTAGACATCCCCGAATGTCCCGGGAGGGAATCCCGCTCTGTTCATTTTGGGGCTCACTACAGTTTAGGACTCAATGTCACGGTTCTTAATCTGATCTCGCATAGTGCAATACGAGATTGATAAATCACCAAAGAGTCCAAATCCGGCAAACCATTTTAAAAAATCGATTTTTTAGAAAGAAGTGCCAAATATGGACTGCTTTGCCAAATACAGAGTCGCCACCTAAATATTTATTTTGGGGGAATTTAGCAAACCCTGACTCGTTGCCTAAGGCCACGTGTCCGTCATCACCAAAGTTGCCTCGGCTCGGGAACTTGGGTACGATTGGAGAAGGTCAGCTATGAGCACCCCCCTCACCCGATCAAAGATCGGCCTCTACCAACCATGATATCGATTTTTGAAAACATTATGTGCTCTTATTCCGGTTTATTAGCCTAGAATTACTACGTGATGCGCACAGCAAAACAAGCATAGGCTGGATTGCCTAAGTTAGAACAAAGCATCGTATATTCGTTTGTTTCGAAAAATGGATTGAAGTTTGCTGCTCGCAAGTAGGCTAAAACACGAGTTTCGACGAATTATTCCAACTCAAGCAACCCAACCTTCACCCACAGGCATTCAGGCAGTTATATCACATAAACATATAGTCTCATGGCAAGCATGCTTTCATGTTAACACTCACACGCATGCAAGGATGCTAAAGCATAAAAGCTTACCTAGTATTCCGAGCCAAAACAAGAAACTAGTTAGTAATCATGCATGATCCTAGTTCATGTTAGCAATGACTAATGCAACGCATGCAAAATGCAACTAAGATAGGCTCAGCTACCGTAAGAATGGCATGTGAAATGCGACAACTCGATACACGTATTCAAGTTGGATTTGAAACACAATGCAGTTAGCATGATGTGCCGAGCCCGGTGCATGCAAGACAGATAAATAATGCAAACATGCGAGCATAGGTATGCTAATTGAAACATGCCCTAAACTAACCATCAAAAGCTAGTAAATAAAAGGAAGAAAGACGTGGGGTTGGAAGACATTCACACACACACGCACACTTATTACAAATTTGCCCTCTCGTCGGAGGGTCCGAATAAATAATACAAACCCAAATAAATAATTAACTACTCTTGCTAATTAAATATTATAAAACTTCTAATTAATTAACAAATTAAAATCAGAAGGGAGGTGGCCGCAGCCCCACCTCGGAATGATGGGATGATGTATGCTCGATTTGCCTCGCCCGGAAACCCGTTGCCATGCCACTGTTGCCTCTGCTTACACTGCCTTGTTCCTTTGAAAGTTATGAAAGTTTCCAGAACCCTTCTGAATCACTCCCTGAGTGTAGTGGGATGTCACCGGCCCGAATGTAGGTCCACCGACCATGGGAAAATTGCCATCGACCAAAAACAGGACCACCGACTAGACTTTGGTAGCCGGCCGGCACTGAATGTGGACGACCAGCCATCCATTCCTGCAGAATACTGGTTTTGCTGCAGCAGAGGACAGACAGTGTATGGCAAGGTATTTTCAAGACAATGTGTGCATAGCCACTCTCCCTATCATGCGATGAACTCAAGGGAATATGCCTCTCGACCCTCGGGCCACCAATCACGCATTTCGATACATGATGGCCAAAGGTACCAAGTTTGCAAATCAATGTAAATGAATGCAACAAAATAAATGAATGCGTCATGCCCTATCATTTTGAAGTCAAGGGCGTCGGCGACCGAGGATTGAGACGTGTTTCGTCACTTTAAATACGAACACACCTCACTCCTCATGTTTGGTTTGACACCCCAAACCAAACATAATGCAATGTATGTATGCAATATGACTCAAGTATACAAAATGGCTCACATATGCAATATGAGGCTAAATTAGCAAAACATGCCAAATGCAATGCAAACTAAACTTGCAAGCTAAACTAATGCAACAAGAGCATGCAAACATGATATAATGCAAGCATGATGTAACAAGATGCAACATACCAAATATGCAACTATGTACGAGGATGGTCTTAAACCGAAATGGGGGACCTCAGCCATGTCGCAAAACAGTGGCCAAAAATGATGCAACAAGAGCACAAATCACATATGCAAGCATGTATGCACCAAGGCCCATCACCAAAGGCATAAAAGAGGCAACTCTAAGCATACTTAAGAGAGACAAACATTGGCATTTTACAATCATGTTAAACTCCGAAAAACATGCGAAGGATGATGCCAAATCCAACAAAACATGCAAGCAAGGCGTGCAATAGGGCCCAAAACTTGAGGCCAACAAAGGGGGGGGGGGTCGAACCATAGCTATGTCAACCAAACCCCAAAGGACCAAAATGACTTAAAACAGTCCTAGGGCGCTCCAAAACCAGACTAAATCATACATGGAACGAAGCCAAAACATGTTAAGAAATGGGCACGAAACAAGGGGCATTCAAGGCTACAAAATGGAGCATTCCACTACAACTATCATGACCACACATGGCATGGATTATGCAACCAAAAACAGAGTTTCTATGCATCAAAACAAACACCAAAACCCACTGATGTGGCAGCCCAAGAACTTAAACAAAGAGGCATGCACAATGACTCATTTTTAAGGCACAAAACAACTACCCCTCAAAGCAATGAAAGGATGGCAAATGCACGCATACAAGCATGGAATATGGACTGAAATAGCATGGTAAGTGATTCCAAATCACTAAAATAGCCTAAGTAATGCATGCTTATGACTCACACACCCAAGGCTAACAAGCCAAAGTGCAAGGTGGCTATACAAAGCATGGAAAGCATGACTCTAAAGACCCAAGACAGACCTTAAGCATGGCAAAATAGAGCTACAATGTTCTTGGAACCGAACCTAAATCATGCTAAAATGCCATCTTACAATCATGATGCATGTTAGGCCAAAACATGATATTACAAGACAAGCATATGATGCATGTAAGAGACCATTAAACCAACTCAAAGAAGAGGCATAACATGACAAAATATCACTAAATAGCCATTGAGATGGAGCCAAAAACAACTAAGCATGCATGTTACCCTTATGAGCCAAAAACACAAGCAAATGAGACACAAAGGGAGAGGGGTGTCCCTCTCCTATACAAGACCTCAAAACCACTTCGCCACCATTGAAAATCCCCTGGATTTCAGTGGTGATAAGGCCAATACACGAAAGTTCCAAAGCTCGACAAAGAAGGCACAAAAAGAGGCCAAACAAGGCCTAAGGGGGGGAGGACGACCCCCAACACCAAAATGACCTCAAACAAACATCTTAAGCATGAAAATACATAACTTTTATCAGTTATACACTAAGCTCAGAACAGCATGCAAGATAGGCTAAAAGCTAGTGCAAAAATGGGGAATATAAAGCAAGTAGACTCACCCTTGAAGAATAACCTCAAGAACACAAGACCAGCAGCTTTCTCTGATCAAAACCAGCTCAAAGACCTTAAAAACAACCTCCTAGTACCTCAGCTCACAAGGATGGTGTAACTCTGGGTGTTTATGTGCAAAAATAAGAACAAA
This sequence comes from Camellia sinensis, assembly GCF_004153795.1. Taxonomy (NCBI): domain Eukaryota; kingdom Viridiplantae; phylum Streptophyta; class Magnoliopsida; order Ericales; family Theaceae; genus Camellia; species Camellia sinensis. The sequence continues at coordinate 755,049 of NW_021028261.1, read as the reverse complement.
AAACACACTTTAAGGCACTCTAACACACACCAATGTAGAGAGAGAGGAAGCTATAAAGAGAGTGGTATATATGATATATATCTCTGATTTTTCTAACACCCCAAATGGAAGGAGAGACCCTCTTTTTATAGAGGAACCAAGGGGCCAAAGCTTCTTAGAGAAGCTTAAGGCAAAGGGGTCAAGCTTCCTCAAGAAGCTAGAGCAAAGGTTCAAGCTTCTTAAGGAAGCTAAGATAAAGGATCAAGCTTCTTGAAGAAGCTAAGGCAAAGGGGTCAAGCTTTCTCAAAAAGCTAGAGCAAAGGGTGCAAATGGTGCAAATCCTCCATACACGTTTATGGAGGACAAGTCCGTGCACTCCAGCTGGCACAACTGGCATGCACAATGCCTGAAAAAGGCAAAAATGAGGTACCGGCCAGAAAAAGAGACAATCGGCCAAATAAATGGCCTACTGACCAGATATCCGTGTTGATCGACCAAACATTTGGTCGGTAGAAAGAAAGCAAGGCCGGTGGCTTCATGCCACGGCCGGTGGGTTTAAGGAATGGCTAACAAGCCACTTCCTACCCTCAGGTGCAAAAACCACAAGTCCTTGGCCCACAACCATGCACAAAACAGTCAAGTTGAGAGATCCTAAGGCAAGGCACGCAGCCGAGTCCTTCGGGATCTCAAAATGAACACGAACATGGATGATCACCGAGTGTTCAAACGATGACGTCCAAGTCATGAGGACGATCGAAAATGGGGTGTCTACAGTTGCCCCTCTTTGACAAAACTCGAAAGCCATAACAATGATGGGAGTGAGTGTCAAAGCCCAGAGGGGACCCATTTTTGACAAGGCCGAAGGCTTAGACAAAGCACACAAGCTACAAACAAAGATATGCACCCGCAGGCAGGGGCAAAATGCAAAACAATGCACAAAGCCGAACATAACTTACGATCATGCAAAGAAAGCTGTAACGAAGCATAACATGTAACAGTTTTAAGCAAGAACCAAGCTACATTATAATGCAGAAAGGATGTAAGAGAATTATTCAATTCTCACTACGTTTGACACGGAGAATACAATACCTGTGCGGTTTTTCTGGTCGTGCCAACTTCAAATGAACCGTACATACAATATCGTGCCTGCAAGAGAAAGAAAACTTACAGGTACAACATTGTTAGAAACTTGCATAACAATGCAATTGAAAGGTGCGTGACAACGCAAGCGAAGGGGTGCACGACAATGTGGGTGAGAGGGGTGCATAACAATGCAACCCAAGTATGTGCATAAAAATGCAATTTGAAATAAGCATAATAATGCATGGAGGGCGTGCGTGACAACGCAATGCACTAACAAGTACGGGTAAGGTGTGCGCAAAATAGCGCGATGCACAAGATAGCGTGATAAAATGCATGCAAAATGCAAGTAATGTGCACAAAATAGTGCGATGCGCAAAATAGCGCGATTGAATACACAAGACAGTGCGATGCGCAAAATAACGCGATTGAATGCACAAGACAGTGCGATGTGCAAAATGGCGTGATTGAAATGCATGCAAAATGCAATGGGATGCACAAAACAGTGTGATGAGGTGATAGTGTAGTAGGTACAAAAAGGGTGCATAAACACATGTAAGTAAAGCATACGCGAAAACGTATGCAATGTGTATAAGAACTGGAACACATATAAGAAAAGCACGACGCGACAACGCATGTAATTTGTATAGAAACTTGAACACATATAAGTAAAGCATAATGCGACAACGCATGCAATGTGTATAGGAACTTGAACACATATAAGTAAAGCATGACGCGACAACGCATGCAATGTGTATGGGAACTTGAACACATATAAGTAAAGCATAACGCGACAACGCATGCAATGTGTATAGGAACTTGAACACATATAAGCAAAGCACGATGCGACAACACATGCAATGTGTATAACAATGCGAAGAGGGGAGAAAGGTGCATAAACACATAAGCATACGCAAAAACGCATGCAATGTGTGTAACAATGCGAGAATGAGAGAAAGGCATAATTCAACTGAAGCATGGTAAAGGCATGTTATTCGTGATGTTGAAATGCAACTTCAAAATGAGGCATTGTTCAACGCAAGACTCGTAACAAGTGTGTTTTGTCGAAGTCAAAATGAAGCAACGTAATAAAACATAATTGAAACGATTTGTGGAATTCGCAAGATACCAAAAGGATACGAGAAAGGATACTCCCCGCACGCACCGAGCATCGCTCATAGAAGACATGGCTCAATCAAGGTCAACACGAAGGCCTACTAGGGTTCAAAAGTGCACTTTCTTGCACTGTCCTGAGTAATGAAGGTGCCAAACCACATGATTGACCTAAACAAGGGCGTGGGAGGTGTATCGACCACAAGGGGTGGCCACCGGTATTAATCCAGACACTCTGCTGCTCCTGTCCCTTTTTTCTTTACTTTTCTTTTTACTGGTAGTTTAAGCACATTGCACTGCCTCAGGCAGGTTTCACTTTCTCAAAACTATGTACTTTTTGCAAAAGACATGAGGGAAATGAAACAGCTATTTCGTTCAAAAAGTGCTATATTTTATGCATCGCATCGCATTGCATTACACAACAATGTAAAAGTGATTTGAACCTTTGTTTGAAAATTAAGCACTTGCAACGTCATAATCAGGTAGTGAACCGAGTAAGGACAAAAACAACTCGATAATCAAAACAAAGAGCTCGATAAGTTAGCCAACTGTAAATACAACTCGATAAACAAAGCAAAGACTTAAAGGAAGTAAAATAAAACTCGATAAGCAGATGTACAACAACTCGATAAACAAGACAAAGCAACAGGTGTTAGTTCGCAAAAACATCATCAGAAGGCATTGGAAGTGGCGTCAATCACCAGTTTTTCAGCATGCTCAACACCTATTCGGCTTAGAGCACAACTAGAGGCCATCGGCCAAAGGGAGACATCACAGGCCAAAATTAATTGGAGTCGGCCAATATTTTATCCGATCGGCCAAAATAGATGGTCGGTCGGCACTACTTTTGGTCGACCGGCCAAAAATGGTAAGGACCTCCAGAATGTTGACACCTGTCTTCCACTCAACACCTTATCCTCTACAAAAGCCTCAGCCTCGTAGTTTTCCTCATTTCAACACTGATTTACACCAAATTAAGGAGTTTCTTTCCCAAAATCTCACAACTTGGATTGCCAACTTGGATGGCTCGGAAAAGATAAATTTCCGGGGCTTTGGCGTAAATACACTATTCATGCTGAGTCGCACTCCGCTGCACTTTCCGTTTCTCTATGCCGTGGCAAGGTTTTGGAATCCGGTGACTCATGTCTTTAGCTTTGGTGGGCAAGAGGTGTGTCCTACCTTTGAAGACTTCCAAGTTTTGATGGAATCCGTGTGCAACGAGGAAATCTTGCCCCAACTCCGCTTCGGCCACGCACAAGCCTTAGGGCGAATGTGTGGACTCACTATGCACGATGTTCGATCTTTGATTTGTGACGGAATGCGAGATATTCCGAGTTTAATTTGTCGATTTTCTGATGCTGGTGACCGCGGTGACCATCATTAGCAAGGCTTTCGGTGACATGCCCTTTGTTTGTGCATGCTATCTCATTTCTTGCTTGCCTCAGGCTCCGGAGGATCTAGTGTCTGGTTGATCGAGGTTGTTCAAAGCTTAAAGGAGGGCAAAAGCTGCATTGCCATGTCTTTAGCCGAGACATTGATGGGCTTGGATGCTTTTCATTGCCAAGAGACGACCAGATTTGCGGGGAGTCCACTACTGCTGCAGGTAGTGTTTCCCATCCTTTTCTCACATATATATTGCTCACATCACTCGACCCTTAGGCTCGATTTTTCTCTTAAAACCCTTTTCTCACTTATCTGTCATCGTACATCTCTCTATTCTTTAATCTCTCATTTTTCATCCCTCTCCAAGTGTGGTTGATGGATAAGTTACAGGTTGTGGACTCTTGCCCAGCATATTTAGCTCGCGGCTACTTCTTCCGGCGTCATCTAGTCGACGCCCTAGATGAGGGATGGTGGTTCGACTGGATGTGCAATTTGTCTGCAGACCGCATTGCTTGGCGGTGTCCCTGGCTCAACCTACCAGGAATGAGCTACAGCATGTCCCGACAGACCGAGATTCAGTTGATTGGCTTGACTCACTGTGTATTCTACTTCCCGTTCCGGTTCCAGCACCAGTTCGGCCATGATCAGACTTGCCTGGCAGGGGGGATGGAGTATCCAGCCACATTCCCAGTCCGAGGTGCGCAGCTTGCTCGGCATGCCACAATATGGAGGACTAGAGAGCTCCTGGCCCCCGCTCCCACTTTTGGTTGCACTTTGTCTGGTGAGTGCATAGATTGGCTTAATGAAGAGGCGCAGATTGGGCCCAACTTGGCATCAGAAGCTTCGACTAGCTCTGGGAGGGGACGCAGGAACACCTGACTATGCCCCTGTTTGCTTTAATCAGAACTTTCAAGTTTTCTTTATGAATGTAATGAAAAGCAACTTCAATTTGTATGCAAGAACAGGAGAACTCTGTATTAAAATCAATAAAATTGAAGGCTGTGGGTACTGAAAATTTTCCGTTTAGTCCAAAAATGGTCTAAGTTGTAAAAGATTTATTTGAACAAAATCAACTTTTATTAAAACTTTTCAAAACCATTTTCGATATGGATCAGAACTGGACACGCCTGAGATTTAGCACTGAGATGCACAACCCCAGATCCCAGCAACTGAAAAGTTGCCCCTAGTCTAAATAGCACTGCACCGGAGATCACAACCGAGCTTTTGAATACTGAATAGACAAAGATGACCGAGATGATCAAATGGACAAAGTTGATCGGGGAAAAGTTTATGCCTGAACTTCAGGATGAAGTTGCCTACGTATCCCAAAAACAGGAATCAAGCCTTACGTAGTTCAAGCTCGGGTTCACTCAGGTATTTTCACTCTCCTTTTACGCTCTAACTTTTGCCAAGGCTGCCTTTTGCGGGTTTTCAACCTTGCGAGCTTAGTTTTTGTAATTTCAAATTTTTCATGCTCTAACGTTTGCCTAGGTCGCCCTTTCGGGTTTTCGGCCTAGCGAGCCTCTCAGGGGTAATATTTCTTCAACTTGTCTATATTGATCGGTTGTGAGAACTCTAGGCCATCTAGGTCCATTAGAACGATAGCTCCACCTGACCAAATAAACTTAATGATGTAGGGACCAGTCCAATTGGGCTTGAACTTGCCCCTAGGGTCATGGATGAAAGCTCGGTTGACTTTGAGTACCAAATCTCCTTCCTTCAAATTTCTAGACTTAACCTTCTTGTTGAAAGCCCTGACAATTCTTCGTTGATAACCTTGAACATGGTATAGTGCTTTCAGTCTTCTTTCATCAAAGAGCAAAAGTTCCTCAAATCTACTCTGCTGCCAGTCTGCCTCGGCTATCTGACACTCAGCCAGCACTCTTAATGATTGAACCTCAATTTCAATAGGTAGAACGGCCTCCATCCCATAAACTAATGAATACGGAGTCACCCCAGTAGACGTTCTAATTGAAGTCCGGTAGACCCATAGAGCAAATGGCAGCTTATCTGACCACTCCCGGTAGGTTTCCACCATCTTTTGTAAAATGCGCTTGACGTTCTTGTTGGCGGCCTCAACTGCTCCGTTGGTCTGCAGCTGATATGTGGACGACTTGTGAAAAGCCACGTTGTATTTCTCCAATAAGTCAATCACTTCTTTCTTGAAGTGGGAACCATTATCTGAGACAATCTCGTTCGGGACGTCATAGCGACAGATGATGTTGTTCCTGATAAACTTTACAACGTGCGACGCTTTCAACACCACATAAGATTAAGCCTCAACCCATTTTGTGAAATAGTCTATCGCGACCAGAATGAACTCATGTCCATTGGACCCTTTTGGAGTGACAGCCCCGATCACATCGATTCCCCAAACTGAAAATGGCCATGGCGAAGTCATATTGTACAGCTTTGACGGCGGGATGTTCATACGGTTTGCATGGATCTGGCATTTGTGGCATCGTCGAACAAAGCCGATACAATCCTCCTCCATGGTGGACCAGTAGTAACCCTGCCTGAGGATCTTTCGGGCCAGCATTACCCCATTCACATGTGCTCCCTATTCTCCTCCATGGATGGCCTCCATTTGGCGATTTGATTCTTCAGCCTCAACGCATAGCTTATGTATTCCCAGATGACCTCTCTTATACAGTTTTCCTCCGCAGATGATGAATTGAGCAGCCATTCTTCTGATTGCCCTTTTATCCTTGGCATTTGTCCCTGGCAGATACACTTCTTTCTCCAAGAAGTTCCAGACATCATAATACCAGGGGTTCTCATCTTGAACCTCTTCTATGGTGGTAATTGACTCGTAGGCCGGTGCAAACTTTTGGTCGATAATGATCAAACGGATTCGGACTCCAAAAGGGATGTCTATCTGTAGACGTCCCCGAACGCCCCGGGAGGATGAGCTCCCGTTCTGTTCATTTGGGGTCACTACAGCTCAGGACTCTCAAATTGTCACGGTTCGTAATCTGAACGAAAGAGTCCAAATCCGGCAAATCGTTTTGAGAAAACAGATTTTGAAAGAAGTGCCAAACATGGACTGCTTTGCCAGATACAGAGTCGCCACCTAAATATTTTATTTTGGGGAAATTTAGGAAACCCTGACTCGTTTGCCTAAGGCCACGTGTTCGTCATCACCAAAGCTGCCTTGGCTCGGGAACCTGGGTACGATTGGGGAAGGTCACTTCGTGCGCACCCCCGCTCGCCCGATCAAAGATCGGCCTCTACTAAGCATGATATCTATTTTTGAAAACATTGTGTGTTCTTATTCCGGTTATTAGCCTAGATTACTATGTGATGCGCGCAGCATACAAGTATAGACTGGGTCGCCTGAATTGGAACAAAACATTTCATGTTTGTTTTTGAAAGATGGTTTGCTACTCGCAAGTAGGCTTAAAATGCAGATTTTGCCACCCTTGGTGGGCTTAGAAAAGATGGTTTTGCCACTATCTAGTGGGCTTAAAACAAACAGTTGATGATTTATTCCAATCCAGATAACCCAACCTTCACCCACAGGCATTCAGGCGGTTATATCACATAAGCATATAGCCTCATGGTAAGCATGCTATTCATGGCAGTCACTCACACGCATGCAAGGATGCTAAAGCATAAAACTTACCGAGTACTCCAACCCAAAACAGAAACTACATTAGAAATCATGCCATGATCCTAATTATACAGAAATGCCTAATGCAACACATGCAAGATGCAATTAAGATAGGCTCGGCTATTCTAAACATGGCATATGAGATCCAATAGCTAACAAGTACTCAATTTGGAAATTGAAATACGAATGCAATTAGTATGATGCGCCGAGCCCGGTGCATGCAAAACAGATGAATGATGCAAACATGCTGTCATACTGTATGCTAATTTAAACATGCCCTAATCTAACCATCATAAGCAGGTAAATAAAAGGGAAGAAAGACGTGGGGTTGGAAGACATACATCACACTCACCCACACTTATTACAATTATGCCCTCGCACAGAGGGTCCGAATAAATATACAGTCCCAAATGAAAGAATAGTACAGTCCAAATAAATATTAGAGTCCAAATATGTACAAATTCCTAATTAATTTACAAATTAACTAAGAAAGCTGTAAACTGGCATGCAAGCCAGGGACTGCCTTGACTCTGATGAATGATGCATGCTCGGGTTACCTTTGCGCGAAAATCCATGACGATGCCCCAATTAGCCTCTGTTTACACCTGTTCTTGAAATGCGTGCCAAGCCTCGGAAGACCGCTGATTCTTGATTTGCTGCAACAGAGAGCAGGAAAGGGGCATAGCAATGTATTTTCACAGATATATGCATGCCTCGATCCTCGTGCCACCAATCACGCATATCGATGCATGATGGCAGAGAAGTCGAAATGTGCAACTTAATATAGAATGAATGCACGTGTAAACACAACAAGAACCTAGCTCCATCATGGATGATCCGGAGTGTCGGTGACTAGGGAATTGAGACACGTTCCGTCACTCGGAGTACGAAACGCACCTCGTTTAATCAAGACAAGCTAACTCCTATCCCGGACACGATGCAATATGCATAATATGCATGAAATGCAACTAAGATACAATCCTAACATACACAATGTTATGGAAATGAGATGTCTCGAAATGCGTACACGTGGGCACGCAAACCGAGAAAATGACATATCATCTAATGGCTACTTATGTGAGTGTGGCTGAGGCTC